>JAQHUG010000098.1:1372399-1476325 GCA_028555095.1 Dicrostonyx torquatus
TGTCCTCTTGTGGCTCCACCCCTCCAGAGCTGTCCTCTTGTGGCTCTACCCCTCCAGAGCTGTCCTCTTGTGGCTCTACCCCTCCAGAGCTGTCCTCTTGTGGCTCTACCCCTCCAGAGCTGACCTCTTGTGGCTCTACCCCTCCAGAGCTGTCCTCTTGTGACTCCACCCCTCCAGAGCTGTCCTATTGAGGCTCTGCCCCTCCAGAGCTGTCCTCTTGTGACTCCGCCCCTCCAGAGCTGTCCTGTTGCGGCTCTAGGTATAGCTTGGCTTTCTGATAAGTCAGGATTCCTTTGCAGCTCCAGGGCTGTAACACTCACACTCACTTACACCTCAGACTAAACATCTTTCCTGAGCTTCAGTCTCCTCATCCATGAAGTAAGAGATCAGAAGAGCTGGCTTATAGAATACTGTAATGCCCAAATGACACTGTGCACCCTTGTCTGGCCTGCGTCCTCGCTCCTCCCACCCGCCTCTCTTCTTCCTTGCTGCCCTGTTCCTGCTCCTTGGCCTCATCCCTGTTCCTTCTCTGTAGCCGTCCCCTGTGCCTAGCATGCTCACCTCTGACATCCATGTGGTTAGTTTCCTTCATCCCCCCTAAGTGCTTCTGCTGTGCTCCCAGCTCCTCCCTGGTGCTTCTGAGCCCCTTACCCTCTTAGCTTGCTTTGTTCTCTTAGTTCTGTTTTTCCATATACAAACCACTTATTTATTTACGGTGCTTATTATTTGTCTTTCTCTCCCTTGGGGTTTTAGCTTCCCAGGGAAGGAATCTTTGTTCTTTTCATTAGAATGTCTCAAGTACCTGAAATGGTGCCTGGCACACAGCAGGCATCTGATAAGTGTTAACTATTGTTAATTCTGAGCAAGTAGAAAATCTGTGTACGGCTTAGCAAGGATGAGCGCATGTATAAATGACTATGTTTTGTGCAGCCCTGAAGACATTTTCCAAACAATCCCCTCAGTGAATGAAAGAACTGGTCCCAGGTCATAGGGTCAGCTCTCCTGCTAACACACAGGGCTGTAAAGCAACCCCCTTCCCAGCACAATCTAGACCATCAATCTCAGATGTCTCTGTATCCACTCATAGAAAGAGACCTAGACATTCTTAGAACATACATTTCCACCTACTTCATGACCCATGCCTCCACATCCAGGCCCGGCTCTGTGCCCTGATCCCATGGTTCTAGGATCATGTTGTCTTTGACCAGTAGAGAAAACTGTTGGCGGGTCGCCAGAGTGAGGCTAGGCTAGGAAGAACTTTGGACCCATGGAGGCCCTGAACCATCCTTTTCTGACTTCAGGATGGTGAGATGATTCCCTATGGCTTTGATAACCAGACCAAGCATTGTCTGAGACGACTGGGGAAACGCTACCACTTCCAGATCCAGGACTTGCGGCCTGAAGATGCTGGCCTTTACCAGGTCATGGTGGAGGATGCTGTGGTCTTCTCCACAGAGCTAGAAGCCAGCAGTGAGTATTCTTTGCCTCGGAAGTCTGCATAGAGAAGAGGAGAAGGCCCATGCTGGTGCTCTGGAGGGGGGTACATGTCACATGGCTGCCTTGTAAGGGCAACTAGGAGGAGGGATGCACCCAGATGTCTCTGCTTTGGTGCCCAGCTGGGCTCTGGAAAATGGGTCAGGAATACAGGCATATATGACATTTCCCTCAGACCCTCTGTCACAACTGAATATTTTCAAATCAGACCCAGATCACGGCCTTTTGTGATAGCATCACCCCTTCTGATAAATGTCCTCTTTTCCCACACACTCCCAAGCAAGGATTTCCACCTGGGCTCGCCAGGCCTGTGCAGCTCAGGTTGCTTCCATTACTGCTTCTTGTGTTCCTTTTCCACCTGGGAGTGTCCCTCCTTGAACTCTGTCCTGTGCCCACGAGGACCTGTGTCTACATCATTTACAGAGCACAAAACCAAGAGCCTCTTGGAAGGATAAAGGGGAGGCCAGAGGAGGAAGCTTTGGGCAGGTCATAAAGAAGAGAGCCAAACCAAGGCTGAAGAACAAGAAAAGGGCATCCAGCAGGCCTGAGGTGTCAGGATGGGCTTCAATGTGCCATAAGCAGAAGAGCGAGGGCTTCAAGTGTCAGGGTGGGACAAATCATTTTTTTTTCATTTTTGGGCCTAGCTCATTCTAGGCAAATGCCAGTCCCTCAGCTCTTCATTCTGTTTTGAGATAGGATCTCTCCAAAGCTGTCCAGGCTGGTCACAAACCCACTATGTTGCAGGCTAGCCTTGAACTGTGTAGTGCTCCTGCCATAGCCTCCCCAGTAGCTGGGATTATCAATGAATAATAGTATATCAGTGAATAACCTAGATCGATACATTCCATAAGCATCAGTCTCCTCGCTTGTAAAAGGGGAATTTAAGATTACACTGTGATCATAATATGATTACAGTCTCATGTTTTATGTGTGTATGGGAGTACTGATGCCTTCAGTAAGGACCTGGTGACGGCTGCAGAAGCTGGGGTAAGGGAGTAACCAGCCAAGGTGACAAACTGGTGTGAACTAGGTTTCTTAATTCCTAGCCCTGGTGCTCAGACCTCCCTGTGTTGTGTTGCAAAGCTGATGCCTCCCTTCCTGTTTCCATGGCAGCCATTCCCCCCAGAGTGGTGGTCCCGTTGGCAGAGGCCCGCTGTGAGGAACAGGGTGATGCCGTCTTTGAATGTACACTCTCCAATCCTTGTCCCAGTGCTGCCTGGCATTTCCAGCACCGAACACTGAGACTCAGTGACAGATATGAAGTCTCTGTGTCCCCTGATGGGCTAACCCACCGGCTGGTTGTGAAGGGGATCAGTTGCTCAGATATGGGCCTCTACTCGTTGAGCACAGGACTCCACGCCTCCAGCGCCTGGCTGGTGGTTGAAGGTGAGTGGTCACACTTCTGAATTCCCCCGCCTTGGCCAAGACAAGGTCTCAGACTGCGGACAGGAGATTTCCTCTGCTTTGTCATTTGCTTCTGCATGCTTCTCTCACTCTGAGAGAATTAAGAATGATCCTTAGATTAACTCAGTACAACACAGCCCCTCCATGGCCAGCCAAACCCAGCTGTGTGTTCGCCATTAGATCTTTTAGGATTATCCTGGGGCCTCAGATACAGGGTGACCTCCAAGTTTTGGGATAGTGCTTGTGGCAGTGATCTAGTTTTGATGTGGATGAGAAGCTCCTGGGCTGGACCAGGAGATACCCTAGTCCCCCTAAGCATTGTCATCTGGGAGCAACATGATCCCAAGAGACTATGAGTTGGCATAGGTGAGGGAGAGTGTAGGACAAGTGGGTCTTCTAAAACCCACAACAGCCTGAGAAGTTCACAGCTTGACATATGTGTCAAAACCACGGGACCCATGTGGCAGAATGGGGCGGCCTGCAGATAATAGGCCTGGGGAAGGAGGTGACAGGATGCTATCTACCAAAGTGCTGGGGCATCCTTGTCTTTTTCCCTGATGGGCAGCTTCTCCACTGGGGAGGGTGAGGACTAGGCAGAGCAGTCTGACATAGACAAGGACCTCATTTAACAAGGCCTTTTCTCTTGTCTCTCTACGGGCTAATGACCTCTGTGTAATTAACACCTTACCGAAGGTGGGAAGGATAAAGGCCCTCAGACCACAGATACTGATCACCGACTGCAAACTCCAGAAGCTTTGGCCTCAGAAGCAGAAGATTCTGGGGGCATCAGCAACAAGGGAGGGCAACGCAGAGAGCAGGGCTCCCTCAAGGAGACTAGTGGGGCACAGCTCACAGCAGGTCCAGATAGGGGTGACTTTGACAAGCATGGCTGTTCCTTGGTGGGAGGTGAAGGATTAGCTAATTCAGCCTGGGGCCCTGGCCAGAACAAAAAAGGCTTTCTAGAAAGAGAGCAAGGCAGGGTCACTTTTCCTGGGGACAGTCAGCCCCACAGAGAGGGAGAATGTGGTAGACGCCCCCCTGGAAGGGGAGGGGACACAGAATCAGGTGTGGGCTTTGTGGACAGACATCAAGATCATGGCAGAAGTGATAATAGGAATAGCAGATGGGGGACAGCAGGAGGTTGGGAGGCTGGCTCCTGTCAGCCTCAGGATGGGAGGCTTGAGAGCAACAGAGAAGGAAACGAGCCCAGAGAGGGCTCCGGCAGTGAGCTAGATGAACATGGCCAGGGACATCTCTGTGACCCTCACGTGGGAGCTGGGGCAGGCCAGGGGGTGTTGTGGGGATCCCAGTCTGATGCTGAGGGGTTTCCACTGAAAAAGGAAGGGACAAAAATGTGGGATGATCATATGGATGAGGTGGAAGGAAGGGGATACCTGAGCAGGGAGAGAGGAACAGAGGCAGGATGGACTAGTGGGGCCTGCCTGGGGGGTGTGAGAAGCCGCAGTAGGCCAGGAAGTTCTTGCGACCCTGAGTTTCCTAGAGGAAAAGGTCACAGCCCCGAGGTAGGCATGGACCATGAGTTCTGGGACATTCAGGCAGGTGGAGATACCAGCCATGGAGAAGCTGGGCTGTACTGGGAGTCAGGGGGGTATCCAGGACAGACATCGGCTGGCAATGACACCCAGAAACCATCACTATCTGGAAGCAGGAAACTTCTGGGGTGCAGGAGTGGTGAAGCCAAGGCTGAGGGCTTTTTGCAAGGGCCGGGCAGTCATGGTGTTGTGGGGAGGGGCTATAAAACTGTCCCTGAAGGTCTAGAAGATTCCAGGGACTGGAGAGGTGGCCCGCAAGAGCTCCAGGGAAGGGATGGTCAAGGCACAGCTGGAGCCTTGGGCAGGACGGAGGAAGCCTCCAGAAATCTCCAGTTTCCTCAGGGCTGGACACTGGGTCAGAGGGACACAGGGGATCAAGGCAGAACAGAGTGTGAAAAGATGGGTCCTCAGGATGACATGTGGTCTAATCTCAAAAGAATTGGGGCCCACTTTGGGTCTGGAGTGCTGGGGTCCGGTGGAAAGGAAGGGAGCATGGATGGTTCCCAAGTAGCTGAGCTGATGGTGTCTAGTCAGAAGGCAGATGCCGGAAACCACAGGCTTGTTACATCTCCAGGCCTGGGTGTCCAGGGCTCTGGGGGAACAATGAGAGACATGGAAGGATTAGGAGACCCAGGGGCAGTAGAATCCAAACCAGATTTCCGGAATAGGTCAGAGAGATCCAGAGAAAAAGGGTCCAGAGGTGGGATGGACTACAAGGGTGGCTTAGGAGGTCCAGGGTGGGCGGAGTCTAGGTATGAGGATGATTCCAGGTGCTCTGAAGGCATGGGTTCTAGGAATGGAGCTACCTATCGTGACGGTTCAGGCGTGCTAGACGAAACAGAAGCTGGCTTTGGCATTGATTGCAGAGCTACCTGTGAGGCACCTGTGGAGAAAGAGCCTGGGGAATGGAGTACTCACAGGCATGATGTAGGGGTGTCTAGGGGGTTGTGGTCTGGAAACAAAGATCAGTGTGGTCCTGTAGGAAAGCTGTCTGGGAGAGATGCCAGCCTCAGAAATGGCTCAGGTGGCCTTCATGAAGCTCAGCACTGGGACGTGTTTCGAGGTCAGGGTCAAACAGGCCCTAGTGGAGAACATTACTTGGATGATGACTTAGGGAGTCCTGGGACAGTGGGATCTATGGGCAGAGATGGTGTGAAGGCCCCTGGGACAGTGGGATATATGGGCAGAGATGGTGTGAAAGCCCCTGGGACAGTGGGATCTATGGATGGAGATGGTGTGAAGGCCCCTGGGACAGTGGGATCTGTGGGCGGAGAGGGAGTGAAGGCCCCTGGGACAGTGGGATCTGTGGGCAGAGATGGTATGAAAGCCCCTGGGACAGTGGGGTCTGTGGGTGGGGATGGTGTGAAGGCCTCTGAGACAGTGGGAAAGGTTGGGGACAGACATATGGAAGAAGAACCAGGGGACTCTAGAAGAATACATTCTTGGGGTCACCCTGGAGGTTATGAGGGCTTCAGAGTCCCAGGGGCATCTAGAGAAGGAGACTTTGAAGATGGCACTGGGGTTCCATTCCCCATGGAACTAGGATCTCTGGGGAGAGGAGACAAGGCAGGAGATGGGGAAAGGATCAGGTTCCTTGGTGCCCGGACCTCTGGTGCTGGCAGTGGGAATTTGGACAAAGCTGGGCACCCTGAGGCACTATTTCCTCAGGCTGAGGCTGGCTCTGAAGGCCACTGGGCTCACGTGCCTGGCAATACATTTGGTTATAAGGATGTATCGGGAATTCCAGAGCTTTGGGGGACTGGGGACAGAATAGCTTATGCAGATGGGTCAAGGGGTCTTGGTTCTGAGAGAACGGGGTCAAAGGGTCTTGGTCCTGGGAGAGCAGGGCTAGATGGTGAGGCAGTATTTAGAGATGGCTCAGAAGGCCTCAGAGGAATGGGACCAGCTGGTGGGAACAGTTATAAAAATGCAGCTGGGGGCTCTGGGGCCATGCGATCAGGGTGCAAGGTAGATTATAGGAATGATATTGGGTGTTCTGAAGTTGTGGGGTCAGGGAGTGAGGCAGGTTATAAGAATGACTTCCAGGGCCATAATGTCAGGGAACTCGGGAGCATAGCAGGTCACAAGAATGGTTTAGGAGTTTCTGAAATTATTTCATTAAGGGACACGGCCAGTTATCAAGGTGGTTCAGAACATTCTGGAGAGATTTTGTCATGGAATGAAGCAGATTTAAAGGATGGTTTGAGGGAAACAGGAATAACGGATTCCAAGAATGAGGTTGGCTATAAGGGAAGCTCAGTGGGGCCTGGGAAAACAAGGTCAGAGAGTAAAATGCACTTTGCAGATGGTTCAGAAAGGCAGGGAGGACCAGGCTCACTGGCTGCACCCAGCGAATGCGAATCCATGGGTCTTGGGTCAGGATTCGGGGTAGCAGCAGAGGTAGGCATGAGCTCGAAGAATGAGGCAGAAAAGGGCAGAGGGATGGGGTTTGCAGACGAGACAAGGGCTGGGGTGGGCTCTGGGATGACTGGGATACTGAGTACTACAGGTGACATCACACACAGGGACAGTACTATGGACATTGGGAAGCTGGGGACACCAGGGAGGTCACATATCTTTTCAGGTGGGCAGAGTATCAAGAACAGTCTCGGGGGCTGTGAACTCTCAAGAATCTCCGAAGACTTGGATACTATTGGTTCTATGGGGAAATCAAGTATCAGGGAACAGAAAGTTGGTTCTGTGTTCCCAGGGTCTCCTAGAAATAATAGGACTCCCAATGAGGAGGGAGGATCTGTAGACCAAGCAGGAGCTGTGGGGACTCCTATGAGAGGAGGAGGGACAGTGAGGGGTGAGGGTTGGTCCGAGGTAGCTACTCTGGAGTCAGGAAATGATTCAGATTTTAGTAAATTAGGCTTGGGGACAACAGGCAGGTATAGAGTTGCTGGCCAGGGGGAAGCGACACCTCAGGGATGTGGAGGCTCCCTGAAAGACAGGAGGAGGGGAACTAGTTCTTGGGGCTTGTCAGGGCCAGGTCAGGTGATAGACAACAGCTCTGCTCCTGGTAGAAAGACCAAGTCAATGTTGGAACCTGACAGTGTGCAAGATATGAGCTACATTCGGGCTCCAGGCTGGGAAGACCAGGTTCAAGGCAGCTTTAGGACTTCTAGCTCACTGGGGGAGAATTACACCATTTTCAGGCAAACCCAGGAGGAGCAAGGAGCCTCTAAGGGCAGGGGATATGCAACAGGCCAGGAGGCTGCTGGTGAATGTGAAGGTTCATGCTCTTTGGAGAGCAGAGGCCTGGGTTATAGAAGGGGCAGGGTTGGTTTGACAGAGGACTCAACTGTCCTAGGCAGAAGAAATTCTGCTATGGGTGGAGATGGTGTCATTTCAATACTCCAGGGGCCCCAGGATGAACTGGATAGTCCACTAGACAGAAGGGACTTCAGAAGTGTATCAGGAGGAATCCAGGAGCCAGGTTGTCAACTAGCAACAGGACAGGGAGATGGACAAGGGTCCCTCCAGGAGTGGGGGTCCTGGGAGGCTAAGACTGGCAAAGTCCAAGGATCCAGGGCCTCAAAGAAGTATGATGAGCATGGAGTGAAAGGCCCTGGCGGGTTAGGCAGGAGGTCCGGTCCCTGTGGAAGTAGGTATCAGGCACAGTTTGGAACTGAAGTTAAATCAGCCAAGAGAGGGGCTATAGAGAAGGCCAGAGGCCTGGGACATTGGACTAGCATTGAGGACAGAGGATCTCTGGGAGAATCGTGGAGTGAAGATGGGAGGCCAGACCCCCACAGGCATCTTGGCAGCAGGAGAGGTACTCAAGAGGGCAGGTCGGATGTCTGTGGCCAGGGACAAGATGCTACCCAGAGCCCCAGATCCAGATACAAGCCTGGCCCTGGCTCTTCTACAGAGGCCCGAGGTAGGTACTCCAGATGGTGGTTCTCTTAGGGTGGAGCCAGAGTGTAAGGTTGCTGGGTACTGGGCTGCCCATGTGCATTTCTACTTTCAGCACAGGAACTGGTCCCTACCAGTGTCTCCATTTTCTAGAATCCCTTGCAGATTCAGAGAGCAGTCCCTCCTTTCCCCTTGCCATGCAGAAGGAATCCAGGCTCTGTGAAACTCAAAGGTCTGCTGGGCTGGTTAATCTTGGAACCCTTGTCCAAAGTCCCAGAGAATTAGCTTGCCTCTGTGACTCGGAATTCCTATCTGTGGGACCCGGGGGTGGGAGATGCTCTCCATCTACTTTACAGTTATCTCTGCATCAGCATCAGCCCAGGTACTGGGGAAAACAGGAGACTGGGCACTGGTTCTGGCTGAGCCCTGTGGGCAGAACCATGAGGTCTTCCGGAATTCAATGTAGGTCAGGGCATTAAGAGGCTGGACTTTGGGGACTTTGTGTCTCTCCAGGCTCCATGGACCACTTCTCTCAGGGTCTGGTTGATACAGAGGTGCAACTGGGGGAAGCTGCCATACTTTCCTGTACCCTCACCAGTGACCTGGGACCTGGCACCTGGTTCAAGGATGGAGTCAAGGTACCGACGCCTCATCCCTCAGGTTTTTTTCCCTAACTAATGTGGGTGGGGGCGAGGAGCATGGCAAAGCAGAGAAGCAGAAGGAAGAGACCAGGCAGGAGTTTTCACTCTTCATTTACTAATATTTCTATTCCGAGAGATGTTTAAACAGCTGGAGTGTGGTATATTCAAAATAAACACATTTTGAATGTGTTACTTGTTCCAGCCTTGACACAGCCTCTGCTGTCATCCCCCAAGCCCAAATGCTTCTCTCATGAATTCCACACATCCTTGAAGGCCTTGCATCGTCTCATCCTGACCAGCTGGGCTCACTGGTCTCCCAGTGTAGCCTCTCTGCCCAAGGGTACAGCACAGTGATGTCAGCGAACTCGGACCCCCTGATCTCTGACCTTGGACGAGTTCCTCAGCTATAAAATGGGACTTCTAACAGCACTGATCTCGAAAGGTGCTTTGGAGAGTTAGTGGAGGTGCTAGGCATAGTGGCAAGTGGTTATGATCATTTAGTTCACAGAGCAGCTATTGGAACGAACTGAACAGGGTGGGAGTGGCTGTCTCCATGGTGATCCTTGTCTCCAGCTCCCTGCCGGCGATGGGGTCCTGTTTGAGCAAGATGGGCTCACACACAGACTGATCCTCACCCACGTGGAGGAGACCCAGACTGGGAGATACACTTTTGTGGTCGGCAGACAGCACACTGAGGCCAGCCTGACTGTGCAGGGTGAGGCCCAGCCCTGCCCTGCCCTATAGTCTCTGCATCAGATGAAAATGACCCTCTGTGGAAGCCCTGAATTTGTGACATGTCTCCAATATCCTCAGTTGTTTTTTTTGGAAGCCAACCCAAGTCTTTTCCAACCCAATATCGTATATCCTTCTTTACCAGGAAGTTCTTAGTGAGGTCTGACCCTGGTCCCTCCTGCGGCAGACAGCCCATTCCCTTTGCTAGTCCTCATGAGGTGGGGTAGCGAATTCCTTCTCTAGGCTCTTTCCATGATTCCCAGGGACCCAGGGCTTGGTCTTCTCTGATTCTTTTGTTCTGTTTTTTTTTTCCTCCAGATCCCCCCACCATTGCCCCAGATGTGATAGAGACACTGAGAGAGCCCCTGGTGTTCAAAGCTGGGAAGCCAGTGATTGTGAAGATCCCCTTCCAGAGCCACCTCCCTGTTCAGGCTGTCTGGAGGAAGGACGGGGACGAGGTGGTGGGCAGCAACCGCAGGGGCGTCCAGGTGGCTCTGGGGGATGGCTACACGCGACTGTGCCTCCCCAGCGTGAGCCGGAAGGACAGTGGCCTGTACAGCATGACACTGAGCAGCGAGGGAGGCTGTGTGCAGACTGAGTTCACCCTGCAAGTTATAGGTGCTAACCCTGCCTGTTTTCCATCTAAGGCCCCAGGGCTCTGTGGTCCTAGGCCCTCCCCGGTACTTGGTGCAGGCCTGAATGGGCTCTGCTATCCTGACCCTCACTTGCATGATAGTTAAGATTCAAACCTCTACTTGCTTACCTTCCTGACCCCAGATGGCCCAGGAAGAAGAGTTTAGATAAGCCAGCGCCAGGTTGGTAGAGCACCTTGTGCCTCTGTGAGCTCTAATATTCCAAGTTCTGGGGAAGATGCTTGGTGGAATAGTGGCCTCCAATTTATATCAGTAAAGTCCGATCGCCTGTAACAGTGCTAAGCAGGAGCCTGTGCTGGTCACTGAATGGGGTTGGGTACAGGTTGGAGGTTCCATGGTGTCTCCTAGGGCAGGACTAGGGAAGTAGAAATGGGACACCGTGAGACATTTGGAACCACCTCATGAGCTGGCTCCTCACCTCTGCCTCTGGCTGTGTCAGAAACCATGCACATTTCTGAGGAGTGATGAGGGGTTAGTAACATGCCCCCTCCCCAGCTTCTCTGACTCTTTTTTCCTTCTCTTCCTCTCCACGGGTGCTCAGACAAGCCTCAGGCCCCACAGGGACCCCTGGAGGTACAGGATTGCCATAGAGCAGGTGTCTGTCTCCGCTGGCGGCCCCCAAGGGATGATGGGGGCCAGACCATACAACACTACGTGGTGGAGAAGCGACAGGCTGGAAGGAGCACGTGGCTGAAGGTGGGCGAACCCCCACCAGACAGTACCAGCTTCACCGACACCAGCGTGGAGCAGGGCAGGAAGTATGCCTTCCGTGTACGGACTGTGACCTCAGAAGGAGTCGGAGATGCCCTGGAGTCTGAGGAGGTGTTGGTGGCTCCTGAGGGTGAGAGACCAGGCGGCACTTTGATAGAGAACTCCCTTGCCCTCTCTACTGTGCCCAGAGTACAGGCTGAGGGTTTGCCAGTTGTGCTTTTAGCGGCAGGGCCAGAGGTCTTCATGGAGCACAATGGATACTCTTTACTATAGCTCCTTTTGGGATCTAGTAGCCTTTTAAGGCTCTTTCAAACTGAGGCACAGAGTCACCCCCACCCCCCAGGACTGTATATTGGCCAACATCTCTATCACATGCCCCTGTACTGGAACAAGCTATCAGTGAGTGGGGTTAGGAATCTCCTAAGTGGCTCTAGACTCCAAGGCCAGAGAGCAAGCTCTGTTTCATCATCTCTGTCCCAGAGTAGCCAGAATAGTGTCCTAGGGAAAGCTGGCTCAGCACTGGAACCCCTGGAGTGTGGCTGTGCCCTCAGACTCCCCATGCCTTCCTAGCACTATGACCCTCCATGGGCTGATGCTTGCCTCAATCTCTGCTCATTGGCACCCTCCACCTTTAGCTCTCCCAGGGCCCCCATCTGCCCCAGACGTCTTGTCGGCCTCCAGCCAGAGCATCACTCTAACGTGGGTGGCACCACGGGGCCCTGGCAGTGCCCACATCTTGGGCTACCTGGTTGAGAAACGCAAGAAGGGGAGCAGCACCTGGATGACTGTGAACCAGCAGCCTGTGTCTGGTGAGTTGACCTGAGGGCAGCTTCTCACTGACTCCAAGTTGCCTTAAAGCCTCTCCTGGTTCCATACAGGATCCCTTGGCATTGCTGGTGCAGATCAGTTAAACGTAGTTGCTTTTCAGCTAGGGTGGTTTTGTCTCCGTAGGGGACATTTAGCAATGTCTAGAGCTATTTATGATAGTCGCAGTTGGGTGGAGAGTATGTAGTCCTGACAACTTGTATGGAGCGGCCAAGGATGCTACTGAACATCCCACTCCCAAACCCCAGAGGATCACCCAGAAAAGTCTCTCAACAGAGCTGAGCTTGAGGTCCTCTGGGGTAGAAGTCTCAGACTGGAATCCAAGATGAAGTTGTCCTCCCTGGCTCCTTCACTTCAGGCTTGGCCACGGGCAGCCCACTCTCCCTGTAGAGCTCAGGTTCCTCACTGATAACACAGATGGACGTGCCCTGACCCTCTAGTTAGCATCCTAGAAGCTAGCTGCTTCCTGAGATAAGGAAGAACCTGGAAAAGACTAAGGATGGGATGGGTGTGAAGGAAGTTTCCAGAACCTTGTGCATGTCTGTGCTCTGTGTGTACCAAGACCGGGCCAGAAATAGATTGTCAGGAGTCCTTTAATGTCCATGCCACATAGGAGTTAAAACCCCTTGGGGCTCATATCTTCACATCTCTAGAGGCACCATTTAGTGTTTATGTATTACAAGTACATGCTGAAGCAACATGAATCAGAAACACCAAAATGACATCAAGGATCACCCAGCAAGGCTGTGGCAGGGACAGACAGGACAGGGATGAAAACACCCTGACCACTGCTCTGTTCACCTTGGAAGCAGAGCTCTGTCCCACCTGGCTGGTGCAATGCAATACAGGGAGTTGTCTTAGACCCCATGCTTGGTCCTTTTCTGAATTTGGAGGTGCTGAGCTATGGCTCCATTTCCTGATCCCCACCATGGGAGACTAAAATGGGGTGTGGTCTCCACAGAAAGGAGGTGCACCGTGGTGGATCTGCGGCAGGGCTGCCAGTATGAGTTCCGAGTTAGGGCTGTGGCTCCCTCAGGCCCTGGAGAGCCTGGGCCTCCATCGGATGCTGTGTTTCCTCGAGATCCCATGAGTAAGTAAGGAACTGATCCAGGATATGGGGGAGGGGTGTGCAAGGTATAGTTCTGTAAGACAGAAGTTCACAGGTCAAAGGCAGTCCAGAGGGAGCCGGCCAAGAGGGCTGGGAGTCAGGGCTGAAAGCCCACCAAGATGAGATGTACCTTAAAGTGTCTGAACTGAAATCAGACGGCTCCAGAGGCCAGGCATGAGGACTTCCCAAGATCATGGCATCCGCTGTATGATACAGGGAAGGTCAGTCTCCATGTTAGCCCGAAGGTATCACCCACCCACTAGTGGGGTGGTCTCATGCCTGGGGAACGGGTGGCAGGAAGCTTCAGTTTTCTACCGAATTCACGCTGTTCATCCCTTGTAAGGTGGCAAGCATTGTTCCAAGAGCCAGGTGCCCTCATCCCAGTCTCTGTCTTCTGTGGACAGACGGCCTAGACCAGCTTTCACCTATCTGTGATCTCAGTAGCATCAGAGATGTCAAGAAACATTCTCTGGACAAGAGAAATACCAAAGAGTCTGATATTAAAGATAGGTATGAGGCCAACCTCTCACAGGTCCATCCCCACAAGAAAGACACTTGTCTAACCTTGATTCCACCCCCTCAGCTTAAGTAGAGAATACTTCCCATGACACCCCTATTAAAAGCTGTGCTCCAAGTCATAGAGTTTAGAAGGTGTTACTCTGTGCACCTCTAAACTGGTGACAAGTCACCAAGGCAACAACACAGTGGAGGCACTTGTGGGATCAGCTGTGGGACTGACTCTTGGCCTGACTCCAGTAGCAATAGACTACTCCATAAGCTTACAAGCGATGGGGAGGTGAGCTAGCCCATGTGCTTTTCCTTGCAAACAGACCAGATCTATCCTGTTTCACCACTGATCACTGGCTCTCTCACTAGTGGTGGGGGATGGAGGAAGCATCCATGTGGAGGAGGATGTGTCTGCAGCAGCCACAGCAGTTGGCCATAACTTCCAGACCTACTGAGCAAAGCCTTTAGACAGGAAATGTCACTGGGGATCCTTCTTGTAGACTCTCAGGCCATATGGAGTGAGGCACACCTGCAAGCCTCGCACTAAGGAGCTGAACAGGTGACACGTATTTTAGATAGACAGACAGACAGCCACATACAAACATATGTATGTACAAACATACATACACAGATAGGTAGACAGAAAGGAAGGAAGGAAGAAAGGAAGGAAGGAAGGAAGGAAGGAAGAAAGAAAGAAAGAAAGAAAGAAAGAAAGAAAGAAAGAAAGAAAGAAAGAAAAGAATGAATATCTTGGGCTTCACCTCAGAATTACCAAATTAGATCTGTGTTTTTAAAGAAGTCCCCCAATGATTTGAGTACAAATTCAAGGCTGAGAAGCACTCCCCTAACCAGTAGTTTTAAACATCACCACATGCTTAGAAATACTAGGGCTTCCTTATCAGTCCTAGTGTCTCTGCTGTACCCAGGCTAAATAGATAGACTTTGGGGCTGGTATCTCACAGAGTGTTTAATGTACAGCCAGAAGACACCCCACAGGGCTATATTCAAACCATACACATGTCATGTCTTTTGCTTGTCCCAGGGTCCCCATGGATAGGCAGAGCTGCTGCTGCTCCCATTTAACAAGTGAAGAACAAGAAATCTGTGCTGGTGTTGCTCCCAACTAAGAGTTACGACTCAGCATACAGACATAGAACTCCAGTCCCCAGAAACAACGGAGCACAAAATATTAGCAACTATAATACCAGCTTTCCAGGAGAGTTAGGGGTTGGCAAGTTGGTGGGTGAGCAAAGGAATTAACTAGGGACTCACATGCAGAGCTGGGGTACAATGCCAGTTCTAGGGAGGTTCAGAAACCCCTAAGTAAGAGAAATCCCAAGCCCCTGGCACAAAGACTCCTCAGGGGAAGCGGACACATTTCTGAAATGTCCACGGTACTTGACCAGAACCTCCAGGGCCTGTTCGGGATCTCCGGGTTACAGACACGTCTAACACCAGCATCACCCTGAGCTGGATGAGGCCAGACACCCAGGATAATGATGAAGCCCAGGGGTTTATCGTGGAGTTGTGTGGCTCAGACAACCTTCAGTGGAGTCCATGCCATGTGGGCACTGTACCAGGCACCAGCTTTACAGTCAAAGGGCTACGGCCCCAGGAAGGCTACTTGCTGCGGGTGACAGCAGTTAATGATGGGGGCCATGGGCAAGCCACTTGCCTGGATTCATTGGTTCATGCCATGCCTGCTGCTGGTGAGTGCCACCTCCTTCTCTACCCTGAGTGCTATTGACTCTTCCTGAGAGACACTGGTATGCCATCAGCTGCCTTCGCAATAGAGGGCTAGCAGTGAGCCCTGCGCTAAGTGCACCCCTCTTAGGACTACATAGCTAATATTTTTGATCCCTAATTTTCAGAGATGGAAACAAAGGTCCAAAATGCTTTGCCCAAGACGTCACCATTGTTATGACACAGAGCTAGAATTGAAACCAAGTGGCTCCGAGGCATGGACATTCCTTAGCTAGAGGTGGCACATGCCTAAGCTCCCTGTTTTTGCGAGTTGATCGTGTTTCCCTATGGGCCTTAATTGCTAGAAGTAAATCCTCTCTCTGTCTTTGTGAGCTGTACCAACTTGCCCTAGTTGTCACAGAAGCAATAAGAAGGGAATTGCAATGAAAAGCACAGGGCTTCCAAGTCCAGGATCTTAGACTCTTGTCCTGGCTCTGTCCCTTACTTGATGTGACCAGGAAGGTCACTCTCTGACCCAGGCTAATGGTATCTCAGACAACAATGTAGTTGTCCCCAGGATCCTCGCTCCAGATAACCTGCAAACTAACCCTGGTGGCAGCCTTGACTCTACTTCTGACCCTCTCAAAAGACTGCCCCATCAGCTCCTGGTGTTTCTCTCCAATGAGCAACACCAAGCCCTCTCCATCTGGCCCTTACACTGGCTCAGCCTTCTATCTACATGCTGGCTGACCTGAACTGGAAGCCAGCTGTGGAGAGAGGTGACAAGCCATTTTGTGTGTTCTAGTCTGTCCCAAGTTCCTCACAGACTCCAGTACAAAGGATACACTGACGGTCAGAGCTGGGGACAGCGTTCGAGTTCCTGTCTCTTTTGAAGTGAGTATACCTAGAAGGGTGTGTGGCGGGGTGTGGGGGCCCCAGAGGGACCAGAAAACTAGATGGTCTTGGGGATCCCTTTCTTCATCATTCTTCTTAGCCCTAGTCACAGTCTTGGGCTTGTGTCAGAAATCAGGCCCAGTGTAAAGTAGGTAGGAAGGAAGATGGTTCTTGAAGCCACAGCTGGCATCAGCTTCTTGGACGCCATTCTACTTTTCTGTACAGGATACACGGCCCTCTAGTGGTAGCTTCTGATACTGCACCTTCACATTAGCACACCCCTCCTCTCCCCATCATTCATCTTAGTCTGGGGCCTAAGGGAGCCCAGTAGGGTGCATAACCATTTTTGCCTTTAGAATGTCTTTTTATGCACATGATCCTAAGCCAATATCAACAGCACCTGTCTGTACATACAGTAACTAGTATAGCAGTTAAAACACAAACTGCCCCGTGTCATCATCAGTCACTAGTTGACTCTGGACAATAGCTTACCCCTCGGTGTTTAAATTTCCTCATCTCTCAAACAGTGTGGAGCTGTTTCATCTCCCCCCTGAGCTGACCAAAAGACTGAGACAGTGATAGTAGTAACCCGGGCCTGTTCTCTGTGCCGTCTGTGCGGTGCTAACGCATGGCCTGAACCCTCGGAACACTCCCATGGGTAAATTAGTGCTCCCTGAGTGCCCAAGGCAGGGGCTCCGCAGGCAGCTGGTAGGATCGCCATGTCACCCTGCACCTGGAGGTATGCTGCGACTGAAAACGGTCACTGTTAGGTCACAGGCCGGACACTTAGGATCCTGATCCCTCTGAGATCAGATACACAGCGTGGAGCAATCAGGCCAGGCCTCCCTACAGTTTGGCCCTTCAGACAAAGCCGACAGCTCTTGCTCTGAGTACACAGATCTCAAGGGGGAAGGAAAAGCAAGCTCGGCCCCCAAAGACAGAAAATGCAGACCATCTCCTGGAGAGGATTTCTCTAGAGCATTGCCTCCTCATGCTGACCCTGGTGGTGACTGACTTGGTGGCTGACTCTCCTGCTCTCATTTTAAACTGTCTCTCCTAATGTTTCCACAATATCTAAATCTCTGCACAACCTTAAGGCCCACCGTGCTGCCTCTGGTATACGGTATCATCCCTCTTAATGCTTTCCCACCAGAAGCCTTGATCACGACCCTTGTGACGATGAGGGTCTCTCTCTTAATTAAGCTGAAGGGCAATGCCACATCAGCTCCTGTACTAACCTGCCATTCTCCTCTCCTAGACAGTCATCACAGCTCTAGGCAAGCCTGCATCATCTACTTTCTGCAGCCTTCCTCTCTCTTACAGGCATTTCCAACTCATCCCCTAGCTTGCCTAGAGTGAAATCTAGATGTCTGCATGTGTGTGGGACTGAGGGTCGGCACAGTGTCACTGAGTCTCCCGACTAAGCTTCCCTTCCTATCCCATCATGCCACCACACCTACCGGCTAACCCCACACTTCACCACCTCCCTGATAGCCGATTCCTAACCAGGTACTTGTTCACTTCCAAGTGCTCAGGAGCATCCCCTCCTGCCTAGAATCCTCTTCTTGCCCTTCTACATTAGGCCCAGCTTACCTGCTTTCAGTTTTACAAGATTTCCTTCATAGAGAACAATGATGGGGAGGAGGGAATCATGAAGGACAGAGCAAGCGAGGCTAATGGCCTTGAGGGAAGAAAGAAAATAAGATCTCTCCCTCCCTCCCTCCCTCCCTCCCTCCCTCCCCCCCCCCTCTCTCTCTCTCTCTCTCTCTTGTGTGTGTGTGTGTGTGTGTGTGTGAGAGAGAGAGAGAGAGAGAGAGAGAGAGAAAGAAAGAGAGAAGAGAGAGAATGTGCGTGGTATGAAAGCAGGAAGAGGCTGATATCAGAAAGATACAGTGATATATACAACAAAATGTCACAATGAAACTCATTATTTTATATGCTAACTAAACAATTTATTTGAACAGACACTTAAAAAAAAAACTTTCTCTTCTCAATGTGTCTTTACTCTTGTTTCTCAGGCTGCCCCCCTGCCTGAGGTGACCTGGCTGAAGGATGGCTTACCCTTGCCCAAAAGAAGTGTGACAACTGTGAAGGATGGCCTCACCCAACTTCTGATTCCTGCAGCTAGCCTCTCGGACCGTGGCCAATACACAGTGATGCTGAGAAACCTACAGGGAAAGGAGGCTGCCTACAGCTTCTCCATCAGTGTGGCAGGTGAGGCCAGCTCAGCTGTGGACTCTCACCAAGGCTGCAGCTGACCTGGGCACAGGACATTGTCCTGAGCGTGCAAAGTGATCACACTGCTGACCGGATGTGTTGAAGACACAGCAAGCAGGGCAGGAGGAGAGCCCCAGAAAGCCCCTGTTGTTCTTATCCATACATGTGGGGACACCACATTCTTGCTTCTTCCCTGCTCTTCTTTTGGATTCCAAGAGCGAATGTGGGTCCCACCATCACTGAAGGACCCCATGGGAAGAATGGCCCATGACCCTTGTACAAGTTAAAGTTGTCTCTTCTTGGAGTGACTCTCATTCCCCAGCCTTGAATAGCCTCTCGTTTTATAAGAGAGAGAGAGAGAGAGAGAGAGAGAGAGAGAGAGAGAGAGAGAAAAGAAAGAAAAGTGTGAGCGAATAGGTATTATAATAAGTATTCTTTGGATGTCATCTGTGGTGGAATAGTCCCAGATTTGGGAAACTGAGGTAGAATCCAGAGTTAAGGATAGCCTGGGTTATGGTGGGTGAAACCCTGCCTCAAAAGAAAAAAAAAGATTATTCTTTGGGGGAGATTTTCCACCCTATAGAGAAAATTGTATACCTAGACTTAGCTCCCTCTGGCCTCTCGCCTGCCTGGCAGCACTGCATTCTGCAGGAACCCCCAGAAAACTTGGGGGCCTGTAGAAGACTCAGCAGAATTTCTGTGGCTCCTCTGAAGCGTAATGTCTCTGTTCTCTGTCCCTGGCAGCATGCCCACAGGCACCAGGACCCATCTACCTGCAGGAGAATGTGCCCGGGACAGTGACGGTCCAATGGGAACCCTCTCCGGATGAGGCTCAGGGCATCCCCTTGTACTATACAGTGCTCATGCGCTCCTCGGCTCACGGATCCTGGTGTGAGGTGGCCAACCATGTCCACACCAACCGCTTCACCCTCCTGGGGGTCCTCCCTGGCCATGAGTACCACTTCCGGGTGCTGGCCAAGAATGAGCTGGGAGCCAGTAAGCCTTCAGACACCAGCCAACCCTGGTGTATCCCCCGGCAGAGAGGTAAGGATCCCTCCAAAAGGGAGGAGCTTAGCTGTCTGCCTCTAAGCTGCGGGGAGTTGACTGGGTGGAACCAGGGCATTTCGGTGTAGTCAGATAGGTAGTGGTCCTCCGGCCTCCTGCCCAATGCCGACTTGTACAGATGCCCATTGCATTGGATTCAGGATGGACCCCACCTCCATCGGCAAAAAGAGTCAGGCTGTGGGTATTGGAATGTATAGAGACCTATGGACAAATTCTCAAAAAGAAACTGTGAATAATAAGCTAAAAATAGAAGTTCACATTTCTTTAAAAACAAAGTCTATTTTATAATTTAGTTTATAATCTTTAAAGATATAGATCTTTAAAGAGGTCACTAGAAAAATAAGATTACAAAAATATCTGGAACATTCTACACCAAAATGTTGGTTCCAGTCATCCATATGTATGTTCTGGTTTGTATACAATAAATTTAAAAGGCCTTAATATTTTAAAAATCAAAACATAACATTAGGAAAAGGATCAAAAGAGCATCGGTTTGTACAGATGAGATGCGGGGACGGCTCAGCTTATGGGCCTTCGGCACACTGTGGACTCTTGGGTCCCAGTCAGGCCTTCCTTGCTTTTTAACCATCCTTCCTTCTGTCCCGAATTCACCTCAGAGAAGTTCACCGTGAAGGCTCCAACATACCGGGAACCCAACCTGAGGCAGAAGCCCCGCTTCCTGGTGGGTCTGCGGGCTCACCTTCTGCCCCAGGGCTGCGAGTGCCGCATGACCTGCGCTGTGCAGGGCTCGCCCCGGCCCCATGTCACCTGGTTCAAGAACAACCAAAGCTTGGACAGAAACCCTGCGCTGTACAGCACTGACATGCTGGGTGTGTGCTCCCTCGTTATCCCCAGTGTGTCCCTCGAGGACAGTGGCGAGTACAAGGCTGTGGCCGAGAACCCACTGGGCCAGGCTGTCAGCACAGCCACCCTCATTGTGACAGGTAATGGCTGCCCCGGCAGGGGACCACGTGGGCATGGGAACAGAAAGGGCCTGTCTTCTCTAGATGACTCAGCTGGTATACCATGAGACTTGGATTCCTCCCTGCCTCTATGAGTATTCTATCATGTATTTAAGCCGACCATCACAGAACCTCCTGGGGTTTGATTTGCCCATTTGTAAAAATGAGATATTGACTACTTTATGGGCACATACTAGCCAGCTAATTGTCCCCATGTGGCCTGGCACATGACTCGGGATGGGATTTAAGATACTTGCTCTGCGAATGCTTTTGCACTGTGTCAGACAGAGGTATTTAATAAAAGAGAATGCCGAGCCTCTGATAGGTAGGCTCCTTCCAGCAAAGCAAATAATATATGCCAATAAGAAAACGCTTTGGTGGCACTGGGTCATTCCATCATACCCAGAATTGCAGTCTTCACAATGGGACAGGTGTGGGAGGGGACACTGCACCTTCAGGATCATCTGAAATATTTCATGTCCTGCAGAATACAACTCCTAGCCCCACTTGACCTGGAATCCAAGCCTTGCCCCACCCCACAGCTATGAGATGGATGTCAGCTCTCTGAAGCTTTACTCCTGATGCCCATACTGGCCTGGGGAGCCAGTCCAGAATGACAATGGATGTTACTCTGTGAGACAGGAACAAAAGGGCTTCTGGTGAGATGTGACCAGAAGGGCCAAGGTTGATGGGGAAGTAGAAGGGTGGGGGGTGTGGTATTGAGTGGAATCACTCTGGATGGAGCTCCAGAGAGAATGGTCCACGGGGTGGAAGCTGAGCTCACGCTGACCACAGGAGTGGAAAGTCATGGAGGACAGAGGCCTGGGTGAGGACATCAAGGATTTGTGTATGGAATTCTCTCTGTTCTTCATTAAAGCAGCAGACTAAGAACGGTGCGTTCTTTGCAGAGTGAGTTGGGGATGGTAGGTTGGAGGAAGAATCCCAAAACAAAGGCCTCTGAACAGAGGATGGGTGGGCTCTGGCTCCAGGGGAGGGTGAATCAGAATAGTGCTCACCTGTAGCAGGGCATAAGAGCCAAGTCAGGAGAGTAGGTCTATGAACCAGAGGCTCCTTTTTCCTGGCCCATACTTCCCATATGCCACTGTCCTGCAAAAACTCTGGCATCAGCATGACAAAAGCCTCCCTGGAGCCAGGAACAGGCTTGATTGAGGCGAATTCTCCTGCAGTCTATTCTGGGGGTTCCTGTTAGCAGGGATGGGGAAGATTATCAAGTGCACAAAGATTTGTTTCTCACACGAGGCTCCATGAAGCCTTCTCAATTTTCCTATAGTTCCACTGCCCCATGTCACAGGTAGGATGGATCTCTGTGTCATCCACCACTACCAAAACCTATAGGTATACCTATATGCCTGCATGCCTATACCTGTACCCTCCTGTAGGGATGGTCCTGTGCCTCAGGACACCCAAGAAATGAAATGTTCTGGAGTTTTCAGGGGCCTGAGGAAGGAGTGAACCCTGGAGAAGGTCAAACCCGCCTTCTCTTAGGATGTTTCACCAGGTCTGATAGATTACCCGACAAGAGGGCACCCAATCTGCTCGGCCTACCCTCTCTCTAATCATGGGCTCCCCTTCACCCGAATTCATGGCAGACTTGGGCAGAAGAAACAGAAGTTGTAGATCAAGGGGCCGGGAATGGGTGTTGAAAGTGCCTTTCTAGGAACTGACAGTGTGTGGTTGAGTTGAGGGTTCCACTAAGAACGTCCCTCACAGACGGGGATACCAGAATGCCTTTGTACAGACAGGCTGTGATCCATTCCTGCCCTCACCAAGGAAGCTGCCTCTGCCTTGTGATTGCAACAGGGCAAGAAAGAAGGAAATTCTGGGGATTTGAATTCACTTTATCTACCATGACATCTCCACAGCACCTGAAAAAAAATTACTGAAAGGCATTCCACTTCATACGACATAGACAGCCAACCTAGAAGTACCCCGAAGAACACATCATTGTCAGATGGAGAATCTTTGGTTGCATATCTTGTCATAATAGCAGAGGTGATACCACTGTACCTCTCAAACCGATCCCCAGTTCTGTGGTGTCCCTGCTCAGGCATCAAGTATTGCATGGATTTCCCCAAGAAGTCGGTTTCTATTCATTCTGGATAGAGAGGGCAACCACTAGCCAAAGAAGCCGTTCTGTCCCAATTCTAGCTTGATGAGTAAAACCTAGTTAGGGATGCCTAGAGGAGTGTGACCACAGTACTGATGAAGAGTCACTGCCCACCCCCATCACTAACTCCTGGGGATGGGAATTCATGTACCTCTGTGCCCATGTGTTTCATGCCTTTTGTGAGCCCTTGTCCTTCCATGAGAGAATGTTAATGTCCAACCCTGTGAGGGTCTCATGAGAGCAATCACAGCTGTGTGATTTCAATATGACCATGGCTATGCCATGCCCAAAGAACACAGTTCTATAACACAGACTACTAAAAGGATTTAACCTGAAGTCTGGATAAGAGGATCTAACTAAAAGTAGTTTATATTTCCAGAATCACCAGAAGTCAACTAGAAAGTATCATCTTTAAAAATATTGCTACTTTGGGTAGCAACAAATACATGAAACACCCTGGACTAAATAGAAGAAAAGATGAACAAAATCCACAATGAGAAACAGTAAAACTTTACTGAAAAAAATAAGCCATGAATACATCGATACACTATGTTAATGGCTGGGAAGCTAGTATTGTAAAGGTAGTGGGGTCACCTAGGAAGATAACTAATCACTTTGGGAATCAATATCTCATCCACAGCTGAGTGCGAGAGTGGCATTAATGATGGTAATCTTGTTATAAAATGGGAGTGAGAGCAAGAAGCTTAGGCTCAAAGTTAATGGCCCAGCCTTTCTGGCTATTATTCCAATCCATGTTTGTCCTCCAGTCTGGTTGCCCATGCAGTATTTGCTCTCTGTTCTGAGCACTGGCCACTGCTCCTTGCCTTAACCTCTTCCTCCTAGTGTCTCAGCTGAGACAGGGCCGCCATGCACCCACAGGGTGGTATTAGGTAAACCAGGCATGTATCTTTCATGTTTCAAGTTCTTAAGAAAGCCCTGTAGGGCAGAGGTGAGTAGCTAGAGAATAGTGCAGGGCAGGCAGAAGTCCGTGGAGTCTCAGATGGGCGGAGGGGGATGGGCTACTGCTACACAACCCTGGCTTAGAACAGCCTCTCATTTGGTTTCCTGCTCTGCAGTTGCCATCTTCAACAGTTATACATTTCTTTTCAACTGAGAGGGGCTCTGTGGTTTCACTGTGCACTGATGGATAAGTTGAGTGTGGGGTGGAGGTAGCATCGTGCAGTCACTCAAAGCAATGCACACACTAGTAACATTACACTAAGGTTACCACTGAGTTGAGAACAACTTTTGGGAGTGGATTCTCTCCTTCTACCATCTGGGTCCCAGTGATCAAACTCAGGTCATCAGGCTTGTCCCGAGCATCCTACCTACTGAGTCATCTTTCCAGTCCCCCAACATCAGCTTTGTTCATACTCCTAAACTCATCCACCCCTGGCTGTTAGGAAAAGTCCAGGGCTGGCCTGGTGTGGTGGTGCACATCCAACATTACAAGAGGACAGCAAATCTGAGATTAGCCTAGACTGTACAGCAAGACGTGACATCTAAATAGAAGGGCTGGGGTACAGATCAGTGGTGGGATGTCTGATGAGCATGGCTCAGGACTGGGGTTCACGTCCCAGAACTGCAAAAGCAAACAAAACCCACACTGTTGGATAGCTGTTGTTGGTGTCTGAGCACCTGAAGAGAGGCCGTGTGTGCTGGAGAGCTTAGACATTGAGTCTACTGTGGATCCAGTCTTGGGTTTCTGAGGGCTCATAATAGTGTCCAGTCATCCAAAGCCTTCTCTGATAAAGCCACCCTCCCGTGACTGTTTCATATCTAGTCCCATATTCAACTTTCCTGGGAGTCCGGCGCATTCCCTCATACTGGAGAGTAGGTCTCTTCCTGTTACTGTATCTCAGGATCTTCTAGTCCTCCGTCCAGACAATATCACCACCTATGCTTCAGACAAATTCCTCTTGTTTTCTCAGAAGCCTGAGCCTTCCCAAACCCCTTCTCTACTCCAGTTTAAGGCTTTTTAATCAGTGAGATCAAGATCCTGGAAAGGGAACTCTGTACCCCAGTGACATTCTGGCTGTCATGCTCGGTGGCTCCTGACCTCCACAGTGTCTCACCGGCCTTTTGCTATAGCTATACCTAAACAAGGGCTTGTCCTTCCCCCACATCTTTCCCTGTTCTGACATTTGACTGCGGCGCCATTTCCCAAAGCCCACTGGAGCCTCTGAAGGGGGGAGCACTGGTGGGAAAGCAGAAGACTTCTGGGTGGGAGCAGCTTACCACTCTTGAAACACGAGGATCAGCCTATTTCTTCCTGCTTCTGCCTCTCCCAACCCCTGACTCATTGGAGGCAAAGGATAGACATCCTGGTGAGAGAATTCACAACTTTCTCTGCTCACGGGACCACCTAAAGTCAGGGAACTTCATGGGCTGGAGAGGTAGACAGAGGAGCCCAGAAACAGGAAGAAGCCAAGCTCTCAGAGAACCCACTTCTGCCCCTTGCCCGTTTCCCCCATGGGTTCTGTTGAATGACGAGTTGTCTATGCTCTCTGGATCCCAGTTTCCTTTTCTTGTTAAGTAAGAACGGACAGCCCCTCCCTCCCTCTCCACTTACCACAGTTGGGTCAATGAAGTGGCGAGTGGGAGAAGAGTCCCACTCTCAGGAGGGGAGACATCTGGGGAGACATCAAAGGACTAATGTCTTTCAGGGGGTTAGGTACCATATCTGCTATGTGACCTTAGGGAGGCTGTTGTGGGCCTACCTCTCTCAGCCAGCCCCTGGCTTTGAGTCTTTATTCCAGTCACACTGATCCCTTTGCTGTCTCCTGCACCTAGCACTCACCTTCCAGATACGCCCTTGGCTCACGCATCCCCATTAGGTCAAGAAGCTAATGGTATCTTCTCCCTGAGGCCTCTCCTGGCTTCCTCATCTAAACTGGCAGCTTTCTTCCCAGCAGCCCCTTTGGTTTGTTTTCCTCCCCACATCTACTGCAGTATGACACATTTATTTTTATTAGTTGGCTTTGTAACTGCTTCCTTCAGTGAGAAAGATAGGCCTACAAGAGTCTTTTGCTGTTGTCTTTTATATTCATTGCTCTATTTCCAGGCCAAAAATAGTGCCTGGTACTCAGTAAACAGCCAGATAGTTGACAAATAATTAGTGTGGGAGTGATTAAATTATAAGCCCAGAGTCAAGCTGATGCCTCGGTTCACCAGCTGAGCAAAAGACTAAGCAAGAGACCGAGACTGGACTTCTTATCAGTGAATGGGGACACAAAACTACTTCTTTAAAAGAACTGTAAGAATTTGAAGTGCTAAAAATGGCTCCCTGCAGCTGACAGGAGGAAGGTGGTGTCTGTTGTAACTAAACGACCAGGTGCAGCACCTTCCTCTTTTCCTTCCTTTTTGTTTTTTTTTAAAGTTTATTTTAATTTATCTGTATACCTGCTTTGCCTGAATGCATGTGTGTGCGCTGTGTGCATCCCTGTTATACCCTAGAACTAGGGTTACAGATGACTGTGAGCCACCAAGTGGCTGCTGGGAATTGAGCCTGAGTCCTCTGCAAGATAGCTCTGAACCAGAGTCATCTCTTATGTTTTCCAGGACCTTTCTTAAACGGAAAGTGACCTCCTGGTTTGCTAGGTTCAGAACTGTAGCTTGGAGCTCTGAGGCAAGGAGCTGGTTGAGCCTCAGATGATATGGCCCAGCTGTGGGGTTGGCTAAGCAGGTTATGTCCAACCACCTCCTCTCCTCCAAATGGCTACTGGTATTCTGGGCTAAAATAAAGCTGCTGGCCCAGCTAGCCATCACTCTAAGAGAGGAAGGGCTGGAATAGATAATTTAATGTGTATGGGTGTTTATTCCTGCATGTATTTCTGTGTACCACATGCGTGCTCGGTGCCTGCAGAGGCCCGAAAGGGGCATCAAATCCCCCAGAACTGGAGTTATGAAATGTTGCAAGCTATCATGTGGGCACTAGGAATCAACCCCAGGTCCTTTGGAAGAGCAGCCGGTCCTCTTAATCACTGAGACCAGAGGCAGTGCAGTTCAGGGCTACCCTGACACAGGCATTGAGCTCCTGTCTGGAATGCCTGACCACCACTAGGAGACGCAGCCTCTACTCCAGCCCCTGGATGGAGGAGTACAAGAGGCCCAGGAGAGGGTCTGGGGGCTGGGACAGAGATGGGCAACGGTTGCTCTTGCAGTTGAGAGGCCCTCAGGGATGTCCTAACTGCCGTCCCACTACACCTTGTGGATGAGCATTCTTGGGTGAAACTAGGGCCTCCCCTGGCCCTGCTGTGCTACCCTATCCATGCAAATGCTGGCCATGAGACGGTTCTGAGGCCAAGGAGCCTTAATGCTCAGGCTCACTTCTGTCCTTGTGGGTGTCTGCCCAGTGTCAAAGCCTCAAGGCTTCCCGAACTGACTCCTTACTTTGTAGATTGCATAAAAGGAGGTGGGTAGAGAATATTTGTGTGCCAAGCATTATTTAGTTGCTGAGGAAACACACCTTAGCCTGTGTTCTAGAGTGCCCTAACCTCAGGATACCCTGGCCAATGGCCAAGCAGTTTCAGGACATTGGGTCAGGAATCGGGGGTGGGCATGAAGCACTACTGTGACATTTAACTCAGGTTAGGGAATCAAGTAAGGCTTCCTGAAGGAGGTAACCGCTGATTACAATCTTGGAGGACACTTTCATTGGTCAAGACGAATCTTCCAATCTGTGTTCTGATCAATCTTCCAATTGATTGGGTAGGTGGGCTACATGAGCTTGTGTAGGCAGAAGGAAGTGCCTTGGGCCTTTCCGCTATGGTAGCAGAGGGCTGCATGGTTCAGAGCGAGGTCATGTTCATCTTCCTGCCCCATGCTAAGGGAATGTTAGCTTTCTTGGAAGGCTGCTTTGCTGGAGCGGATTCCACATCCTCCCAGACAGACCACACCTCTGCACGGGTAACCCACTGGGAAGGACTTTGTGTCCTTTGGAGCTGGCCTCAGTTTGCCAGAAAGGGAGAAGTAACCTTCAAAAATAGACAACAGGTTCCACTCTGCCAACCTGCTCAGTCTGTCCTTTTGTCCCAGTCCCTCATCAATAGCTCTGGTCTCGGGGGACCCCACCATGTTAGGATTAGGTTTCAAACCTGGGACAAAGGCTGAGGTGAGGATCTGACACTAGGTTCTTCCTGCCTCCTCAGTCTCACGTGTCACGGGGTCCTCCTGCTTTGCATACCCCGCCCCCCCCCAACTCTCCAGCTCAGGAGGCTGGGCTGCTCTTCCTTATATAATCCAACCATTTTGGTTACCTGTTCCTTTCATCTACTCTTTGGAACCACCTGGTTGCAGAGCCTGGTTCCCCTCTCTCCCCCCTTTCCTCCTCCTCCCCCTCTCCTCACACAGCAGAGCCCAGTCTGGTCAGGACCACTCTGGACTCTCCCAGATGTCCCTGCTCTGACTATGCTCTCCCTCATGTCTACAATAAACTTTCTCCTCCACCACACCTAGTAGCAGTCATGTTTATATCCTTTCCATTTTATTTTATTTTATTTATTATATATGTATTTAGTTAGGAGGTAGGTCAGAGGTGAGGACCATGGAAATCCTTTCTACAGCACCAGGACCACAGATACTACCTGAACCTGGACCAAGACCTAAGGTCTGAGCGACTTTGTCAAGTTCCTACTCTAGTCTGTGCCTGTTTGCTTGTCTGGAGACGTACACACGGTTCCTTCCTGCTTGCCCTCTGTTGCAGATACTGTGGATCAGATTCTGATACTGGGACTGGACCTTGCTCCTGCCAACGTTTTATGAATCTATCTCCTATGTTTGTGCCCTCCTGCCCAGAGCTGGCATGACCTTACCTGCTGCTCTGTAACAGGCACCTTCCCCAGAATCTGGAGGCCATTAACACATGCAGGAATTGGTCTTGAGAACCCCTCAGCAGCAGCCTCTCCCCCACCTTTATGTGACATGGGAGGTACAAATCATGCCTTCAGGAGAGGAGGGCAACACAAGGGCAGGAGAATGGGAAATGCTTCATGGAACTCTTACTGAGTGGTTATCAATGGGACAGGAATCTAACAGCTGTTCTGGCTTTGACTTTTGTTGCTTTTTGTTTTGTTTTGTGAATGTCCCAGGCAGCACCAGGTCCTGCAAGGTACAATAGCAGATCGCCTTCTCCTTATGAGACTAGGAATGTCTTCACCTAGGGGGACAGTTCCAAAGTCTACTCTAGGGACTGACGCTATGCTGCCATGTGACACAGGTCACATGTGACACAAAGCAGGTCCTGGCCAAAGTCTGGAGGGCAGCCTTGCGGTAATAGGTGAGAGCGCCCTCTGGTGACCAAGAAAGAACCGTCGCGTCACAGGAGCAAGCAGAGGCTCTAAAGGCAGCTTCCTACAGAGAGAGCCAAGGTGTTAGGAGAAACGCCAGGTGTCCTTCCTGGAAGAGGAAGCTGCAACAAGAAGACCGATTCCCTGAGCACTGACCTACAGTCTGATGGCCCACTTTAACATCACCCTTTAAGACCCTAGGGGTCCATTCAGTCCTCTGTGGGTACTGAGGATGGGGGTTGCAGCTCGCCTACTGCTGGGGCAGCAGTTGGGGTCCTCAACCTTGCCAAGTCCACATCTAGGCGTGAGCTCAGGGCACTCATGGAAACAGCATAGTATAACTCCCTCAAAGAACAAAATCCAGAGAGGGAAAGGGCCTTGCCTGGAGTCCCACAGGGAGTTAGTGGTGGGGCGCCCCCACCCCCACATCTAGTTCTGGATTTGTAGTTTTACATTCCACAGGTACCTCTAGCCCAGGACTCCCAGGACGCCTTGGTTAAGTTAATCCTGGCTCCACCATTCCTGGTCTCATCATCTTGGACAACTTAGTTAACATTGTTGAGCCCAGTTCCTCATCCACAAAATTAAAGCTCTTGTCAAGAACTTTAAATCTTTGAAGAAAGAAATTGAAGATACCAGAAAGTGGAAAGATCTCCCATGCTCTTGGGTAGGTAGAATTAACATAGTAAAGATGGCAATCTTACCAAAAGCAATCTACAGATTCAATGCAATGCCCATCAAAATCCCAACAAAATTCTTCACAGACCTTGTAAGAACAGTACTCAACTTCATATGGAAAAGCAAAAAAACCAGGATAGGCCAAAAAAAAAATTCTGTACAATAAAGTAATTTTTGGAGGCATCACAATCCCTGACTTCAAACTCTATCATAGAGCTACAGTGCTAAAAACAGCCTGGTATTGGCATAAGAACAGACAGGAGGACCAATGGAACCAACTTGAAGACCCAGATATCAATCCACACATATATGAACACCTGATTTTTGACAAAGAAGCAAAAAATATAAAATGGAAAAAAGAAAGCATATTCAACAAATGGTGCTGGCATAACTGGATGTCTTTTTTTTAAAAAGGTTTATTTCTTTTTTTAATCTATTATGTATACAGTATTCTCAGTATTCTGTCTGCATGTATGCCTGTAGGCCAGAAGGGGGCACCAGATCTCACTACAGATGGTTGTGAGCCACCCTGTGGTTGCTGGGAACTAAACTCAGGACCTTTGGAAGGGCAGGCAGTGCCACTGAGCCATCTCTCCAGCCCAGCATAACTGGATATCAACATGTAGAAGAATGAAAATAAATCTATATCTATTGCCATACAAAAAATTCAAGTCCACATATATCAAAGACCTCAACATAAAACCAACCACACTAAACCTCATAGAAGAGAAAGTGGGAAGTACACTGAGAGAAACAATTAATAAATGGGACCTCCTGAAACTGAGAAGCTTCTGTAAAGCAAAGGACACGATCAACAAGACACAATGACATCCTACAGAATGGGAAAAGATCTTCACTAACCCCACATCAGACAGAGGACTGATCTCTAAAATATACAAAGAACTCAAGAAATTGGTCATCAAAAAAACAAATAATCTAATAAAAAATGGGATACAGACCTAAACAGAGAACTCTCAGCAGAAGAATTTAAAATAGCTGAAAGACACTTAAGGAAATGTTCAACATCCTTAGACATCAGAGAAATGCAAATCAAAACAACTCTGAGATTCCATCTTACACCTGTAAGAATGGCCAAGATCAAAAACACTGATGACAACTTATGCTGGAGAGGATGTGGGGAAAGGGAACACTTCTGCATTGCTGGTGGGAATGCAAGCTGGTACAGCCCCTTTGGATGTCAGTGTGGCAATTTCTCAGAAAATTAGGAAATAACCTTCCTCAAGATACCACAGGACATGTGCTCAACCTTGTTCATAGCAGCATTGTTTGTCATAGCCAGAACCTGGAAACAATCTAAATGCCTGTTGACCAAAGAATGGATAAGGAAAAAGTGGTACATTTACATAATGGAGTACTACACAGCAGAAAAAAATAACGACATATTGAAATTTGCAGGCAAATGGATGGATCTAGAAAACATCATTTTAAGTGAGGTAACCCAGACCCCAAAAGACAAATATCACATGTAATCACTCATAAGTGGCTTTTAGACATAAAACAAAGAAAAAACAGCCTACAATTCACAATCCCAGAGAACCTAGACAACAATGAGGAGCCTAAGAGAGACATACATGGATCTAATCTACATTGGGAAGTAGATAAAAACAAGATCTCCTGAGTAAATTGGCAGCATGGGACCATTGGAGAGGGTAGAAGGGGAGGGGAGAGGAAAGGAAGAGAGCAGAGAAGAAATATATAGCTCAAAAACAGTTAAAAAAAAAAGTCTTTGTCAAATCAATGCCACCTTTCTGTCAAGGTACTATTGTTACTTCTAAATCTCATGTATCACCACCCCCACCCCCAACTCCCTGAGGTGGAGGGAGGCCAGTGTGGCCCTGCTCTCTACCAATGGAGGCACCTCAGGAGTTGGAGCTGGTGTAAGGTTGCCAGACCAGGGCACCAGTATCACGAAGCACATACAACAGAGGGAGGGTGCAGTGGGGCCCAAGCTGTGGGCCGACCTGGGAGAGGCCAGTGCCTTGGGCTTCCTAAGACATTATTGTCTACCACATGCTGTTACAGATAAACCACCAGGGGGTGCTATAGGCCTTGCAGTTGGGCTAGAGAGGTCCTTGATGCCTAGGGGCCAGAGAGGGGAGGGAGGTGTCTCTACAGTCAATTCTCTCTCTGGGGAGACTGTAAGCTGTGCCAGGCAGTCCTGTTTCTGGCCTGGAAAGAGATGTCTCCTTTCTGTCGGCCTTCCCTTGCCTTCTACCTGAGCTGCCGCTCATTCTGGGGTCTTCTGGAGGTTGGAGCTTGGTCCTGAATGTCCACCAGATGGGACTGAATGCAGGGCAGAGGACAAGTTCTTTGACAGCCTAGTGCCACTTCTTCCTGCTCTTCCCCCTCCCCAACCCTGTGATACACCTGCTTAGACCTCCAAAGTCTCCCCTGAAATCCCTCTCTGCTTCCTCTCCTCAGGGATCCTGGGCAGATTACAGACTTCTTTTTCTATCCGTGCTGTTCACTGGCGAGCAGAACACAGGACTGTCCTACATATCCTCTCCTTATCTCTTTGAGGCCCAGAACTGAGGGGAGAGTGTCTCTTGGGGCCCAGTAAGAGAGGAGTTCCCTCAGAACCTCAGTTCAGATGACCAGGACGAGACTGAAGAGTCCAATCAAGAGACAAGATGACAGTAGACATGGCTGGTGACAGTGGAAAAGGAAACAGGCCTACCCAGGGGCTCTGGCTAGGAGCTGGCATGGGGCTCCCGGGAGAGACATTCCCACTGGAAGAAGGAGTTGAGTCTGTCCTTCCCTCCTTGCTTGCCTCAGCCTGGGGAATCTGGTGGGGCTGGCCAGGAGCAATGAGAGGTGTCTCAGGGTGCGGCCTCAGCCGCTGGCAGTTCTGTCACACTCCAAGGACGCAATGTCCTGGGTGAGGTGCCTGAGATGTGGGGCACAGGCTGGTGAGGGAGGAGCCCAAAGGAGAGGCCAGGAGCAGCTCTGCCACATTCGTCCTTGTGGAGCAGCTGAGCTGGGAGCTGCAGACCCACAGGGATGGACGAGGCTGCTGTCTGCTCAGGACGGTCTTCTCTGGCCCTTCAGCAAGGCCCTACTATCTCCTGTCTTCCCTCGTTCTTCCTAGTGAAGTCCCAGACTCCATCAGTCAGGGCTAGGTCCAACCATCCAGTATGCTCTCCCCAGTAGTTCTCAATGGGTCCCTCCTGCCTGTGTGGACCTTCCCCCAAGCCAGGAAACCCAGTCCCATCCCACTGCTCCCAATCCCAGGAAGCAACAGCCATGGCCTGTCCTCTAGGTTTCAGCTCTCCTGGGTACAGGCATGGCACACGCTGTAGGATATGAGACCCACCACCAAGCTCTATTACAGAATAGAGAATCTACTCATGTTCTGGTTGAGGAGCGGACCCCCCTCCACAGAGCAATCAGGTGCCCCTCACACTAGTGTCCTGTGCCATCTCTGATGCCAGCATCAGCTGGTGTCGCCCAGTCTTGGTCCCCAAACTGGAGTAAAGTGTGTTGACCTGGAAACTGTGGGCCAAGAGATGCGGGACAGTGATGGACAGAGGCAGCCTGCCATGGAGGAGAGGGTGGCATGTGTGCACACAAAGATGGCTCCTGGGGGGCCAGTCTAGTCTCTCTCCATTTCTTATGGTGTTGTTCCTGGTGATAGTAAAGAAAAAAATCCTAGTTTTGCTGAGTGGACAGTTTTCAGCTCTGTGCTGGGAACTGTGTTTGCCTTTTAGGGGTCAAGGATCTGATCCTCATTGCTCATCTTGGCAATTGCAGACCCTGCTCAATTCATGGAGCAACCCAGGAGCTGGGAACCCCTCTGTCCTTCTGTACCTTCCCTGGTGGGTCTTCCCATGCAAGTGGGTAGTGTTGGCCTCTATCTAGAAGCTGGGGATCCATGAGCTCCTTTGTTCCTTACCAGTGGGCTGTATCATGTAGGTGGGCAATGAAGGCCTCCTTCTAGGATCTGGGAAGGCTATGCCCTATACTACTATAGGACAACTCATAAGAGGGCAGATGGAAGGCCGAGAGAGGCCTCATCACAGCAATTATGAGAGGCTAGGGAGGGGAGAAGATGGTTTTGTTTCAGGGGAGATCTCACCTGTTCCAGCTAATACAGGTGTGGTGTGGCTGTTTTCTATTGGCTCTATCTGGTAGACCTCCCAACTGAAACCTGGCATCCTCCAGGGAGGTGTCGCCCAGGAGCTCTCCTATGGTGCAGCTAAGAAGGACCACCCCCTATCCTAGAAGGAGGCCAGGCCAGGTCTAGCAGGGCCTGGACTCCCAGGAAAATATACCCAGTGCATGGCATGTGCATTGCTAGATCTTCCCCTCCCCCATCCTGGGGAGGTTCCGGGGGGGGGCTGGTATGGGTTCCCAGGTAAGAGCTGCTATTGCTCTGGAAACCCCCACATCACTCCCCTGCACACACGACACACACGACACACACGCACGCACACACGTGCACACACACACTCTCTCTCTCTCTCTCTCTCTCTCTCTCTCTCTCTCTCTCTCTCTCTGTCTGCGTCAGGGGAGCTGTCCGCGCTTGCACTGGGCTTCCCAAGCGATGAGACATGGCTCCCAGCCTACCTCCCCAAGCGCTGGCAGTTTACACCCTGTCATCTGGGGTGGCTCCAGCTTACTCTGTGCTCCCAGATCCCCTCTCTACAACCGGACCATGACAGCTCCTGACTTTACCTATGGGCGATGCATCCAGGTCCTGTTTGTCTGTAGGAGGGAGGGCAGTGGTGACATACTGGGAGAGGAATCTGTTTCTCTCCCTTGTGTCTGTCTCCCTGAGGGGGTGAGAATGAGGACAGAGTGGGACAAGGGACAAGAGTAAAGCTAGACTGGACCAGCTAGGAGGCAGTGCTGGTATGGACACCTGGGTATGAAGGCCTGAGCAGAGATCCTGACAAAGATGTGTACACATGGATGGATGGGTGTGACGGGCCTTGCCTTCCAGATGAGGCATCCATCTTGTCCCTCCCAGGGAGCCACACCCATCTCTCAATGCTGCTGCAGTCCTGTCTCCTTAGGCTTTTGTAGAGAGGCACGTAGGTGCCTGGTGGCCCCAATTCGTTACTTCCCTCCTCCTGAGCCTGCGTCCTTATGAGTCAGCTTTAGAAGGCCATCAAGATAAAGTCTTCCTACAGCAGAATGCACAGGCCTGAAGTGTACATGCTAATGAGTTTTGGTAAATGTGCAAAAACCAAGACAAGGAATATCCTTACCACATGCCTCCCAGGGGTAGTAACTTGTAGCCAGGGCCTGTGTGATGGACACCCTTGTGTCTCTCCAAACATCTGGCATGGGGTATCAGCACAGGGAAAGGTTTTCCTCAGCTGACTTGCCTTCCTTGTACACAGGGGCCTCTCACACTCTGAGAAGGGGCTTTGGGTGCCCAGACTTGGTACCACTTAGCTGAGCTCCTAGGACACAGGCTGGAACCACTCTCATGGCCTCTGAGATCCTTTCCTTTGGGTTTCTATGACTTACAGCTTCCCCCCTCTTAGACACTCTGCTGAGTGCACAGAATCCAGGAAGGCAGGGAGCTGAAACTTCTGCCTGCACTGGAGGCTCCAGTCTGAGCCCAGCCCAGGGAACTTGGAGGTGAGAACAACGCTAAGTTCATCGCTATGTTCCGAATCTCAGTCTCACCAGGGTTTGGAGCAAGACATTCGTTTCTCCTCCAATCAGAGGATGAAGCAGTTAAAAAGAAATGATTTCCATCTTTTTTTTAAAGCCTTTATTTTTCATTAAAGTTTCGTGTTCATATTGTTTTCTAATTCTATACTTGTGCCTTTGACAATTTCACAATGCTTTTTTCACAACGTTTTTACTTTTTTTTTCTTTTCTGATCCTCAATAAGAAAGCACATTTAATCCTGCCACAGACACATTTAACACACACGGGCCGACCTTAGACACTGGCAGTGATTTTTTTTTTTTTTTTTTTTTTTTTAGACAATCTCATAAGAACTTTAGGTCTCCACAAGAACCCCTTGAAGTCTGCCTGGGCATACACCACAGGCACCCTAACCTTCTTTGTATAACAGTAAACAATTCTGCCAGGGGTTCAGAGCAGCCTGGATTTGGGAGAGGCTGCACAGTAGGGAAGCCTACAACAGTATGTCAATTGCTGGAGCGTCCGAAAGCCTCTAAACACGGCTTCCTCTCCTGGAAGGGAAATGAAGTGACTCCCCGCCCCAGCCCCTCTTCAAACTATCTTCATACCTAAAACAAAGCAGTTAAAGGTGGAGCCACTCAGGTGGAATGGCTTGAGAAGCTCATAGTCTCACAGTGTCGCTCTCCAGGAGTACCTCTGCCTCCTGGAGCTCTAGGTGGCTCTACTGGGACCCGTGAGCTCCAAGACACACATGTTGGAAACCACTCTTGCCGAAAGCATGGAACATGGTGGGTGGGCTCTTCCTTGAATAGCAGCTAAGGGGCAAGTGACCCAGTCTGCAGGGAGTGCCCACAGGGTTTCAGAAGGCTTTGGATTCATGCTCTCACTAATCTTCATGACCATATGTGTACAGGTGTTCCCACGATGTTTCATAGACGATGAAGCATCTCCGAAGACAGAGAGGAATGCGCCCTGCATGACATAGCTGTTAGAGACAGAAACCCAGCTCTCCCAGGAATGTATGCTCATGACGAGGACTCTAACTGGGGAGGAAAGCTGCTTCAGCCAGGAATGACTGTGGCGTTGGGAAGGTGACATCACTGAATAGTCACTCAGAAAGCATTCCAGACATGAAGTGGGAGGGCAGTGTCATGGCGACATGGAGTAGATTATGACCAGTGACTGCCACCACCAGGAGGCCTAACCACTGTGTTTTCTCCTCCCCAGGACTTGTAGCTGGTGGAGACTCACCTTCCTTTACAAAGGCTGTGGCAAGGCAGACTGGCTTGCTGTACGGGGGAGGGAAGATGGGGGCCTAATTCTATGAAGATCCTATGTCACATGATTGGTGGGTGGCTAGATTCCTGGGTGGGATCCAAGAGCCTAGTAGAAGCCACCAGGAACTACTGGGAGTGAAGGAGATGCTCCTGACACCAGAGTCTGGGTCTCACATGCTTTATTCTGCATGGGTAGTTTTACTTTCATCTGTTTACATTTTAGGGTTCCTGAACAAGGAAAGATAAAGAACTCCTTGGGCTCTCTGGGGTCTCTAGACCTCAGACTCTTCCAGACTCAGGTGAGGCCTCATGCACACCAACAAAGTTGGTTCCCTCTGAAAATTAAGCTTGCAAGGTCAGGGATTTTGTGGCTGCCTTGCCATGCCTTCTCAGGCCCTTCAGTGGGCTACCACACTACATACACACTAAGCAGAGTCGTAGGGAGAGTGAGTGTTTGGCTTGTTCTTGTGGCCCTAGTTCTTCCAGGGACAGAGGTCCTGGAGGCCTTGTCTCTGACCTTCGTAGTCACTTCCCTGCACAGGAAGGGGACCTGTTGAGAGCACAGTTGTTGGGAAGGAGGCTGTAATTGACTTTCCTCACATTAGGCAGCCTAGGACTGCACCTTGCTGAGGCAGCCAGGACCAGAGAGCAGAGTGCAGGCCAGAAGATAAGAACGGTTAATTTGGGGGACCAGAAGTGGAGGCAAGGGTCCTCCTGCCACTGTAAAGGTAAGCAAGGGGAAACCACAGTTATAAATGATGAATGAGCCCGGGCGGTGGTGGCACATGCCTTTAATCCCAGCACTCGGGAGGCAGAGGCAGGCGGATCTTCGTGAGTTCGAGACCAACCTGGTCTACAAGAGCTAGTTCCAGGACAGGCTCCAAAGCCACAGAGAAACCCTGTCTCGAAAAAAAACAAAAAAAATAAATAAATGAAAATAAAATGATGAATGAATGAATGAATTTTTCATTGTGCTTCTTTTGTCCACACCAACCTCTTTAAATGGTACCCTTGGTTTCTTTGCATTAAAAAATCTGTGCTGCATAGGACCATACCAGACATGGCTAAAAATGTCTGGATCTCAGACATTGCATGGGAGGACAATGACATAAAATACTGCAGTAATTTAAATGAAGTACATATTGAAATATTATCAAATATTATTTTGTTTGTTTATTTTTCTAGACATAGTTTCTCTGTGTAATTTCCCTGAAACTCAAGTTACAGATAGTTGTGAGCTGCCATGTTGGTGCTGGGAATCAAATCCAGGTCCTCTGTAAAAGCAGCCAGCGTTCTTAACCACTGAGCAATCCCTCCAGCCCCCTCAAATACTATTTTGACATACTGACTTAAATAAAAGTTATTAGATTTTAAGTTTACCAGCTATTTTTACATGTAGTTACTGAAAAATTTCAAATTATATGCATGGCTCACATTCCATTTCTTTTGGGTTGCCTTCAAGCATGATCAGATGACCAGCGGCCAAGAAGTGGGGCTGGACTCGCCGCTAGTCACAGCTTGTCAAAGCCAGTGGAGAACTGAGCCCAGGGAGGAAGGCTGGCTGTGCCAGGTCCTGAGATGCACCCAGTTCGAGGAGGGCTAGGAATGGGGAGGGAATAGCAAATGCAATATTCAGAAAAGGGGCCTCTGGTGCAGGTTACTACAGCACCCTTGTCAGCGCCATGACAGACAGACATGTGCGATGCATAATCTTACATCCATTTTACATCTGAGGAAACAGGCTTTCAGAGGTTGACACAACCCTCTGGGGCACAGGAATCGTGAGTGGCAAAGCAACAATGTGAATCAAACTTCTTGGGCTCCAAGGCCCAGATTCTTGATCTCGAGCTTGTCCTGTGAGGTAGTTTCAGAGTCTCGGGGGTGGAAGTGAGACCTGGGACTTTCATCTCTAAAGAGAAAGAAATGAGTTTCACCAATAAAAATAATGATGCTCACTGGTGCTATTCTGGGTCCCTCTGCTTGTCTGGGTCTAGAGTTTCCTCCTGCCACTGGTACCGGGAAAAGCTGAATGGCTTTTCTAAGACTGTGTAGGTAGGACTGGAATTCAAGGCCAAGACTCCTGTACTATGTTAGAAATGTTTTCCAGATAGTGGCCAGATGCACCCAGGACATCAAAACCCAGGCCCAGCAAGGCAACTGGTTCAAAACTAAAGCCTTGGGTTGTGGGTCCTGAGGCCCTGGGCTCTGGAGAAGACAAGGAAGACAGACCATTTTATTGCCACTTGCTATGTAATTAATGACTTAATGACCTTTTGGAAGGCACAAGAAGCAGGAGAGCCATTTATGACCTCGAGAGCATGACCCCAATTGAGAGTTGAGTCTCCATGCCCTGCAGGTCCAGTGGGGAGAGTCATCCCTATGGCCTGTGCCTGCTGCTGCCCCTTCAGGCCTCATCTCTCCTAGTCAGGCATGGAGACCTCCTGCAGCCCAAACCAGGGCCAGTGCATGGGTACTGGAAGCTGGTCCCCAGGGCCAATGCATGGGTACTGGAAGCTGGTCCCCAGGGCCAGGGCATTGGTACTGGAAGCTGGTCCTCAGGGCCAGGGCATGGGTACTGGAAGCTGGTCCTCAGGGCCAGGGCATGGGTACTGGAAGCTGGTCCCCAGGGCCCAGACCCAGTCTGGAGGGCCTTGCAATGCTACATGAGGTACTGGACACTGCATCTTATCAGCTGGCACCAGTCATTGCTCTGATTCCTCTCTGGTCTTGACATTATGGGTTAGCTCTGAAGTTCTCCGCTGTTGTCTCCACACACAGTTACAGGGTCCCACCTTTGCGGCTTTGATATGAACCACTCCCACCCCCACCCCCCGCAGCTGAGATGTGCCCCTCCTCAGAGCTCTGGTCAACTACTGACTTGGATGGCTGGTCTTCACGGTGCCAGTTGCTTTCTCCGATGCATTCAAGTTCCCAGAATACTTTATGCTTCTGTCTAGAAGGTTCTTTACCTTCTTTTTCTATTTGACCTCATTTTTTTTTTCCATGCACAAAATGGAATCCATTCTCCTTAGATCTAGAATGGCTAAAGAGGAAACAAAACACGTAGGGTCTGGCCAAGATGTGCCCCCCACCAACCTGTCCTGTCAACAAGACCCAGCCCAAACCCCACAAGCTTCCAAAGCTTCCCACCCATTCTCTCATTAGAGGGTCAACAGGGCTCCATCCAAAGCTTCCCACCCATTCTCTCATTAGAGGGTCAACAGGGCTCCATCCAAAGTGTCCACCCGAAGTGGCCTTATTTTCACCTCGTTTTTACTATTTCTAAGCCATGACTTTGACAGTGTATGTCAAAAATGGCACTTGTTATTGTAAACAGTCAAGCAACTCCAAAATACGCAAAGAAAGTAATAAATCAGCCCAAATCCTGCCATCAGAGTAAAAAACTATAAATATTAACTGAAGATTAGTTCTGACATTTCTCCAAATATATAGGTAGAATGGTGGGTACGTAACTAATTTTATAATTATGTGATAATGTAACACATTTTAAACAGCATGAAAATATTATTTATTTATACTCACATATAAGAGAAGAAAAAGGAAACTTGAAAGCATTCTACAGTCTTTGATAAATATTTCATAATCACAAGAGTCACGTGTTTTTATAAGATCTATGAATAAGAAAATTTATTTTAAAAATTATATTTTTAAATATGCTTTCCTGTTAGATGGTCTGGCTGACAAGCTGCAAAGAAAGAGGAAATGACCGGCTCCTTACACTTCATCCCAGGCCCCCTCTCCACCCTCCTGATTTTCATTTTCTCCGAAGTTTTGCTCATTTATACTCTTTCTATAAGCTGTGTGAGTAGATGGAGGTGAGGCTCACCCCCAACCTTTCTTTCCCAGCTTCTCTAGTCCAATGTCCATGGTCAAACCATTCAGGGTTCACGGAATGCGCACGCCAGTCGTGCTCCACCACCGAGCCCCACCACACCCCAGTGGGTGTGTTTTAAGATGGGCTCCCAGGACGCCAGGCTCTCTTGTCTGTAAACTGGAACATTACTGACCTGTAGCTTTTTTCCACTTTGTTCTGGGGACATTGCTCTGTCTTCTGGCATGGGATGAGCCTGAGGTTTTCCTCTTGTAACAGTTTGACTTTCTGCCTTGACACCTGAGAAAGTCCGAGTGCCTTAAAGTTCAGTATCTCAGCTGTGTCTCTGTGTTGATCTTGCTCCAATTTTCTCTGCTCTAACCTGTACCCTTTTCTCGACACGCTCAGTTCTTTATTTAAGGGGGGGTCTTAATTACACCCTGAATATATTTTCTGATTCATTTGCATGCCTTTAGGGATATTAATTATCCTTATATTACCTTATTTTCATATGTTTTTGTCCAAATCTACCATGTTTCCTCCTGTGGCTTTAGTCTCTCCCTCATCTCTTCCACATTGATGATAATGGCCTCAAGGCTTTCTGTTATGCCATGCTATTCAAGGCCTGTATGTCTGTCATTTCTAAATCTTAGTAGTGGACGTCTGACTTACATATCTAATTATTAGATGCCTGTTTGTATTTTGTCCTCCATTTGTGTTGTTACTCCTGTAACCGGTCTTTGCCTCCTTCAGTTTTATAATGACCCAGTCTTTAAGTCAGGCCCCACTTGGCAACAAGAGATGCTAGTGAGGAGCCAGTTTCTGATTTCTCGTGGGTCCTTGTCCCTAGTGGGTTCTTCTCACTGCTCTTCTTGATGTGATCCTTCCTTGCCACCTCCCCCGCCCCGCTGTGTGTTTTCACAGTTGCTGCGCCATTTCTTTTCATACTGCTTATGCTAACACGAGCAGCTCTGTCCACACCCTCCACTTGCTTTGATATAAAGTGGATGAATCACATCTGTCTTGTATTGTTCCCTGGATTGCCTCATGCCCGTAAATCTTGCCTCATGCCTGAGGCCGCCTCAGAAACAAGGCCGTGCTTCACTCTTGCCTAGCCTGAGTACCTCTCCCTGGCACATGCTGGACACAGGTACATAAAACTGATGTCTAAGCTTGTATGGAGGTGAGTGGCTACCACCTTCCTGAGCCTAAAAGGGTTTCTTTTTTTTCTCCTTTTTTAAAAAATGTAAATACAGAGGACTCTGAACAGTTCCAAGAGTTTATTGAGGAAATATTGAATCTATTCAGAAAATATGACTTTGTCAAGATACAAGGATGGTGTCATGTGCTGTAGAATGACTTAGAAAACATTCTCTTGCAGACAGGGATAGTATGTGGCTCAGGGTTTTGCAGAGCAAGCAGCATACAGTTCGGCAAGCCTTCAGACTTGGAAGACAGAAATTGAGAAAGCCCTACCGGTAACATAGGGAAAGGGTGAAATGGTGGAGTGAGGAGCGTCAAAAGGACATGGGCACATGCCCAAAGGAACTGCAGTCAGGAACTTAACCAGGTATTTGGGTACCCAAGTTGACAGTAGCATTTTTTGGAGTAACCAGGAGATGGAAACAATTCAAGTGTCAGTGACAGATGCATAGCTAGACAAAATGTGGTATGTATACATAGTGGAATATTTCTCAGCCTCAAAATGAAAGGAGATTCTGGTACATGATATAGTATGAGAGCATTTGATATCATTTTGCGGTAAGTGAAATAAGTCATTCTGATCTGACAGATGCTCTGTGAGTCTACTTTCGCAGGTTCCCAAAGTATTCAAATCACTGTAACAGGTAGTAGAATCTGATGGAACTGGAAAGGTGGCTCAGTGGTTAAGAGCACTTACCGCTCTTGCAGAGGACTGGGACTTGGTTCTCAGCACCCAATTGGTGGCTCATAACCACCTGTAACTCCAGTTCCAAGGGGATCAACACCCTCTTCTCACTTCCATGGGCCCCTGAAGTCACAGGGTGCACATTCATACTCCCAGGCACACACACACACACACACACACACACACACACGCAAGGAGAAGATAAATGAATGACAAAAATTTAAAGTTAAAAAAGAGAATTCAGGATGTAGTTGTCAAGGGCTGAGGGAGGGGATATGGGCGTTCCCGTCTGGGATGGTCTAATAGTTCTGGAGACGAGCCATGGGGATGGTTCATGCAATTATGAATGCATTAGTGGTATTCTTCAAAATGGCTTGGGTAGAATATCTTACCATGATATAAAAATATGCAAAACACAAATTGGACTTAGAATTTATATTTCTGAGCCCCAGAACAGACCCGGGTAGACTCCTGACTTGTGTTCCCTTTCAGGAGTGGGTGGTTGGAGACAGAGCCCTGAGTTTGTTCGTTGAGCACACTCACCCTGAACTGTAGCTACAGGCCCTGATGTGCCTCTGGAGAAAAGACCTGAGAGATATTTTTTATGTTCTCTAGTCTGGAACTTGCGGAGAGGTAAAGACACCTGAAAAGTTACAAGCCGCTGGGCCAGAGGCATCTGGTAAATGATGAGACTACACGCAGGAACCTTCTGGAAACCTTAAACATTACCATCTGTGTGCTGGTCCCAGGCCATCAGCTCATCAGCTTTCCCTGTCTGGTAACTACATGACTGCCCCAGTAGCAGCAGCAGATGAAGGCGTATGGGTAGAGAAGTGATCCCACAGCTCACCTTTATCCTATTCAGCGCTGCTCCCAGAGTTAGAGGATCTCACGGTGGGAAAGGCCAATGCAGCCTCTGACTCCTCTCATCGCTGTAAGACTCCCTCATGCCATGGGCCTCCCACGTCTGGGTCTCAATGTGACTCATTGTCCACAGAGATTTTGACCACAAGGAAGTGTCCATGGGAGGCACTGGGAAGAGGGTGAATGCTGGCTGGTGGCCAGAGGAACTGTACTCCATTTACCTACCTCTCAGGATGGTGCATGGTCCCTCTGGCTGGGATGCTGTTGTCATTATTTCTATTCCTCGTGGACCAGGCTCCTCCTTGGCTAGAGAGCATCCTTTTGCTTAGCTACCATGGGTCCTAAGAAGGAGGATGCTCCTAGGTTACCTGAGTGACTAGCCCAGAGTGGGGCTAGAAGTCTGGGAAACTCATTTCATCTTTCGGCTTACCCTCTCCTTCTCCCTTTGCAATGAATTCATGAATTCTCCGTGCAAGTCAGGACCACAAATGGGTTACCATGTGCAGGCGAATCAGAAGGGGAAGTCCTCGTCCCCAAGAGTCATGTCCTAATGCACATGTCTCTCTGCAGAGCACACGATGCCCACAAGCCACCTCAAATTGCCCCCAATGTCTCTGCCCTTGCACCTACTCTTTCTGTCTACAATAGGTAGAACTAGAAAGCAGCACTGTTGGGACAAGACCTAGCTCTTCTGACTCCAAGTCCCAGTGTATTCCTCTCCCCAAGCTTGCTTTAAGTTTTCTGTGCAATACATTTGATGGCTTTCAAATCACTTCTGTGCCATCCAGAATTTTTCATTCCTTTCCTTGAAGCTCCTCTGTGATTAGACTAAGCAGGGAGGCTTGCCATCCAGGAAGGGGTGTTGAAGAGGGGTAAGAAAGAGACTTCAAGCTAACAGAAAGAGTTAGATACGACTCAAGCATTCTGCAACCTACAAACAGTAGAAGCAGGCCAGAAAAGGCTGGGGGAGGGGATGGAAGCCCTTCCCCTCCTCCATTGTCAGGTTCAAAATCGGGGGGCGGGGGAGTCCTTTAATGCAGGGCAGAGGGATTTGGCAGGAGACCTTAGTACAGGAGCCCTACTCTTCACCTCTCAGGGCACATACCTAGAAAATCAAAACATCTCCCCTAGAGAGGAGGAGAGATGACCACAGTCCCACAGAATCCCCAGCCAAGCACTCTGGAAATAGGGCAGAGGCCAGAACCCTTGAACACTACTCTCCCATGAGTGTTCGTTTGGGCAAGGGGCACAGCCCTTCAGTGGGGCAGGAATGACTACTCACACAGTGACTTTGAATGTTCCAAACCAGACTCTTACACATATTCCATTACTTACTTTAAACAGGAAAGTTTGGCTTTTTCCCCAGCGTCATCATCCCCAGAACTATGAACAATATGGTAATTTGCCCTTCTCTGCACATGTAAGTGTGTTACATAAAATCTGCACAGCAGCAAACCCAAACCTCCTTATCTGGAAACTAAGCCATGCTAATCACTGCCGAAGGCTCCCAGCCTGCTGTGGGGGCACGGGGGACCTGGAGACATAGACAGACTGTGCACCGGGGTCTGCACTCTGCCTCTACCTCTCTGGAGGCTGCTGTTCCACGGCCATGTGGGTGAGTAATGCCATCCTACTGTCTGACCAATGATGACAGTATAATTAGCACAAACAGCAATTAAAGTAATTGTTCTGTTTAGACATAACCAGACTTCACTGCTACAGGTTGGGAGAGAGGCAGTACCTAAGTCCTTTCCATGGGGCTGTGCACTGCTGCTCTTGGCTATCCCAAAATCCACCTGCAAACCGCCCAAGCTGGGGCAGATGGTTCAGAAGGGAGAAGCCACCACTTGAAGAAGGAGGCCCCTTAGATGCCCCTCCCAAGCCAATAGAGGGTGGGAGGCTAGACCATGTGAGAAATCCCACTAGCTTATCATCACCATGGAAACTGTCTGTCATCTGTGCCAAGCCTCAAACACTTTAGACAGCAAATGGTTTCCCAGGGAAAAAGAAGAAGTGCAGAACCCCTTGACTCCCTGCCAGACATACCCCCAGCTAGGTGTTGGTAGCTGAGACCACAGACTCTCCAGGTGCAGTACCTTCAACAAGACTGGACGGAAGGGCTGGAGGTCTAGCCTCCAGGACAGTAGAAAGTCCTCGGACCCATGAGAGGCTTTAGGGGCCAAGGAGATATAGATAAAGTCAAGTTGGGAGGAGCAAGGGAAGGTGCAGGTGGAAGCTACAGGTTCCGGCAACTGTCCCGTCCTGCAGCATGGACAGCGGCTACACCGGGTGGGGGAGACCAGTGATTGCCAACATACACGGGATCTTCTGCATCTAGCTGTTCAGTGGTCCTATCTTATTTCACACACCCCCAAAGCCTGTGAGGTATATACATATATACACCCCCCCCGTTCCACAGGCATGTACAGTGAAGTGTTTCCTGACAAGCCCATAGCTGGTGAGAGGTGTTAGGTCTTGATCTTGAGCCAAGTCTTTTGGTTTCGAGCATCAGGTCTTAATCATATTATTGGCGGTCTTTTGTGTTTGTACAGGGCTTTACAGCACATAAAGTCCTCTTACACATCTAAGCCTACTTGTTTTTTGTTTTTCACACAGTACCCTGGGATGGTGGTGACAATGAGCTGATGGCACTTTACAGACCGTGATTAGTTAACTCGTTCTAAGTGTGCTACCTACAGCACGGCATTCTCCTGGGAGCACATTAGAATGCAGAGCCTCAGGCCCCGCCCCATATCTGCTGCGCCACAGTCTGTGTTTGAACAAGATTCCTCAGAGATTATCTGAACCTTCAGATCCAAGAACTACTGACTGAGAGCATCTATTCCCACCTGCTCCTTTTAGAAGCAAAACAGGCAAACTGAAACTCAGACAAGGCCAACGACTTGTCCAAAGTCACACAGCAAGTTGGCAGCCAAATAGAACACTTTGTTCAAGTGTTTTGTATCAAGTCAAACAAAGAACAAAGGACCAGCAGAACAATGCTTTCTACCGCCATGCCACTTCTGCTCACCATCCCATCATACCTTGTTGAGTTGGACAGGCTGTTTGCACTCCATTATAGTCATCTCTAAAAAGATACCAATCCAGGAAATAAAAAGCTTCCCTCTACAGCCTGGTAAGCCTTCAGAACTATGTGTGCTATGGGTAACTTGATCAACCCTATGCTGGCTCTATTCTTGGACAAGACCTCAGTCTCCCCATTATTATAAAGGAACAAGTGGCCTCCCCAGAGCCTGGGTGCTGTCTGAGCTCTCCCACGAAAGGCCCATACAAAGACAAAGTCCTATTATGTTTTCTTGTGTTTAATTGTGGCTGCGTTGCTTTGACTGCCTGCAGACATCCCATTAAGTAGGAAAGTATGAAAATGATGGGCCGCCAGGCTGAGAGACTGGCAGTTATTAGAGGCTGGGCTCCTCTGACTTCCTGGCAGAGAGGTGTAACTGGCTTCATAAATTCCTCCTGGCGGAGAAGTGACGTCTCCATGGCCGCTTCACTTCACTGAGAGCCACGGGGGATTCGTTCTTCTCTCAACTTGGGGTGAAGCCAAGTGTCAGTGCAGGTGCAAGAGGGGAGGGCAGGGAGTAAGTGGTTGGCTCCCTGGCGCTGGGCCGTATATTGTGCCATTGTAAGGGATATTGTCATTCTGGTACCTTCCATTCCTAGCCAAGGGTTCCTGTCCCCACCAAGATGCATGCCAAGTGACTTTGTTACTGAGAAAGGCTAAAGCTCATGCTATCCACTGGGTAGTTTTAGGGTCAATATCAATATTACGTTCTTGTGCTCAAGCTTCCATGATCTCGTACCTTAGAATAGTAGGAAATTACTCTTCCCCGGTTCTGGATGCCATACCCCAGAATCAAGGTGTTGGCCTTTTTGGCTCTTTCTTGGAGTTCTGTTTCATATTTCTTAGTTTTCAGTGGCTTTTGAATCCCGTACCTGTGGCAGCAGAGATCTTATCACTGCTTCTGTCTCCACAAGTGGCTCACACCTCCACCCACCTTTCCCTTAGGAAAATACTTGATCTCAATTGTGGTTCAGCAAAGACCTCTTTCCCAAACACATCATGCTCATGAACTCCAGTGGTAAGGATATTGATATCTGGCAGGGACACTACTCAGTCCACGAAAATGTCCCCCCAAAGACTATGTCCTTGGGCAGCTCTTTTGTCCCAGAGACGTCTTATGCTGTGAATGGTGTGACCTGGAGGAAATATGTCTTGGAATCATAGCAAGCATCTCAAGATTCATCCCTGCCACTAAGTAGTGGTAGCTTTGGGCAAGTCATATTTCTTCTCAAGACCCAGTTTCTCATCCTCCCAGTGGGACGGGTGTGATAAGGAGGTGAGTATTCTTCTCAAGAAACTGAGGGGCAAAGTCCAAGAGATAAGGGCAGGAAGCCAAGACCATGGAACGCTAGACAGATTTGAATGTTATCAAAACAGATGGATGGGCAAATTTACCTGAACCACCAGGTAGTCCAGAAAACATTCATTCTTTGTGAGAATCCAAATGATCATCCTTGGTAACAGTAAAACCCTTTGCCCTGAACTTCAAACCTGCCTTCCCTGTTTCGGTGGTCTCCAGAATTCTGTAGATCCTGAGCCCTCCAAATCCTGTTCCCAGCCATTCCCAGCATTCTCCCTGCCCTCAGACTGAGCTCTTCAGCCATGGACGTGGGATACCTGCCTAAGCTAGGTTTCAGGGATCAACAGGAGAGTCCTGGGTTCATGCCTCTTCCCAACTAGACTCCTTTTGACCAGCTTCCAAGAGAGTAGGAGTGGGGATAAAAATCCTCCATGATAAAGGCCTCTTGGACTGTCTTGGCCTAGCAAAGACTCTTGGAGCATGCCAGTCAGGACAGAATAGTTATGTGATAGCACACTCAGATGCTGCCTTGGGAAGGAGTGAGAAGGCTTTCCTCAGATGATCTGCCCCTCTGCTCCATTCCTCTAGCAGCTGTGAGGACAGCCAAGTTCTAAGTCTGGGGGTGATTAAAAGAATAAGGTATCAGTGGATTCCCTCAAACCCTCAAGGGCTCCTTGTCAAAATAGGTCCAAGCTGCCAGTGCCCCAGCAGTTTCTAAAGTTAAGGCCATGTGGGTGTTTTCCAACATGTGATCTGGTGACAGGGATGTCATAACAAAACATGTGACTGGAATGCAGCTTGGCTAGATAGGCATTTATCAAGCATTTCAATATTCAGAGCACGGTGGCAGGTGTGCTGCTGATGCAAATTGCTTAGAGTGTACAGAAGGACAGCATGATGTACCCAAGTGGGTATAGGAGTTGGCTATTTGCTGTAAGGCTTGAGAGAGGGAGGGAAGGAGAGAGTGAGGGAGGGAGGGGGGATTACTCCAAGGCAAAGGCATGCTTAGAGGAGCTTGAGATGGGTTCCAATGGACAGAGCTGTCCATTTCTGTGGGCTCTGGTGCAATACCAGCTATGTGTGGCCGAGAGAGCCACAATGACCAGGCATGGCTCCCACTCAGGACCAGGTGGTGGGAGACTCTAGGCCCTTTGTTGCAGCCCACAGCTTGAGTTTTATTAAGCATAGGTGGGGAAGATGCTACAACTTGTTACTGGTGATCTTAACAAGAAAGTGCCTGGGTTTCCATGGGAGGCTCTGGCTGGACCGATGGGGCAATACAGAGGGAGGTTTTGACACTCAGCAGATTCTTAGCCTGGCTTAAGGCCCTGGAGTGTCTTGGCTCCCACCAATGCCCATCCATGACCTGGCAGGCTGCCTTCCCAGCAGCTCAGAGCAGAAGCAATGCAAGGTGCCAGCTGTCTTGGGTGTGGCTGCCATCTGCAGGCAAGGGCATGTGACTCATCACATCACCAGCAAGCTGTGCAGGCCTGGGGTTGGGACCGGGCAGGTGACTGTGAGACAGAGAGGAAGAACACGGGGCCCTGCTGGGCTCTCGGGCACACACCCCAAGCTCCTACCAGATGCAGCTCCCACAGCAGCCTTTCCCTAGGCTGTGGCTCCACCTCCTGAATACTAGCGATTCTCAGAGTGTGCGACATTGCAAGGGCATTGTGAGAGCAGTACTTCCCAGCTCAGATCGGTCCCAGGCACTTTGCTCTCTTCCTTACCTCTGAAGCATCAAGCTAATCACCCCACACCCACCTCACCATTTACCCAACTGAGAGAAGACCAGTATCCCAAAAGTGGAAGGAGGCAAGGCCAGACTCCAAGGATGTCCATCACAAGCCTACCTCTCCAGGCCTCCATATACTGTTATCAGTTCCAAAAAGGCAAGGGATTGACTAGATCTCTGAGGGCCTCAACCTCTCAAGTATCCATGGGGAATGACAGGCCACTCTTGATATAAAAAGAATTAATTCAAAGAGGGGAGGGGGCAGGGACAAACAAGGTGGGTGTTTGAGTGGACCCTGGAAGAGGTATGGCCCTGCTCCGGGAAGGAAGGGAATATCTGAGAGACCTGCCATTAAGAAGCAAGGGCCTGAACTGGGCATATGGGCATGGGTAGTATGGAAGACTGGCAGCTAGACAGGAGGTGGACACTCTGGAGGAAGATGCAAGCCCTTATTATATTTTCTTATTAAGCACCTACAGTATTCTATGCACTGTGCAGTGTATGTGTGTTGTTTATTTATGGCTATAAGAACCCTGTGGGAAAGATTTTACTAACTTGATGCTGCCAATAAAGAAACTGAGGTACATTAAGGCCAAGTGGCTGATTGAAGGTCACACAGCTAGCAGTGGCAAAATTGTGGTGCACACCTTGTTCTGTTGACTCTAGAATCCTGTTCTTGTCTTCCCAGGGTCCTTCTCAGAGTCTATTCTGAAGTGAGTTTTGGTGTCTGGGTGAGGCAGGGACTGATAGAACCCTGAGGTCCACCAGGGAATCACAGGGCAAGACTATTAGCCATGAGCAGAGGCAAGAGAAAAGGCAGCGCCTCGGGAAGACGGTCTCAGGAGGGCAGACGATCTCAGGAGGTCAGACAAAATCTGGGTTGGCAGCAGGGCAGGGCGCAGTGCAAGTCTAGTGCTGACAGCAACTGTCAGCCAGCGCTGGACCGAATCCCTGCCACTATTCATCTCCTTCCCTCGATGCTGGCAACTGCCCCACCCACCCCACCCAGAGAGACCAGAAGGGCAGCTCTGAGACAGTCCTGGTGGCCCAGGAGCCCTCAGTGCACACCCAGGCCTCACCCCTTGGCTGGTCAGCCCAGCACGCCCTAGATTCAACCAGGACCTTCTACCCGGCCCCTTGAAGCCTGTCTCCTCCCTCTGCCAGCCCTGCCCCCCAGCTCTTCCAGGACAGAGCTGGGCTATGTCTCTGCCCACGGGGACACAGGCCCTGGCCATATGCTCTAGTCTGCCAACTGTGGTGCTTGCCAGCGGGATGTGGGCTTGCCCTCTGCTGTTCCTAGGCTTCTTCCAGTCCCTCATCTCCTGGACCATGGCTGGGAGCTTCTGGGTGCTCCTGTAACTTCTAGGACCAGTGGTCCTGCAGCCTGCTGAAAGGTGGTATGGTCTCATGACAAGTCAAGGTCCACAAGTCCACACCACTTCTGATCTGGTACCTTGAGAGAAGCCAAGGTTCAGGATTCTGAAAGGGATCACCACAAGGTCTCTGGGAGGCATGGGATTTGGAGTCCTGGTGAAATGAGTCCTCAGGTGGGGTTGTCTTTCGGTATCCTGGACAAAGTGGGCCTAAATAAATTCTGGGTTCCTGCAGTAAATTTACCCTGGGACTTGAGAAGGACAGGCTCCTTGTGCTCACATGGACACCCAGAGATACAGGCTGGGAGGTTAGTGTGCATTGCTGAGATACCTGCTAGCAGGTGGAGCTCTTAGGGGAAACAGACTTTAGAGTCAAAGGTTTGTGGTACCCTGAGCCCGGCTGACTCTCAAGAGTCTGGGAAGGGTCATCATCCAGGCTTGTTTGTGCACAAGATGAAAAGTCATTCCAAACAAATGTTCAACAAGAGTGTGGACTCAGGACACTGTAATGAGAAACAGCATCTTCCCCTCAAGCTGCTCAAGACCATGGAGATCATGGGTCTTATCAGAGCAAGGAGGCGCAATGGACTCCAGGAGGGAGATGGATTCTGGCTTGGGGATTGCTCTTCAGGGATAACAGGAATGAATGTGGCAATAAGGAAGGAAGTGGGGCAGCTTGTCACCACCTTTATTAACATCTGTAAATGGCTCCTCGTTACTCTTAGAAAGTTAAACAAGGTAGAAGTTACATAGTCCTGTCCTGCCCAGCGTGGTGGCTGCCCAGCAATGTGTGCCTACCGAGTGCTTGTAATGTGGCAGAGTTTAAAACTCCATGTGGTTTTAACTAACGGAAGCAGCCGTCACAGACATCTCCCTCACTGCAGGAAGTTGTTCAGAAGAGTGCTGCCTGCCTGCACACCTCGTGCCTAGTGCCTCTCTGTCACTGATGTACGGGTTCCTAGGGTTTGACAGACTCTGTGGAGCTCTTCCACAGATGGACAGTTCAGACCTCAGCCTGCTGACCTTCTCTGTCCCAGTGGCTATAGCTGCCTCTCTGTGATCCCTATCACCACTCATGTTTCCCACATGGTACCTAATACTATTCTCAGTAGTTTTGCTAGCTCATGTAATAGTTTGTCCTTGTGCATCCCTTTAGGAGGTAAGCCCTGTGGGACACGGGTTGAGTGTTTCTTATTGGGGAAGTTCCAGGGGCTGGTGTGGCCTTGAGCTCACTTAGGATTCAGTACACTTAAGCGGCTGACTGAGTATGCTCTGTGCAGAGGGAATAGCATCCATGTGAAGGCATGGGAGCAGGCATCAACACAGGGGTGGGAGCAACAGAGGGTAGAAGAAAAATGAAGGAGAAGGAAGGGCACATATTTAGATTGCAGAGGAGGTGATGTGGATGTCTCAGGGAGACTGAGTCCTGAGTTGGGTAACCCTTGAAAAGCCTACTGTATGGCTGAAAAGTCTTGACAACAGAGTCAGCCCCATGGCCACTGTCCTAGAGCACAGGACACATTCACAAAGGTGGTCTAAATAAGAGGGACCATTCTGTCAAACATAGGAACCCAGAAAACAAGAGTATCCCATCTTTCCTATCCCTGGGAATTCTGTATCAGTTTGGGGTACAGGTGGAGATGGTCCACTCACCTAGTAGGACTGAATCCAAACAAGAAGTAGCAAGAACCCAAGGGACCTCTGTGCCTCCTCTGGGCCTTTCTCCTTCCTCCATTGGCAGGGCTTCCCTGTCATACAGGAAATAGCTGCTCAGTAAACAATTGTTGGACAAATGAATCCACACTCCACCAAGGCCACAAGATGTTCTCCTCTCACAGAGACAGGGAGGGAGCCTTGAGTGCTAAGTGAAATCTGGGTCAATTTAATGCTGCAGGCAAGTGGCAAACAAAATTAGAGTCCATTCTTGCTCATTCCTTTCAACAGCATTGAGGATGCAATTTTGCTTGTATTGTTTCATAATTAGGTCAAAATAAATTTTTTCTAGGAAGTTTCCCACAGACCATTCCTTTAGCTTCCAAACTCAAAGTGACCCGTCAACATTCTCTCCCTGCCTAAATGCGTGTTCAAGTCTCCCGAAAGCATGCCACAGAACTCCACTTGGGCGGCAGTACTCCTCCACTTTCTGCGACTTAGCACGACTCCCTTCTTTTCAGGCTAATTTCTGAGATAGAACCCCACACAGAGTAGGACAGGAGGGGCAGAGATGGTGGAAGCAGGCGAATATCCCCCTTCATCTGGTCCTGTACAGGTGCCTAGACTGTTCCAGAACCCTTCTCATAGCTCTCAGGCTTCACCGCGGCCTTAGCTTCAAAGTGTGCTTCTCTGGTGAAGGATAGCACCTCTGGGGCAGTTTGGGGGATGGGGTGCAGTGTAGACCTATGTAGACCTGCTGTGGTGCAGAGACACTAAGGGACATCACGAGGGAAGTTAGGGATATAAACCAGCTTGTCTGACTTCCGTGTGCTGAAAATCATTATTTTTAAAATTGGGAGGATTTGGAGGCCGCTGCTTGATAAAGAAACAGTAAGGAAGCAGCTGGGCGCTGCCATGCTCCGGATCCAGCCATTGGTACTTGGCCTTGCTTCTGCCAATTATTAACTGGATAACCTTAAAGTGCCTTGGGTTGCCTCATCTGAAAAGGAGAAGGATAGTGCTGGCACCAAGTTCATAAGATCATTCTAAGGAGGGCATGGGTCACATAAGGAGGACCTAGAGCTTGATCTGGAGGTGGTGCTTGTAGCAGCGTATTAAATGCTGCCTGTTGCCATTGGTGCTGTAAAAATGATGTCAGTATCCAAATCATACTGCAGTAGCTAGACAAATTGAACTTTACACCTGGAAAAAGTTTTAAAGAAAATCAGCTTGGGCTTCCATGGACTTGATTTTCATAAGACTATTCCAATCGCTTGCTTCAGGGTCGTGTGTATTATAGAAGGTATCAAAATTATCATCATCTAAAGTCTCAATTAAGGTTTATTATGACTAACACATTAGGTCTCAGGTAGTCCGAATGTATGATATAATGGAATTGTATTTTTATAAGCTGTCCTGTGTACTTGGTAGCACACTTGGGCTCTTATATAACCAATGTGTGCAGCACTTAATGTCCATTTTATAGGACTTTGCTGCAAGAGGCTGTATACTGCGAAGGAACAAGCAATGGACCAGGAGCCACCAGGCCTGGTTAGAAGATAAGCTTTGTCACTTACTGGGACACTAGGAGCAGGCTGCCTCTCTTCCTAACACTGAAGTATGGAGCTGCACAGGGTGATCTCATGGCAGTCTGTGGCTGGATGCAAAACCTAACAAAATGAGTGATGGCAAAGGATTGAGGTGTTTAATTTTAATATTTAATGATGGCATATTTGGGGCCACATCTCTTAATTTTTTTTAAGAACACAGCCCTATGCAGTATACAACTGTTTCCAGAGAAAGCTATTATCTGCTTTATAACAATCCACTGTGCAGGTGGCTCCCATGTGTGCCCCCTGGGGAACCGCTGAGTGACCTATATGTGACACCCACTTCTCTGGAAGAGCGGTGATGATCTTCATGTGGTCACATCAGTCTCCTTGGCCATTCCTTGATGCAAAAGTAGCATCTAGTCTTACTTTGAGACTGTCCCTTCCTCTGCAGGTTAAAGGAGTGAACTACAAGTGTCTTGTGTGGGCTTTGAGCTGCAGCTACATCTCAAAGCAAGAGCAGCGGCATTCGCAGTTCCTGAGACCCTAAGCCTAATCTGACTGGATTGCACTGCTGCACACTCCAGCACCAGAAACCTGAGTCATCAAGAAGAGCATAAAATACTTCCAGTATCGCTTGCTTCAGTGGGCAAGGCTGGGTGTGAAGCCTTTTAGAAAGATTGTCATCAAAGAACTTTTTTGGAGGACTCAGCTGCAGGTCCACACCAAGCTCACTGCTGTGGGCTCCCTCCATAGTCCCGGAGGATGCCACGTGCATGAAACATCCCCATGAACGTTCTCAGGTTGCTCACACACAGAGGAGAACACACAGAGGCACATAGTGTGGGCTTTTAGAAATGAGACAACTTCCAGTTTTTCAGTCAGGGACTGAATGGGTTTCAAATTAGAGTTTATCTTAACTTTCCTTGCGAGCCTATTGGATGCCGGCATTGTTGTAGGGGTAGTATATGGTACTCCAGAGAAGTCCCACTGTTGACACGATTTCTACAGTGGGTATAGCCACAAGTGTTAGAAGTGCTGTTTTACAGGGTTGTCTTGCTTTGCCTCTGCTCCGACTTCACTCCCTTCAAGCCGAAGGCTGCCTTACAATGGAATGGGTTGCCCCTGTAAAATTGAGCAGTCTCTTGGGACAGAGACTTCTACTATCAGCTTGGGAGCCCCCACGGCACAGGGCTGGTCTCTGCCACGGCCTCATTGCTTGAGGGGCACCTCGCTTAGAGGGCAGCGAGACGGGGAGCTGAGCAAGAAAAGCTCCCTTTTCCTGGACAGATGTCCCCCTTGGCCCTGAGCTGAGCACACACTTTCTCCAGAAGCCGGTATGAGCTTCCCCTGGACCTTAGGGGAGGGAGAGAGGAAGGACCAGGTTGGGAACTTTGCACACCGGGCACTCCCCCCCACACACACACCCCAGCGCCCTCCCAGCAGAGAGGCAGTGCCCTGCAGCTCGTGTCTGAGCGACGGCCGGTGGAGTGGGTGGCGCAGGGCAGGGGTGGTATATCCTGTCTGACGGAGGGCGGGCCCTGCCAGTGCCTGCGGAGGGACGAGCCGGGGCGGAGGCGCCAGGAGCAGCAGCCGGGAACCTTCACGCGGACCAGCGCTCTATGGCCATAGGGAGCCGCTGAGAAGAGAATACGCGCCCGCACCCCGCTGCGCTGCACTGCACCCCGCGCCTCTCGGCTCCCTCGGCCCGCGCCCACTGTCACCATGAACCACTCGCCACTCAAGACCGCGCTGGCATACGAATGCTTCCAGGATCAGGACAACTCCACGCTGGCTTTGCCCTCTGATCAAAAGATGAAGACCGGCACGTCGGGCAGGCAGCGTGTGCAGGAGCAGGTGATGATGACTGTCAAACGACAGAAGTCCAAGTCTTCGCAGTCGTCCACCTTGAGCCACTCCAACCGAGGTAAAGGCGCGCGACGCCCACGGGACATGGACGTGCGTCAGTCCCTATGCGCTCCTGTCTGCCGGTGGGGACTGAGCGTCAGCCCTCCCCAACGGGGTCTGCGGGTCTGCGAGGAGTGGCCACAGCCAAGCTCTCAGGTCATTGCCATTGGGTGGACTCGCCCGCCTCTTGCTAGCCTGCAAGAGTCAGGCTGGGTCAGGCTGCAAGGGTCAGGCTGGGTAGCTCACTGGGGGACACGGTTGGGTCAGGAGCACGCGGTGCCGGTCAAGATGGATAGCACACGTGAGGAACATTGCTGGGAGTACTTTTCAAGAAATACTTGAATCCAGAGGGCTCTCTTTTCCCAATCCTGCTCTGGGACCACCAAACCCATATTATCCTGAAATGTTTGTCCTGAAGTCCCAGACCTAGCGCTCACGCTACCTTTCCCAGGCTTTGCAATCACCGGAACCTTTAGCCTCCAGCTTCCACCCAGGCACAGAGGGACAACATTCTTGGTGGAGGTGGTGTGTCCAGTGGGAAAAAAGAGTGACTGAGTTACTGTGATCGAGTTTGGGTTTAGGAGAGGCACAGTGGGATGAGGAAAGAGTCAGTGACACCTCCTCCCGCAACTAGTCCCTGCGGTTCCTTGCCACTTTACCTGGATTCTGGAACCAAACTGGGAAGATGCAAATCTATTAGAAGTCCATCATAGGGCCAGTGCTCCTATAGCAAGGAAGATGGTCAGGGTACCTACCCTCTTTCTCTAATAGCTAATACAGAGCCCCCTTCTCCTGACCCAGCTTAAGTAGAAAAGTGTGAAACCGGAAGTGAATACGGGTTGGGGTGGGGGGAGTGGAACATTCATAGTCACAGCTGAGCTCACTTCACCAGTTTGGGCTTCCAGTCCTGTCCTCCTCCCAGGGTCTGTGAGTGACAAGGCCTTAGATTAGGGGAGGCCAGGAGAAGGGCTGAGAATATACCTGACAAGCTGTTAATTTAAACATTTTAGGGTAAAATTTTCATACAAAGACTTCTCAATGAGAAATGCGCCAACCTTTAGTCATCAAACATAATCAGCAAAACTATGTGTTTTCTTATTTTTATTATTTAGCCAAATTGAGTAAAATGTTAGTAAGAGGGCACACTGTGAGCCGCCAGTCTGGGTCAAGTAGGGCATGCTTATTAGAGACCTAGGAGACAGTGAGGGGCAGGGGCGAGCAACAAAAGAAATGGACTTGCCAGTTCTCCAGTGTGCCCACAGGCCCAAACTCTCTGCCCCGGGCATGTGTTCTTTCCCCCTCTGTTTCCTGGTGAACTCTTTGTAGCGCTGAGGGAGAGAAAATGGCTGTCAGCTGACTCTGCCACCTCCCACACCAAAAGGCTTCGCTGTTCTCTGTGCCCTTTGCCCTTGTCTGGACTCCTGGCTCCTGCCCTACAGATGCGTACTCCCTGGCCTCTCTCCCCTTTTATTTAGTGCCTTTGTCATTGCTTACTAGCTTCATTTGAAAGCAGGTTTGGAGTGACAAAGGGCTTCATCCAGCCACAGCCCAGGGCACAGCTTAAGGCCACCCACTCTTCCCTGGCACATGCTTAACCTTGCCCCTTTTCACCCAACTCCACAGCCTCAACTCCTGGCCCATAGGGCCAGGAACATCTCAAACTGGGTGCGTGGCCCATCGTCCCTTCACCCTATCAGGATGAACCCTGACGTCTGTCGTCTCAGAATGCTGCTTCTAGCTTGGTTTTTGTGGGTAACCATCTGCTGGTGTCTCTACCAAAGGTTCCCCAAGGGGATTCAGCCAGGTGCAGGCTTAGGGCTGACTCTGATGCCTCCTAATGCATACTTGTCCGGTAGCCCGCCGCCTGAGACTGGCCCTGTAGGTGTGTCTCCTCTAACCTCAGCCTCTGGGGAGGTTCCCAAAGGGGGCCAGTTTTCCCAGCTGGAATAGGCGGTTGGGGCACTTGAACCTGGTGTGTCTGGTTTGTCTGGCTTTGCTTTCATCAGATTTCTCCGTTCTCTTCAGCCGAAACGCCCAAGCATTCTGTATTTGCTTCGTGGGCCACTCTGCTCTCTCTTTCTCCTGGTGATTTCCATGCCAGAAGCCTGCTTTCCATCCTGGCAGAGACCAGTTGGAAGCTGTGGAAGTCCTCTGCTCCTGGACACTTGACTTCTCAGACAGTCTTCTTCTGGAACAAAGCCATGGTTTCATTGGGTCTTGAGCTCCTGGCCTCATATCCAGGGACTATCTGGTTATAACCCAACTTTAAAGAAGGCTGCCTCAGCCCAAAGGGTTACTTGGCAGACTAGCCACTGCTCCTTGTGCCCCTGGTGAACAATCAGGGACATTTACCCACAGTTCTGGTCAGATCCTTGTCCACCAGGTCCACTGTTGTCACCTTGTTCTTTTGAGAATGGGGGATTGAGCTGTTGGGGGGCTGGAGAAGGAATCTGGCACTATTTAAAGCCACATCTCTACCTGTTCACTCTTGATTCATGGTAGACGAGATTCTTCAGCTTGGTCATGAAATCCCCAAGAGGGCTGGAGATTTTGCAGAGGGAGGTGGCTGTCTACCAGTTGGAGCTGGCCATGAAATTGCTTTCCTGTGTTCTCAGGGTATCTCTTTGTGTGTTTTCTTCCTGACTGTGTGGGAAATAAGAGGCAAATTGTGGTGGGATGGGGGAGGGTCGGGATGTCAAACCTGTTCAGCAAGAAGTCTTTGCTAGGGGTTATTGACGTCCCTAAGGGTGGGGGAAGCCCTCTGGTTGTTGACAGTGATCTTTGCTATCAGGGTGAAGGACTGCCAACCAGTTAGGCCTTCCAGACTTATACAACTCATTTGGAATCTCTTCGTACAGCTTACCCCATATCTCATTTGATTCTAGAGCAATGCCAGACATATAGGGCACACACAAAGTTACATAAAAGGGGCTCCCCTCTACTGCTTCTCCCAAAGAATCCAGCACGGCCAGCATTTGAACTCATGATGTTGCCCACTTAGCTGTCTGTGATTCTAAATTCCCAACTTGGGCCAGAAGTTCTCCCTTCTCAGAAGTGGTATCTCCCACTAAAACACTGTGCGCAGAAATTGGAGTTTGACTGTACTCGTGGAGGTGCCTGCTCTGCTTACAAGCTTCCCGCCTGTTGAGCCTCCTGCCAGCTCTTCTGAGCTATGAAAGGGCAGCCCTGTCTTTGGTGACTTGCGTGTTTGTATTTGTCTGTATCTCAGCATGATCTTGTGCCTGAGGAAAACTCTGCTCATTTCTCTCTTAAAGTTATCCTTTCCTGGCCACGAACCGTGGGTCAGCATCACAGTGGGGTTGTTTTCCCGGGCGCTAAGTGGAGCTGAGAGATGGTAAAGTGTTTAAGCTTGTTCCAGAAGCAAAACATCCTAATTAAACTTCAAATGAACTAATTCTGTTTCTTTACCATTCTTGGCTTGAAGTCGGGGTTTTAGCCAGTATTTCTGTTGACCTGTTACAACACATGCAAAAATGTGGCCTATCTCAGGGTGTTTTGTAGCAAACACTGCTTGTTTCCCTGGATCCCATCCTCTCCCATCATTGGCAGAGTTTGTAAAATTATCTCGAAGGGCAGAATGAGCAGTGACCACTCTGCCAGGTAACCTGCTTGGTGGGCTGCCCTCCCCAATTGTAAATACTAATATGTCATTTAATCTAGTTTAAAAAGCTAAAAAATGCTTCTGTGAAGGGATCTGACTTCTAGAAGGTGTATGATGCTTGACCATAATAAAGTGGAAGGATGTCAGATATCCTTGTTTGATATTCTTTGTAGGTTTGTGTTATATACATGTACATACATTCTTCACATGGATATACATGTTGTAGATGTACAGTTACATCTATACACATGGACATGCACAATTACATATCTACACATGCTCCGGTATACATGAATATACACACATATGCTCACTTAAATGTACATGTGACACATGCTCATACACAATACACATATACATGTGCATATGCATACAAACACCACACTCATGAATATACACTTGCTTGCATACATTTAGTGCATGCATGTATGTATACATGCAGATATTTTACATTACAAATGCATTTCCACACGTGAATACACACATTTATCATGTACATCTATTCACAGAGACACACAATACATCCTGTGCATGCACATGTACTGATACACACATAGCACATAGCCTAGGCATGTACACTCACCACACCTTGCGGCTTGTACTGTGGCAGGAATCCAGTTTGGCTATTACTGTTCTCTACTATGTTGTCTTGGGCAAGTCACTGCCTTTCTCTGGGTCTCTGCAGCTGTTAGGAATTGGGTAAGATCATATCAAAAGTGCTTTGTGCCCTTTGGAGCTGGATTTACGATCCCCCCCCCCGTAAAGACTTTGCCCAAACTCTCTGCAGCTGTCCTGCTCTCAAGGCCTCCTAGTTGTCCTGTCTCCCTAGTAAATATCCCAGCTAGCATCCAAAGGTAAAGTTCTCATCAGCTAATCTCAAACTTAGCTGCTGGCTGGAATGACCTGGGAATTTTTACAAAAACAAGTACCTAGGTCCTGCTGAGATTCTGATTTAGTCAGTATGGAGGGTGACATAGGAAGTGGTACTCTAAACCCTCAGCTGATTCTGCTGTGTAGCACAGTTCGGAAGTGTGTTCCAAGTCCCCACCCTTCACTCATGTCAAACCAGCACAAGGATTGTAGTACCGGACATGCTCTCCTAATGGAGTGGCTGCTAGTGATGGACTTTACTCCTGACCGCAGATGAGGTCCCCTCTGGTAACTTGCCTACTCTAACCCACCATCCTGCCTATGCCGGGTCTGTTTCCACAGAAAGCTCCTATGCTCCACCCATGTGTGGGTTTGCTTGTGGCCACACAGATACCATCAGAAAGAGCAGGCTCTGTCAGAGCTGGCCTTAACCATTGCTAGGCAGAGCCTGCAGGAACCTTATGAGGCTGAGGAGAGGCAGCATAATGTATTTTGGCCTTTCTGTTGCGTGCATAGCCCAGGAAAAGGCCAAGAACCATAGCAGAGTGCTTGATGAGGTTTTATTGAATTGTTTGTCCCTTATGGGGGTCCTGGGAGCTCCAAAGATGGAGAAGAAGCAGTTGGCAGTGTCTCCTGTGGCCAGGCAGATGTTTAGGAAGCAGGCTAGCCCAAGTCCTACGAGGACATCTGACCATCCATTCTCACAGTCCACTCCTCCCTGGCTCTTGAATGTCTTGTGAGAGGGTAGTATCATGTGCTTGCAGACATATTATTGTCTCATTTCAATTTCTCTGTCTGTGGCCCTAGCTCTGGGTACCATGGATGAAGACAGCCCTGGGGGGGGACTTTTTAAAGCTGGAAGACTGTAGGCTTCTTTTTTGAGATCTTTGTATTGAGGAATAGGTGAGCTTGATTCAGGTATAGAAGAAGCAAGAAGACACGTCAGCCTAGAGATATAAACTTCCAGAGAGGCTTCCCTCTGAAAAATCCAGCTTATCAAAGTAGAGAGATTTAGGAGAAGGGAAGTAGAGGAGGTTCAGGTGTCCTCTACCCCGAGGGCTGCCTGTTGTTCAGGTGGACTGTGTCCTGAGGTCCTTTTTGATGTAGAAGCTACACATGGGGTTGGAGGTGACATGAATCTAGTTCAAGTACAAAGTCCCTTGCTTAGGGAGCCCCCAGTATTCTGGGGAAAAGGTATACAGAGGTGCATGGATGCGCGCACACACACACACACACACACACACACACACACACACACACCCCAGTTGTACAGGCCCCACACTCCAAGAAACATACCAGCCAGAATAGATGGAGCAAACACAGCCATTGGACTCAGGGCTAAGTGACTGGGATGACGGTATGGGATGAAGAGGTGGGTTAGATAATCTGTAGCTGAGATTTGTACAGGGTTTCCAGTGCATGGAGGGGGGCGGCTCAAGAAGAGAAAGATACTTCAAGTGCAGGGTGTGTGACCTGTTTGAAAGCTTGCAAGTGGAGAAGAATGGGCTGCACCTACTATGTGAACCTGACTTTCAAAGATTGCCCACATGACACAGGGCACAGAAGGGAAGATGATCCTGGGGCAACTGTCCTCAGTACAGTAGACTGACATGGCTTACCTAAAATTCTACGGTGACACGGGCTGAGACAAACAACTCACACAGGCAGATGTGTCCCGATGATGCCCATGTTGAGAGGGCTGCCAGCTTCACTGAAAGTCACCATCATTTTTGCTCGTGGCAAATGCACCTCTGTAGAGAACAGTAGGAAGGCAGATTCCTGTCGGGAAGGAAAATACGATTCTGGGGGTGAACCGATGCTCAGCCTTTCCCTCCACTCCCAGGGCAGAGAATCCTTCTCAAGGAGGTGGGCTTGAACATCTATAATTTCATGCAACCCCCTCTCTGAGTCCAATTAGCACCACCCTCCAAGAACCTTTGGGATAGAGGAGGCCCTGACTGATAGAATTCTGAGACTCTAATTCCAGTCCGCATTAAATGTAGGTGTTGAGTCCCTAGAGAGCAGAGTACCTTTCCCATGGGACTGGACAGGAAAGAAAAGTGGTACCAAAATATCCCGCTCAGGCCAACTAGGCCAAACCACAACTAGAGCAGTGTCTAGAACAGAATCCCTGGGAAAGAGGAACTTTCTATAGTGTCCAGAGTGCCCAGTAGTAGAGAGAGTAGAGGCACGAACTAGAAATGAAGCAGATGCCCAGAAAGGCTTCCTAAAAGTAAGTTTGGTAGAAGTAGAGAGACCAGGTGGAGAGTGAGCTATCATGGTTACACTGTCAGGGAGTTCCATGTTCTTGCTGTTGAACTTGATTTACCATCCAGACACCCTGGGGTCAGGAGAGAGGAAGTGGCTTCTGTGTGAGAACAGGAGGGTCACAGAGAGAGCTCACCTCTACCCCCTGACTACTGCTAGGTGTGATTCCAAATGTGTCACATCTCTGGATTCCTCTCCACCTTCGCAAGCCCTGCAGGAGAGCGTATACCTCCTGCCAGAAAAGCTGCGCTGGCTGGCATAATGGCTGCCCCACTCTCACGGGGAGCCAGACAGCTCCCTAATTGCAGATAGGGTTTGGAGGATACCTTCAGAAGTTGCCTGGAAGGAACCAACCAAGTGGGAATTACAGCTCAGGAATGTTTTCACCTGAGTCACCGTGAGACATGGGGACTAGCTCTGAGAATTATAGAGCATTGCATCCTCTGCTTCCTTCTGTCCACATGTCCACTTCTGCCTCCATGGCACAGTTCCTACTTCGCCTCGAGAATGTATAAGAGGGCAGCCAGGCTGGTGAAGGGATCAGAACGGGAGATGCTTATATGACCTGTGGGCGTCAGGTCATGCGGGTAGATTCCCTCACGTGGAGGTGGAGGCCTGGGTGGGAGCCTCCAGGAGATGGTTCTTAAAGTAGGAGGCCTCCTTGGGCTTTGTTGAAGTATCTGTCACCACCCCAGAGTTTCCATCTGGAAGTAGCTGGCTGACCCATACCTGCCCTTTTGGGAGAAATGCCTGCTCAAGAGATGAGAGCCAAGCAGATGCTGGCCTGCCAAACTTTAGAAGAGATGATGGACAGGGGCTGGATCAAGGCGGGTGAGACCTGGATGTCAGCTCCTTGGAGTCCTGATGGTATTTATGCCTGGCTGTGGCCCTTTCTCTGGTGACTGAGTCCACAGGATTCTCCTTGTTCCTTATGAAAACACAGTCTATCCAGAAGAGCAGCTGCAGTTTGGACAGGGTCAGGGGCCAACTTGCTGTAGTTGCAGAGGGCTGGGAGTAAGTTAGAGGCTCTGTGCATCATGCAGCATCCTAGGACTTCATTTTTAGGGGAAGGTCTGGACCTGGGTCCTATGGAGTAGAATTCTGGGGTTCTGTGGATGGAAAAGCCCTGAAATGACCCTGAGGCAGGAGGCAGAGGAGGCAAGTCAGTCTTACTTGCCTGCCCATCTTCCTTGGAAGCAGAACTTTATCTTAGAGAAGGTTTTCTGGATGCCACAAGAGTCACAGAGCTCTGGGAGTGTATGGACCATTGAGGATACAGAGAAACTGCTTCTTACAGAAAAAGAAGCTGAGGCCCAGGGAAAACCTGAGGGCCAAGCCAGGACCAATTTCAACAGTTAGGCTTCTGGAACAAACTGTGATTGTCATAGTCAATATCCCTAAGTCCCATTCACACTCCAAGATGAGGAAGGGGGATCAAGGGAAATGTCCTATGTTGTGGGTCTGGCACCTGGCAGAGGAGATGACCCTAAGCAGGATGCTGGCCTGATTCTGAAGTACCTATCTTGTTCTTGTTCCCAGGGCAGACAATTTGGTTCCCAGGAAGTGACCTAGAGCTGTGTGGGTGTGGCCAAAGTCTAAGGGCTAATGGATTCAAGGGACATCAAGGTCCAGGCCCCTTCCCCTTAGACAGGATTTCTGATGGGGATTCCAAATATCACTTTAGAGAAAGGGGTGCACATCCTGCATATCCCTCTAAGAAGGTCCTGTCTGCTCACCCAGAGGACACATTTGATGAGAGTAAGCAAGCCTTGCTATGGATATACAGGTCAGAGAACCATGGCTGACCTTTCATAGAATTCTCAATGTAAGCCAAGGAAATATGGACAGTAGGTAGCACATGACTTGAAGTAAAGGGCAGGATATATATATAGCAGAGACTAGAGAGATTTTGTCTTGATCAGGGCTGGTAAGTAAGGAGAAGGAGATGAGGTCTTGAGCCTGGCTTCGAAAGATGGGTTAAATGTGATAGCTATAGTCCAGAAGAGAAGACAGATTCAGTGTAGAGAACGACATGTCACAGTGAGCCATGTTTCATGACATTGGATCTCAAACAGGCATACTTGCTTGAAGTTGGGATTGCGTTATAGGCCTGCCCACTCCTTGTCATTCTGTGAAAGAAAGAAGATCGGTCCCTGCCACGAACCTCAAATCCAGCCTGCTTTTTGTAATTCAAAGCCACTTTGCCGCTAATAACCCTAATGACACTCTGTCCTCCCTCGGAGCCTGTCATTTGTGGATCTCCAAGCACTGGGAAAACATTAATTAATCTTCACTGGGCCTTTGAGGTTGATCTTTGCTCCCCCTTTACCAGCGGGAGGACCTCAGAGAAGGAAGGGGCAGGTTACCTGATCACCTGTGGGGGCTGAGCTCAGGTTGGAACTCACTCACAGTCCTGACAGGAGCAGACTTAAACAGGTCCACCACTGTGTGGCTCTGACCTTGAGACTCTGGACCTGGAATGTCGAGACCCTGCCTTCCTCCCCCAAATGGGAAGCTCATCTTTGTGGAACACGGACTGGGACTGGTGATTCCCTGTGCTGGGACTGCCGTTCTCCAAGGCTCTCCAGGCCAGTTCCTGAACTGTAGGTCTCAATATCTTCCAAGGGATCTAAGAGCTGTCCTTGTGGCAGTTTGGTGGCTTGTTGCTGGGCCCTGGCTATAGAGGATGTGGAGAGAGATGGGCTTGGCCAGTAGATGACTAGCCATTCTCCACCCTTCCCCAGGAACTCACGCTGCTTCTGTCCATGGAGGTGGTGACCTTGGATGTGATCACCACAAGGAGGGATGAAGATGACGGTCATCCTTGCCCTAACCTACCTACTCTGCCCTCCAGGTTCCATGTATGATGGTCTGGCCGACAATTACAACAACTACGGGACCACAAGCAGAAGCAGCTACTTCTCCAAGTTCCAGGCAGGGAACGGCTCGTGGGGATATCCGGTAAGGAACTCTTTCCATCCAGAAAGATCTAGAATATCTGTGAGCACGGTCTGGGGTTCCTGGTACAGAAAGCTTTCACTGGTTACTCAGAAAGAGAAATATAGACTTCAGTCAGTAAATGAGGGCTGCAGGTCTAACCCCAGCTATTAGGTTGGCCATTGCCTCACAGGGATGCTGGTTGGGGATTTCTGGGTATCTCAAGTGAGAACATTTGAGGAAAAGCATTTTACAAGTCTGTTTACCAATTTTTCTCATTTTGATCAAGGGGATGTGAAAAGTCTGAATCCTGGAGGTTCTTTGTACACAGAGGTTTTCTTTTAGGGAGATCATGAAGTATTTTCCATCTTCATGTGTACTGATGGTCAAAGAAGGATCCAGAAGGTCCTCTGAGACCAGGAGATCATGTCCATTGCAGCAACTTCTAACAAGGCTGCCTTGGCTTACAATAGAGCTTTGCTTGATTTTACTAGTCAGAGATGTTTGGGTTGAAACTCAAGCCCTGCCACTCACTGAGCGTGTTTCTTTGGGTTTCAACTTCCGGGTCCCAAGTTCATCACAAAGTGGATATAACAAAGTCTTCTTGGGTTATTGTCAAGATTAAATGAACTAATATACATAAAAAGCAGATTACGATTTGTAAGGTTTAAAAAAATTAATGTGGGTGGAGGTAATTCTAGATCCTTTAATCCGGTTCTGGCTGTCTTCCTCAACACCCTCCACCCACCTGCCCATTTGCTAAGCAGAGACCTACGGGACTGGGCTCTGTACAGAGCACTACAGCGGGTGCTCAGGGTTAACCAAATGAAGCAGTACTTACTTGTCCTTTTCCTAAACCAGGGACACTGGTAGCCAAGACGTCCCAGAGTCCTCAAAATCTGTTTTTTACTTTTGCTAGTTTCACCTCTAACCTGCATTGCTCTTGGAAATTCTTGTGTGCGGCTCAGAGATAAAAAAAAAAAAAATGCGCCTCCACGCAAAGCCGTGGTTGCGTCCTCTGGGGGTTCCAGGATCAGCAGCATTTTGTTTTGAACAGATGATCACATATGTCACTTGAAGTTGCTGAAGATCCTGGGGTCCTGTGCAAAGAAGAGAGGGAGGTTTGGGGATGTAATGTTCTTTCATTGTGGCTTCATCGGTTTTGCTGTGGCTGACTGTGGAGGATGTACCTCCATGAACGCTGTAAGCTGGAGACTAAAGAACGAGTTCAGTCTGCTCCAAATTCTCATCCTTCTTGAGGGGGTTGTATCCATTGTCATTCACAGTACAGCATAAATTTAGTTGATCAAACCAGATAAGCTTACAGAGCACTCTTAGATGTAAGATGGCTTTAACACAAAAGATGATGTCCACATAGATTCAGAAAACGCCTTAGCAATGTAGAGTAAAGGGATTAGCTAAAACCCCCAAAAGGCTAACAATGAGACCTATTGATCCAAGTGGATGATGCTAACATTATACATGTTCGTAATCATGCTAACAATATACGTGTTCCGTGTTCCCAGGTCAGAGCTTAGAGGTTTCTAAGCTGTTTCTACTCTCTTCTAAGACTCTGGATAAAACTTGTAACCATTCTGGCCAACAGTTTTCTCCTCCCTAAAATGAGACTGATGGTACCAGTTTTTCTACTTCATTCACATGTTGATATCATGCTACATTAACTATGTTATCAAACGGAGAGTGTAACCATGGAAATGAGGGAGGAGGTGTTTCTAAAATACCTCATATGGCTTGTGCCTTTCTAACATCTTCTTCTAGATAATTAAGCCTTAGTTACCTCTCCTGCCTTTTAATGCTCACAAACAGCCCCACACCTCCTTGTGCCCACTTTCTGACAACCACTGAAAATCCCTTTCCTACCCCGCGCCCTAAGGCCCATCCCTCTTCACTCCTTTTGCTGGCAATGTTGCAGACATGACTCATGACAGGGTAGCTGCTGAGGCTTGTCCCGTCTCCTCTCAGTTCAGGAGAGGCTATGGGAACAGGGAAGAGCTGCGCACACACGAGGATTTGGCAGAGGGAGGGAGGGCTGAGCGGAAAGGAAGTAGAATAATTGATATTGGAGTCAGACATATAATCAGCTGAGCACTGAGGAAAACGAAATGGGGTCCGGATTGAGAGAGGAGAGTGGGAGAAATGGTAACAGCGATCTGCAGTGTGAGGTAACCCCATCCCTGTGGGATTTTCCCATGGTTGGTACAACTAGTGTGGAATGTTGTGTTTCCCACCCTCTGGTGAAACCAATATGGCAGCCCAAGGCAGGGACTACAGGAGGAGGGTGTGGCTCATCTGCACGAGCATCGTCAGCATTTTCCCAGGAGCTTCTAAGAGCTGGTTAAGGACCATTTCCTACAGATACGTTCTATTCATTCAGTCAGCCAGTCAGCTGGCATTGAGCAAATGCTGGGCACGGCATCACGTGAAGCACACTGTGGTTGAAACGGCAAAGATTCCCTTCGCCCTCAGTGAACTTCTAATCAAGCTGGGAGAAGATCGACAGAAATAGATTACAGATAATCTGGGGATTTCTGTTTCTGTCCCGGAGAACCGCACGGATACCCTGCTCAAATGTTTTGAGAACCTGTAAATGTTTTTAAAAGGAGCTACTTTGAGTGTGTTTTAGAAGCCATATGGCTTCCTTCTGAAGACCGTCGTTTTATAGTAGAAGCAGCAATGCCCATTTTGAGCACTTCATTTCTCAGAGTTAATTCCAGTCCCAAATATCACACCATTCTCAAATTCCAAGGCTTTCCCACTAGTGAGCAAACATTTTCTTTACGTATAGAGGGATTCCACAGGCAATTCTAAAAGAAAATTTTTAATGATATTTTAAAATTGGTGGAAAATTGGAGTTACTATATACTCTGTATCACCAGCAGCCTTCTAATTTAAAATACCTTCTGCATTTCATCTATGACCAAGTGTATTACACATTCTAGAAAACCGAATATAAGTAGTCCTAGAACAAAGATTAAAATGAAGTGATTCTGACATTTAAAGAAGCATCCAGGGGCTTAAAGAAAAGACTGGTCCAAAGGAAACCTTTTGCCTCAGCATCCCTCTTCTGATGAGACAAGAATTTTCTGGAAGACAGCATTAAAGTCCCAGAGTCCTCCAGGCCTCCAGAAGAGGGAGGGATCTGTGCGATGAGGCAGTGTCCCCACCCCTGACACCTCAGGTGGGCTGTTGCTGTCCCAGGTCTCTGAGTCAGAGCAGTGGGCTTTGCATTTTACTGGTGAGGAAACTCAAGCCCAGAGTGGAGAAATTACTCATTGAAGGTGACACAGATGTTTCCTAGTATGGCGGCCTAGATCCCTGACCTACGGCCTGCTAGCCTAGGAGCTTCGCTTCCCTCGCTCTAGGTGGTTATACTCTTTGTGGCAATCACTGTATCAGACTCCACAAACGGAATCCCCAAATCTGAATCCTTCAGTGCCTCTTCCCCTGTCTTCTAGCTAAGCCCTCTTTCCTTGAGGGAGTCTAATGCCAGCAGGAGAAGGAAGGGAGTAGGCATATTTTCTCTGCCTAGACTCAAACTCTGTTTGCTTGGCAATACTTATTAAAGGGGGCTAATAGTAAGCTTGTGGGGTAAAATACAGCAGACAAATGGTTTGGGACATAATTGTAAAGAAAAAGTTTTAAATCTGAGATTCAAACACAGCTATATGTCCTGTGTCCTCAGGTCTGGTACCCTAGGGTGTTCCTGCATTGAAATAAGTGTCCATAAGAGCTCTGATCCCAAGCAGAGTGATGTCAGGCTGCAGCTGTTTTGAGTTGGGAAATATAAGCCTTTGGCCCCTCTCAGTTGTCTGTATAGTGGGTGACTTGAATATCCTCCTCTGGGTCAGGCAGACCAGGGTGAGGAGAATAGAGAACCGAGGCTATTCGGAGAGCTTAGATACTCTATTCTAAAGCTCTACACAGTCACTATCCTACAGGTCTGTACCAGATGCAACTAGAGTTTTTCTTGTTCTGGTGGAAGTTTCACCCCAGCCCCTGACATCTATCGACCCAAAGAGTTTGGGGTGTTCTGGTGGAAACTCACGCCAGTCCCTGGCATCCATAGATTCAAAGAATCTGGAATGTTCAGTGGAAGCTCCATCCCAAACCCTTCCCCATCTCTTTCCAAACCCTGCTGCAACTCAGAAAGCCCGCCAAATGATGACCTCTCCCCTCAGAGATACTCACTCCCACAGGGTACTTAAACTGCCCCCCAGAAAACAGACATATGGTTTTCTGGTCTTCCTTTTCCCATCTTCTCTCTGAGGGGCTGGAAAATCATCCAGGAGCATTGTATCTGTTAAACCTAGGGTTTTTCTAATTCATTTTGATTTGATCTAATTTGGATTACTGCGTCAGCGGAGAGATTTATCAGGGTACAGAAACTTTTCATTTCTATGTTTAAAGCAAGAAACACACCATGAGCATTGAGTTATTTTGAGAGTTTATCAGGTAAAATGTCCTTTGGATCTAGATTGACCTTGCTCATCCTCCCCAGGGTCTGATCTGTAGAGGTGAGAAGTCATGTCAATAACACCAGCCAAGGGTTCTGAAAGCAGGGTTAACCATGCTGGCTGCTATATTCAATCACAGACATGCTCAGTTAAATCCAGCTTGGCAGTCCTGAGGTGAGAACGTCCAGGAACATAAGGAGAGAGACCCTGTCTCTGTCCTGGATCTTTCTCCTCGCTGCTTAGTGTTTGTTGTTCCCTTCATGACGGAGTCTTGAAGAGTGGACTATGAGAGCCCCCCCCAACCAAGAGAACCAAGTCTCTTTAGTCTGGGCCCAGAGCAACCTGTGGGGGCCCCTGGTACAGATGGGAGGACGGTAGTTGTATTAGACTTTTGCAGGAAGTAGCAAATCCAAGCACAGTGCTCTCTGGGTTGGTGGTTCCACTTCTGTCAGAGTTACACTGTGGACTATGCAAAGGACTGGGTTGTGGACCACACAGTGCAGAGAGGTTGGCATAGAAGCATGGCAGGGCCCTTTGTCCCGAGAGCAGTAAAAAGAGGCTTCCCTTACTAATCCACAGTTAACAGAGGCTGTGCCCCAAGATAGCATGATGGAGGGGAACAAGCTGCAGGCTTGGCTCAGGAACTTCAGCCCACATTCTGGTTCTCCACTTGGTTATTTCTGTGACTCCAGACACGTTCTTAATCTGCCTGAGCCTCCGTCTCTGAAATGGGGGAGATCTCTTTCCCAGAGCAGTAAGGGCTGTGTATACAACACTTCCAATACAGCAGTTTGAGGCCTGGATTCTACTCTCAATGGGATAGCTACAAGGTGAGGGACTTGAAATGGCATTTGGTTTTCAACTCAGAATGAAAATCTTTGATTAGATCTTTGCCAAAGGCTAACATGGGGCTCCATGGAGCTTGAGAGCTCACTGGTGACTCTGAATCGCAGGGCTGAAGCCACACCTGGGCGGGTGGCCCTCTGGTTGGACTCCTTGCAGATCCTCTAGCCCAGAGGCTCTGCTTCAACCCTCCAGATGAGTGAAGACTTTGTACTTCCTTCCTGCTCTCCTGTGAGCTTCTCTTCCCACCAGGGAAACGGAAGTTACTTAACTCTTGCAACAGCTAGGAGACGCGAGTAACTACACTAACTTAAAGTTCAGACCCCTCATCTCCCCACCTCCTCTTCCCAGCCCTGAGTGCCATTTTCCAGATGTGCGAGCTGGGATCCTCTGGCAGTGCCTGCTGGCCTCTGTCTCTTCTTGCAGAGTCCAGGTGAGCGAAGACAGAGTAGACTCTGGCTCTGGCTCCCAAGCAGGCATGGTTCCTGCTCTAGGAGAGAGCGATTGATGTGTTTGCCAACTCAGTGTCCCTGCTGCCAGCTCATGACTCACTCCCACCCAGCCTTGGGAGATAGGAGGGTCCCACGAAGGCCCCAGGCTATCACCCAACAAGAAGAGACAATGAGCCTACTTGCCAAGGGACAGAATGTGCCACAGAGAGAAAAAGGAGGTAAATGAGACAGTTGACGGGTGGTTCAGGAGGGGACCCTTCCCGATAGATGTGGCATGTCTCTGCCAACTAATCACTGCTTTGGGGATGCTCCTGGCACTTCCACTGTGGAACTTCACCTGTGACAAACGTCCGCATCTAAGGAGTCCCTGCACGGGCACTCCTTGACAAGCTGTAGTCCATCAGAGTGGTTTTGCTTATACCTGAGAAGTTTCTAGATTGGGAAGCTTCCTTTTTATGTGTCTTCCTCCATAGCTGACTTAGCTTTCCTGAGTAGCTTGAGGGTATACTTGGCCAGCTGAGAACTTCTCAAGGCTCACATCCATAGCCTGAATCCTTCCCTGGGGAAGAGAAGTGGAGGGTGCTCACTATGCAGGCCCCGTAGTATTACAGAAGTGGAAGGACATGATTATGGTATATAAATGTGAATGGCATCCCTGAGTATGAGCTTCAGATGGGGGACCAGAGAGGCCTGTAGGAGATGCTAAATGTTGAATTGTGCGACTAGAGAGGAGAAGGCAGAGAACACAGCAAGGCCCTGAGGCTAGGATTGGGGAATGAGAGTACTGCTCTGGCTATCCCGAAAGAATAGACACCACACCAGGCAGTAGCTTGCAAGCTGCCAGTTCCAGAGAGGTCTTACAAGCAACCTGGCTTCCTGCAGCCAATCACTGAGGGCCAGAACTCACCCTGCCCCTCAGAATGGATTGAGCATATCCACCTGCCCCCTCCCCGATCCTCTGGTCCCCATGAGAGACTGAGGGATAGGTAGAGAGGGAAGACCTGGTGTAGAGCTAGCCCAGGGCGTGGCCAGCAGCAAACCCTTCTCAGAAAGTCCCCAGAAAAGAATGTTACTGTCTCCTGGGACAGCAAAGCCAGTTTCAACTTGATGGATCAGCTATGGCGTCCATGCAGTTAATGAAGAGCTCCAGAGTTGGTGGTCAAACTGGAAGAACCAAGGCTTAGACTGATTCACTAGGCTCAATTCCTTCCTTCCTGTTAGGGATTAGGGGGCGCATGATAAAGCTCTAGCCACTGAGCATGGGATAAGATCTTTTTTTTTTTTTTTTTTTTTTTTTTTTAAGAAGGAAGCTACCAGAAGAGGTAGCTGCTCATTCCCACCTCCCCACTCCATCTTCTAAGTACAGCCTCCAAAACTTTTGAGGGCAGATGTGAAGAATCAAGAATAATTATAAATATCTTTAGTTTTCCCCGGAAGCGATTAAGAGAGTTTGGTTTGGGGCCCTTTTGGGAGGGGAGAGGGAGGCTGACAAAAAGCAATCTACTTAACCAACAAGTCTTTAAAGTCCTCACACTGTGGTTAAAAACAAAGACCAGATGAAACAACTGCCTAAGAAGGGACATAATTAAAAGCTAAATTCTACAGCACATACAGTCTTCAGCCTCTCTAGGCCTTAGTTTCCTGGTCTGTAAAGGAAAGCTTGGGGAGGGGGGTGGAGGCAGGTGACTGCCCAGCCTTCTCCGCTGGAGTCATAGGGTTTGGGGATGTGGTCCTGAGGTTCTGGATTCTAACAAGCAGGAACGTGTGAGGCCAGCTCACCCCTTCACATCCTCCATCAACTCAGATAATGTGATAATCCCTGGGATTAGGGTTATGCAGACCGTTCGTGTTTTCATTCCCTGACTCAATTCCTTGGGTGTCTGAGATGAGTGGGCAGCCGAGTACCTTTGCCCTGATTTGATTTACTGGGGATCTAAGTGGCAGAAAAGGACAGGGGCTTGCTCTTTACCGCATAGGTAGGGTTGGCAGAATTGAGTCTGGAGCCCAGTGGCCATGAAGGGGTGTGAAGGGTGAGGAGAGACAGGAGCTAGGAAGGGCAGGAGAGGATGGGTGGTGTCTCTCCCCCGCCAGCCAGCTCTAAGCCAGAAAGTGGGGACAAGAAGAAGGGCCACAGGAGTGAAGTGGTTGAGGGATCTTCTGGTGCCTCTATGGGTGAGAACTTTCCTTTTGTCACTGAGCCCAGAGAGACTACCCAGGTGGGTGGAAGAGCTATCCCCACCCTTTGCTAGGGTGAGGCTCAGCTTTCTCCCCCAGGGCCCTGGCAAGTCTCTGCGAGGCCTGCCTGCCTACCTGCCCCAAGAGCGCAAACTCAGCTGAAAAACTAAATCAAATCTGGTTGTGGAGGGGCAGGGCGGGGAGGGGATGAGAAGAGACAAAGGTGGGGAAAGAAGCAGCTTGGGGGCCCGCCCCTCCACCCCCACCCTATGTACTGGGGAGTGGCCTTGAAGGGGAAGAAGACAGGGCTGAGCCAGGTTGGCCAGGAAGGCTATGACTTCAGCAAGGCCTGAAACGTTGTCTGCTGAAAACCAAAATGCCTTCTGGAGCCATCTGTGATGGGAGAAACTGAGGCTGGGGAAAGGAGGCTGATTGCACAGACCTGTACACCTAGGCAGCAGGGAAAGGGGACTGAGCCCAGGTCTCCCTATCCAGTGGTCAGAGTTCTTGGCCCCTGGCTGCCTTAAGCTTCGCTTCGCAACTGTGACCTTCCCGAAATCCATGTTGTGAGCACTCAAGGATCACAGTTTTACAAAACCATCATACCAACTATTACTTATGGGTCAAGGAATCACTTTTCAATTTCAGTGCATTTCCTTTGAAAAGAAGCCACGTATTGCTAAGCCAGATGACACAAACAGTAGTATTCTTTGCTATTCGAGGCAGGCTAGCCATGACCTTGATAACCCATAACATCAATGTGAAACAGAACACGGTAAGGCTTGGGAGGTGCCTCTGCTTCTCTGGAAACTTTGAGCTCTTTTGCACCAAAAGAGATGCTGTAAGTAATGAAGAAGCATAGGGACCCGAGCTTAGGCTTGTGGCTTAGGCTGGAAATGCAGGACTTTCTATGTGCTTCAGTGACGGTTACTGCCTGTGTCTTTGAGGGCTCCGAGATCATCTCACAGTCACCAATGGCGCATGGCGAAAATATGTGAGGAAGGATTCAGAGTCATAAGATAACCATGCGGGATGGTTTTCCAGCACTGACTCCCACCCAGGTCATGTAGAGCTCTGCCGGCCACGGAGAAAAGCACCTTGGGAAGCCCCTGCCCCTTAAGGCCACCAGCCCCAGGCCTAGCTGAATACTTTTTGAGAGTGGAGTATGTACAGAGGAAGTCTCTAACTCCAGTGTCAGACAAGGGCCAGGCTCTGGGGAATGGAACCCCCCACCTTGGAGTTCAGGGACAACCCCCAACTTCTTCCACCTTCGCCTAAAATCCTCTCAGGAGGTCCCACACTGCTGGGGACAGAGCAGGATCACTCAGGGAGCAGCCAATGACCCATACTTCCCTCTTAGCCACCCTGGTGGCCCAAGCCACCCAAATCCAAAGAAGTCCAGCAATAGGTGGCTAACTTCAAAGGACCCCAGGGTCCAGCCCCACTACCAACCTTAGCACGGACCCCTGTGTCTACCATATAACTTGACCCAGCATTGCTTCTCGAGAAAGTGTGGCTCGAGGGAACCAGTTCCTCCTCCCCATCATTGCACTCATGTTCCCACATGGAACACAGCAGCCACGGCAGCCACAAGGTCTCCACTGTCCTGGTGTCCTTTGGGCCAGAGGGTCTTTGCAGCTCTGGCTTTGGACTGTGTGACACCAATGAGCAGCTAAGTTCTTTATTTCTTTCCCTTTCCTCCCCCTCCCCACGGTGCTGAAGGTAGAACCCAAGGCCTTGAACATGGTAGGCAATCCTTCCACAACTGCATTTGCCCTTCCCCAAGCTTTATTATCTTCTTAAATATATTCAAGAATCTCTTACAACCCATAGAAAGAGAAGAGGCAGGTAGCCCCTAGGCCTAGACTCTCTAAGAATCAGGCTAGCCCATGGGTAGACACCAGAGCCACCTAGGATAGACGTACTTTGCCTTTTGTTGTTTTGTTTTGTTTTATTGAGACAGGTTCTGACTATGAAGCCTAGACATTCTGGAATTCATGGTTCTCCTGGTCAGCGTCTGGAGTGCTAGGATTACAGGCATATGCCACCATACCCAGTACTCTGTCCCTCAGACTTTGTTCCCATCACCAGACTCTAGTAGCTGATGGCTGGTCACTCAGGAACAAACTAAAGGCCCGATTCACCATCTGTCATGTCTAGCCAAATGGCCTCAGATGAGATCAAGAAACTTTCAAAGATTTTCCTTACAAAAGACTACCTCTGGAAAAATGTGTGCTCCTCAAGTGAGCAGGTGGGATGTGTACAGGATGGGTGTATGCTTGTGCACATGTGGATACAAGTAAACATACATGCATACCCATGTGCATGCTTGCATGTACATTATGCACATATACATGTTCGTCTTCCAAAGAGGTGATTTTTCTACCCAAATGTTGGGGTAGGGGGTGGATATGGGATGGTCACATGTCTTCATATAAAACTCTTGATCATCTAATCAGCAGGAATGGATTCGGGTCTTTTGGGAGCTCTTTAGGACCAGGGAAGCAGGTTCCCTGTGATCCGTATCTTCCACAAAGTCTTGGACTCTCTTCTAACACTGAGAAATAACACTCAGGGCTCATGGCTTCCAATGGTTCTGGGGCTACTCGGTCTCCCCTCTGACATTCCTGGACAGAGTAGGGACAGTGGCCATGAGAGATCTTCTTGACTTAAAAGTATCCTGCAGGGAAACCAGTTCACACTTCCATGCCCCCCTTCCTCCCTCCCTGGATTGACCCATCACTGGGACAGCTGAGTTCAAAATTTTGAGTTCAAAATTTAGAATCCATGACATTGCAGTGTAGAATAACTGAGGGTGCAACTTCTCTGAGTTCGTGGGAGGTAGAGAGTCAAGGGTGAGGGCTCTACTGCCACTTGCATGGGAGAGGGCCATGGGCGTTGAGCCCCTGCTGGGATTTCCCTCTGGAAGGAAACATGGGGACTGGAGAGATGGCTTTGCAGTTCAGAGCACTGGCTCCTCTTCCAGAGCCCTGAAGTTTGATTTCCAGCCTTCATGTCACAGAGCTCATAACTCTCTGTAACTCTAGTTCCAGGGGACCAGGCACCTCTGTCCTCAGCAGGCGCCCGCACTAACCTGTACCTACCCACATGCAGACACAAGCTCCTATACACAGTTAATAATCATTCTCTTTTCATCTTTAGAAAGAAATATGCGTATGAAACCTATGTCCTTGTGCCCCTGTTCATTCTGGTGGGGGCAGGAACTAAAACAGCCCTATGTCTGCAGTGAGTGTGCTGGAGGAGGCAGGAGAGGAGCTGGGCGAGTGATAAAGCTGGGCACAGGGCACAGGGACAGCGGCACTGTTACTGGAGTGGTGGGCAGTCCTGATATCAGGTGCCATAGAGTGCCAGGTCACTTTGACACCTCGCACTGTATATGAGGAGCTCCTGCAGGCTTCTCACCCATAAGGAAGACTTGGAGCCTGTAGCCAAGAGGCCAGGTAACAGGGGCATTAGGCACTGGGTGTCCCCGGAAAGATGGTCACCTCCTGAAAGCCTCCTGGACTACTGGCTAGGATTCTGTAGCACCCTCACACTTGGGCTTCAGCCATCTTGACACTCTAGGAGATCTGCTTTCAGTCATCTGAAAGTTATTATTATTATTATTATTTGGTTTGTCGAGACAAGATGTCTCTGTTTAGCTTTGGAGCCTGTCCTGGAACTTGCTCTGTAGCCCAGGCTGTCCTCGAACTCACAGAGATCTGCCTCCCGAGTGCTGGGGTTAGAGGCATGCAGGAGTTACCACCAACCGGTGCAAATGTTACTTCATACTGACTGATTGGTAAGGGATCATGGCTTCTAGTCTTCAAAGGTCATGAGAGACATTATTCCTGACCAGCTTTCTCGTAAAGTCTACATATGCTTCCGAGATGGGCGCCAAAACTTTGGGTTTTTTAATTTTTCAAGTTTTTAGGTGACAACACACATGTAGTGCTCATCCTTATAATCCTAACACTCAGGAGGCTGAGGCAGGGTAATTATGACTGAGCTGTGTGTAAGACTCTATTTCAAACACACACACACACACACACACACACACATGCACGCACACAAAACAGTTAATAAAACTTATCTGAGTCCCGGAATGGGACTGTCGGAGTTTGCTCTTGTCCCTAGTTGTCAACCAGACACTATCCTTTAGTTCACAGGCATCTCTTATGCTTCTGGGGTGTCCCTGGGAAGACACTGTGGGTTTCAGGGTGTTGGTAATGGAATTGTGGGTGTGTCTCCTCCCTGCCTTTGAGGACTCCACAATGAGGCACTCCCATCCCAGCCTCCTTCAAGGCTCAGTGGCACCACTCTCTGCCTGGATGGACATCAGGGAAGACCAGTGGGGTGTTCTCACAACTGTGTGCCAGGAAATAAGAAACCCAGCCTAGGGTGGGACTTCTGCTTCTCTAGAGGAAGGTGTGCCCAGAGGAGTCAGGGACTGGCATTCTCCCTGATGAAGTCGCATCTTTGGTGACTCAGGCCTCAATGGCTTCTTCCCTGACTCATGCGGCTAAGTAAGCAGCACCCTGTGCCTTTAGGAGAATTCTCCATGCCTCGGGTCCTATGTGCCCCTCTTGGGTGCCTTCTTGGTAGAGGACTCTAGTTGGCCAGCACTAGGAAAGAAGGGCAAGTCATCTGCAAACCAGATGTACTTTGCTACTCAGGAGTGAATGCAACCCTAAAAAGATGCAAGAGGGCCATTGTCATTATTATGTGAGGGCCCTCAGAGGGCACAGGCAGGTAAGCAGGAGTAGTTGCTGGATAAACAACTACAGAAGCTGTTCTTGTGGGGAGTGGGGGAGCTCTGCCAAGGCCCTTTCTCTAGAAAGCTCTTTCCAGGCCCAAAAGGGATGAGGACTCTGTGAAGTTGTATATGTGCTGGCTTTCATGAGAAGGGCGTGGGGAGATGGCCTTGCTGAACATGGCCCTGTTGGACACTCCACTGGGTGTGTGACTCTCCAGGCAGAGAAGGGTGTGACCTGTGGCAGAGCCAGTTTGGCCAGCCCCACCTTGTTGGCAGAAGCGTGGTTTCAAAATGGGCTAATAGCTGGGGACGTGGACACTCTTTTCATCTTGGCCTGCCTAGCACATACACTGCTTCCAAGGAGGCAGGCAGTTTCAGTCTGGTTATCCAGCTCTGAGGCAGAATTTTCTGGGCTCAGCCAGGTATCAGCTATGTCCCAGGGCAGGGTAAAGGAAGTCCTGGACCCCAGGCTGTGAGCTCAGGCTGTGCTGCCCGGATAGGCTGTCTTGCCCTGCTCAGAACCCTTCTGCCTTCCACCAGCTCACTTTGTCTGTGGTAGACCCCAGGCAAAGAAGCCATGGGGAACCCAGTGCTCATCAGCAACCAGAGTATCCATTCCCAGAAGAAATTCTCCAGAGCAGAAGTAGCTCTCTTTTCCATGAGTGCTTGCTGGGAACCCAGCCCCCTGCTAGGCAGAGCTTTTTGGTTTGAAAAGCTTGGAATAACAACCCTACTGTAGTAACAAGAGAACAGACAAGGCCAGGGGAGACTAGGTGTGCAGCTGAAGGAAGGATGCCAACTATGAGCATCTAGGGCCTAGAAGGAGCAGAGCAGCCTTCATGGAGATGACGGGTTGGAGCAGAAGCTTGGGAAAAATATGAGGTTCGAAAGTAGGTGGGCAGAAAGCAGGCGAAGAGGGGCTAGTGTGTATCTGTTGTTGTGGGACCATGTGAGAGGGCGTGCTAGGGAAGGAAGAGGCGGCTGAGTAGGTGGGCCAGAATCAAGTTCATGTGCTTACCTGGTAAACAGCAGAGACCCAATGAGTTCTCCAGCAAGGCCGGGGCTAGGGGAAGCTTTGTCTGAGAAAGGAGGAAGTGACGGGGTGAAAAGGCGAGGATCAGAGCGGTGGTTCTCAACCTGTGTGTCGCGACCCCCATATCCTGTAGATCAGACACTCATAATACAATTTATAAGTTAGGGGGTGTCCAGGAATATACCAAGGAAATACAGGACCACGGTCTAAGAGGTGGCAATGCCAAAGAAGGAGGCAGACAGCATGCTCAGGTGGACATCACCTCCTCCAGAATGGCTGCTTACTGTCCTCCCCCATGACTTTGACATATAGGGGTTTCTTGGGCGTTTGGAGCCTAAGAAAAGCATTGGTTTACTTTAATCCAGCCCACTCTAGAATTCATGTTCCTTGCCTACACAGTGAGTAGTTCTCTACACTGAGAACTTCCTACTTAAAGAAGAAGAACAGGGATCCAGGGACCATGAATGTGGATTGAAATACCACACTTCTTCAGAACAAGGTGGGAGAAGTGAAGAAGGCATTTAGGGGCCTGATGGCCTTAAAGGCAGGGCCACTAAACAACAGGGTGCTTCATTAGCATAATGAAGAAAGTCTTCCTCAGATGCAGGAACAACCATGTTAGGAAGCAAATGCCTCCAGGCCGACAGCTTGGCTTCACTCTTTTTCAACAGGTGAGTAACTAGTGAGAAGAGAGGGCAGAACACAGGCTGGCTTGGAAGCTTCTGGCCAACGCACTCTTGTCTGGCTTGCCTTGGAATGCAGTCCCGACAGTTGACTCCCAAGAGCTCCGCTAGTGTTCCAACTGAAGAAGCATGTCTCTATGTCCACACTCTGGGCTTCAACACAGCCTAACTCAGGCCTCAGCCAGCCTGTTGACTACATGGTCTCACAGTCTGTCCCACCTGAGGTTTGAGTTTCTCTAGAAAGTATGGGATAGTCCTCTGACATCGTGTATGTGTGTGTGTGTGCGCGCGCGCACACACGTGCGTGCGTGTGTGTATGCATGTGTGTGTGTATGTCTGTACCCCCTTTGCATTCAAAGAGGAGGCTGCCAGCAGATTCCTATCTGAGTGTGGGGGTGTGGCTGGAGAGGCATTGGCAGCAAAGCTCTCCCACCTGCTGTGGGCACAGGTGCCCATGAATTCTGGCTGCATCTGTTTGCTTAAGACTTGGAAGCCGGTGTTGGAAATGGGGGTGGGAGTGGGACTGCTATCGTTTGGAGCCTGGGGGCAGGGCTACCACAAACATTCTGTGATGCCTGGGCATCCAGACAATGGAGAAGTGTCCTGCCACAGATACCAGGAGCACCCATGTAAGGAAGGACTGCACCATCTTGGCAGAAAGCCTGCTTCATTCAACTTGTACCATCTGGGCAAAATAGGTACCTCTACTTTTCTCAAGCATACTTAGACCTGTTCTGTGCTATGGAATGAGCTCGGAGTGGGGCTCTGAATCCTGGGTGTCTCCTTCCTTATAGGCCCACCCCATTGTGGGTAATCTTGAAGCTTCTTTAGAAATGGTGTGAGTTATTGAAAACCCTCAGTCAGGGGCCGAGGATGGCTCAACTGGTAAAGGGGCTGCTATACAAGCATGAGAGCCTGAGTTTGGATCCTAGCACCGTCTTCAAAGTCAGGCATGCCAGTTCACATCTGTATCCCCAGTGCCAGGGGAACGGATCACTGAAGTTCATTGGCCCGCTAGACTAACTGAATCCAAGAGCTCTGGGTTCAGTAAGAGGTTTTGTCTTAAAACATTCAGGTAGGGAGGGAATTAGCTCGGTTGGTAGATTTATTGCCATGCCAGTATGAGGACCTGTGTTTGAATCCCCAGTACCCACGTAAAAAAAATTGGCCTAAATGGCACGTGCGTGTAATCTCAGCATTAGGGAGGGAGAGACAGGAGGATCATAGGAGTACATGTGCATGTGTGTGCCCTCAGCTAGCACCTAAAGGCAGCCAGCGTGAGAATCAGATGGATGCAGACGGTCCAAGTACTCATGTCATGTCCAGTTCTAATTTACAAACATCAGCCTAATGATTCTAATGACCCTCTATGTCATGAACAATTAGGATCTCGGACATACAGCTGGAGAAACTCAGACACACTGGGTTTAAGTCCCTTGCCTCAGGTTAACCCAAGGAGGCAGCTGACACAGCCAAGACCGTCTGACTCCAGCCTGCACTCTTGACTGTCACATTTCCTTCTTCTCAGGCATGAGTCCTGACCTGCACATGCTTGAGGAAAGTCTTTGGATTCCCAAGACGCCACTGCCAATGCAGCCTTGCAGGCTGCAGCTACAGCTGGGGCATGGGCTACCTGTGCAGGAGGCCTAGAGGCAGAATGTGTTATCTGAGCCTTGGAGAGTTTATCTCCTGCTTGTCAACGTGACCACAAAAGGCTATGGAGACAGGAAAGCCACCTCTAGCTGTCATACTCTTACAATCCAGCACTGTGACTTTAAAAGCTGGGGTGGGGCTCCCAGGAATGGATGACATTACTGGGGTGTGGCTGATGGGGGGGAGCTGGTACTGCAATCTCACAGGGGCGTCCTCGCCCATTCCCTGGGGGCAGCCCACCTCGCCGAGACTTGCCAGAGCCGCCTGCTGCTCCCTTTCCCAGCACAGGTTGCTGAGACCAGAACCTCTCTCAGGCTTAATCAGCAGGATGGCGTCTTTGCTGGGTTTGGGCCAGGAGAGCATCTGCACTCCTCATCAGGTGTCTGAGATGACGTCCAGGTGTGTCACTTACCGAGAACAAGGGAGCTCCTTGTTGCCTTTCCCTCTTAAGCCCAGCCTGCCCTGGGGAGTGTTCAGCTTTCCCTCCAAAGCGCCATCTGCTGCCCTCCTTCCCCGGGAGAAGGCAGAATGTGGCCACTGCCTGAGGCAGCAGAGGCCTCTTCACATTTTATATATAATTATCTGGTTCACCTCTAAATGGCAAGAAAACTGCCAGCTCCTCTCACCTCTGCCTTGCCATTGTTTGTGTCTTTCCTGACTCTCACAAAGCAGCTCACTGTGTGGCAGGGTGGTTTGACCCAGTTCGGGGCAGAAAATTGTGCCTGCTTGGCATGGCGAAGGGAGGGTACCTGCCACCACCAAGGTTAACAGCCTGTGGCTTCTGGGTTTTGGATACCACTTCCAACTGGCAGCTTTACACCAATTATTTCAGGGAACTGGAACAACAAGCGCCTCCTTAGTCTGTGTGGCCAGATCCAGTGTAGAGGGGGAATTGCTGGTCACCAAACAGCCTCCCCTGCAGACACACAGTTTGCAACCATTGTCTCTTTTCTCACTTTCTCTACCCCATCCCTTGCTTAGGGTTGGGTGGGCAGTCTCTGGGCTGGACTTGGCCCTCGCTCATCCCAGCAAAGGTGAGTCCCAAGTCAGCACCTGTATAGAGAGGTTTTATCAGGCTCAATGTTGATCCTGTAGTCTGAGAACAAGTTCCAGCAGGCCAAACCTGCCAGCTTTTGGGTCTGGGAAAGTCTTCTGTGAAGAGTTCAGTACCACAGCTGATTCTCACCAAGTCTCTGGCTTTGCAGGCTCCTCCCAGAGAAGTAAATTCCCAGGTGGCTTACAAGATCCTTAGGAACACCTTGTTCGTGATACGTGTTTCCCTTTGGATGGGCTTCTGCCCTGCTTCTTTCCCAGCCAGCCTGACAATACAGCCCAGAGGGCTTCCTGTGCCCCAGCCTGTAGCCCTGCACTGTCTCTGAATTGCACAGCGGCTTCCTAGCTAGCAGCTCTTTGTATCAGAATAGGCTAGACATTTCCAAATGTGTGCAAGTGCCGAGGCAGGGCTGGCTGTGTCAGAAGCCACTGCTGTTTGGGACGACCAGAAGGGACAAGGCAAGGAATGAGACAAAAGCTCGTGGGTACGGCTCCTTCCCTAGTGACAACTGAAAGACCCCTCCTCCCTGGCTAGCAGACCCCATCCTAGACTTTGCGCATGTGGCCAGATCAGTGGTATAGAACATGCAGACAGAATACCCATGTACACAAAATAAACTATCTTTTTAATTTTTATAAAGAAGTACATTTTCATTGCAATTCAGAATCTACTCACTGTAGCGCAAAACAGGTTATGTCTCAACTGTGTTACCCTCTGTATTGTGTGTGCTTTTTCCAATACATTTCTTTATTCAATACTTTTAATAATGGTGGACATATGTGCTAATATGATCTCCACAGTGGATCACAACCTGCCCTTGGAAAAATAATATAGCAAGCAGACAATGCCCACGGTTCCTTTCTCTGCAAGTATTTCCAGATCCTCTGAACACATAACTAGGGCAGGAAAGGCTGCCTTTGTGGACAGCTAGATCCAGGATCCCAGTTAAGTGCTTGACTAAACCACTCACGCCTTTCCTGTATAGATCTACAATGGGACCCTCAAGCGGGAGTCTGACAACAGGCGCTTCAGCTCCTACAGCCAGATGGAGAACTGGAGCCGGAACTATCCCCGCGGCAGCTGTGCCACCCCAGGCGCCGGCAGCGACATGTGCTTCATGCAAAAAATCAAGGCGAGCCGCAGTGAGCCCGATCTCTACTGTGACCCGAGGGGCACGCTGCGCAAGGGCACACTGGGCAGCAAGGGCCACAAGACCACCCAGAACCGCTACAGCTTTTACAGCACCTGTAGTGGTCAGAAGGCCGTCAAGAAGTGTCCCGTGCGACCACCCTCCTGCAACTCCAAGCAGGACCCGGTGTATGTGCCACCTATCTCCTGCAACAAGGACCTGTCCTTTGGCCACTCAAGGGCCAGTTCCAAGTGAGTGCTGCAGGGCTGTGGTGGGGCCAGTGGGAGGCAATCTGCTAGCCTGGCCCATTCTGCCAGGGGCTCCCAAGGAAGTAGGGAGAGGCTCCACCTGTGTTCTGACTTCAACGTTGCCACCTTGAGAAATCTGGTCTGATGGGCCACTGACTAGGGAGTCCTCAGAGTGAAAAGGCCACAGAACCCAGCATTGCACACACAGGTCTTAAGGATCCCCAGCTGTGAACAGAGGAAGGGCAAAGGAGAGATTAGCAGGCTAAGGGCTGCCACGCCATGTCTCTATGATCAGCAACACCAGCAGCACCCGGGAATGTGTTAGAAATACTTGTTCTCATGGCTGGGGAGATGGCTTAGCAGTTAAGAGCACTGGTTGCTCCTCCAGAGGATCCAAGTTTGATTCCCAGCACCTACATGTGGCTTACAACCATCTGTGACTTCAGTTCCAGAAGAGCCAATACCCTTTTCTGCCCTCCAGTTAGGCATTTACGCAGGCAGAAATACCCATTTACATATAAAATAACATTTAAAAATAAATATTCATTCCTGGGCCCCATATAGCCCCACACAGTCCTACAGACACATGGAGATCCTTGCAATATGTGTTCCAACAAGCCTTCTAGGTAATAGCCTCTCTCTCTCTCTCTCTCTCTCTCTCTCTCTCTCTCTCTCTGACACACACACACACACACACACACACTGAAGGAGACCTGATGAACTGTCCTATAGAGAGACATAAGCAGAGGGCACTTTTGGGGCTACAATAACACTGAACCTGCCTTTAAGGCTCAGAGCACCATGAACCTTCCCACTGTCCCTTATTGCCTCATGACAGCTACTCATTTGGCAAATATTTAGGGAGCACCTACTCTGTGGTGATCCCAGGAGGCACAGCCATGGTGACATAGTCTCAGTGACCGAGGAGCTTCGCCTTCTTCCTATTTAGTCCCTCTCCAGGCAGACGGTAGGGAAGACTAAACAACGCAGACAGATGGCAACAACGCTTGTCCAAGGGCACACAGCTGGTTCTTCATCCTGTACTCTTTCCTACCAGTCCCACGCTGTTCTGAAAGAAATTGGGATCTGTTTCAAGTGGACCTCTTATCTTTGAAATATGTGAAGTGTATTTAGGATAACTTGTGAGAGTACTTGGAAATTCTTCTTTTGGAGACTAATCATGGCACCATCTGAGCCCAGCTGGAGGTCTAGGGTTGAGTAACAAGCCACACAGAAGGGACAGTTGACGGATAAAGGTGAGGTGAAGCCTTCTCAAGAGAGGGCAGGTGTGCAACTAGCCCAGAGCCAGAGAACTCTGCCCGTCGGATGATGGATTTCAGAAATGAAGTTGGATTGCTTAGCTATAACTGTCTATTTATTGAGCACCAACTATGGTGAAAAGTATCAGTGCTATAGAAATGAAGAGAGGGTTCCCGCTGAAGATGCTGAGGACATCTGCAGAGCTGGGTACCACCGTGGGTCTATCTCTGCCCTCTGGGACCTTATTTCTCTGTTCAGAAGCAAGGCATACTTGGATGGAAAGGCTGCCTGTGGCTGCATACCATGGGAGCTGTAGGAGTTTCCAGACGAGGATTCCCTTCCTTGGAAAGGCTTCTTGGAAGGGAGACTCCAGCAGGCCTAGGCTAGGCCTTCGTGCCTGGAACTGAGGATGTCTTGCTACAACCAACAGACTCTTGCCAGAGGCGAGGGAACGTGCCAGAGGTTTCAGTGGAGCCAAACATTCAGTTGAAACAGAGAACTAATAGCCATTTGCTGTGGTTCAACCTAAGGCATTCCCTTCAGTGTCTAAGCAGTTTGAAACTGAACCTGCTGTATGGAGAAACTGAGGGTGGTTTCTGAGCTGGAGAACAATCTAGTGGACAGGATTTCAGGACCTAGCTAAAGGCTGTAACATGTTGGGTAGAGCTGCTCTCTAGACACTAGCCCCATGAAAGTGACCCTAACCCTGGCGAGTATGGAGATGGTGAGAATTTTATATGTGTGTGTGTAAGAAGCTAGCTGCACTTGGAAGGACAGGGAGCAGAAGGAGAGAGGGAATAGACAAGCCATTTGTTTTCACTTTCCCTGGATGAGGCACAAACATGTTGGCAGGGTAGACGGGGAGCTTCATCTCAGGAAACAGGGCTAAATTTGTGCATAGTGTAAGGGTAACTGTCCTGCTTCGGCCTTAACCCACGACAGGGGCCTCATCCCAAGAGAGGGAAACCCAGAGCACAGCTTTTTTCCTTCCTCATAGGGAGCTGTTCACAAGGCGTTCTTCAAGAGAGCCTGGCTGCCTTGTTCTGTTTCCCTGGAGGCGGAAGAGGCTGTGGTGGTTGAGCGTACAAGAAAGAATATAGAGCCTGCTCGCCAGGGCTCCAAGCTCACCCTGTAATGCACTGAACCCCATTCTTCCAGAATCTGCAGTGAGGACATTGAGTGCAGTGGGCTGACCATCCCCAAGGCTGTGCAGTACCTGAGCTCCCAGGATGAGAAGTACCAGGCCATTGGGGCCTATTACATCCAGCATACCTGCTTCCAGGATGAATCTGCCAAGCAACAGGTAACAGGCCATATACCTTTCTTGGTGCCAGGTCCTGAGTGTGTCAGCCTGGCCCCAGATTTGGAGATGAGTGGAAGCATTTGCAGTTGGTTCCTTTCCAAGGCACCCAGACACCAGGAGGAGGAGTATTTCCTGCAAGATCAGAGCTGCATCCTAACCTGCAGAGTAATGCCCTCCTGAGTGGACCTTAGACAGTTGCCTTTCCCCGACTGCTCATTGCTGTGTGAACCTTTCCTAGGGAGATATAGATAAAGAGCTATTACCCGAGACAATGTACCAACAACAGACCAAAGTAGTCATCCCACCAAGACACAGCCTGGCATGTCAAGGCATTTATTGGGTTTATTTAGAAAGCATGGGTGATGAGGCACTTGTAAGCACATAAGTGACCCCAAAGCAAGTCTCATCCCAGCACAGATGTATATATGGAGTGCCCCCCATTCTTCATCTAATCTTTCATATTCTACATACTCTATCACCTCCAAGACCTGAGACCATGGGATTTTATACATCTTGGGTAGAATTATGTGTCTCTGGGAGGGAAACATGGGGGGAGTGGCTTGAATCTCGGGTGAAGATCTAATGATTCTCTCCATCCTCTCCTTCTAGTAACAGGCCCAATTTTTTTCTCAGTGTGTGTGTGTGTGTGTGTGTGTGTGTGTGTGTGTGTGTGTGTGCGCGCGCGCATGCGCGCACATGTGTATGTGCGTGCCCATGCATGTGTGTCTATGCAGTGATCAGAGGACAACTCAGGATTCAGTTCTCTCCTACTGGGTAAGTCTTGGAGGTTGAGCTCAGATCATCAGGATTCGTGGCACGCACTCAGCAAAAACCATCTTGAGGGTCTTTTAGAAGCCATTGCAGCTGCTGTGATGAAGATAATAATGGCTGTTACACTAGGAGGCTTGTGTTCTACAAGAGCCATGGAAGAGGCCCACGGCTCAATGACAGCCATAAGTTTCACAGAAATCCCCTTCCTCAGATTCCACCCAAGTATAAGACTCTCTCCCTCCCAGCTCTTTCCCTCAGTGAACACAGGGTTCATTAACACCTCCCACGCTTGGCTGTTGGCCGGCTAGAAAAACATGACACAGTATACACTCTATGTGCCAAAATGGCTTCCTAGAAGCCTGGGGTAGCTTTCATCAAAATTTCGACCATAGGAGACTTTCTGTAGCACCTTCAGCATTGTCTGATTTGCCTTGGGATTCTGAGGTATGGTGGTACATCTTCTCAGCTGGTCTTTAGCATGCTCCAGAAGAGGAACACAAGGCTCCAGACAGAGGAGAGACTTGCTAAGGGCCCTGAGTAGGATATGAAGGAGCTAGCTCTGAATTCAGGTCTTTGGCTTTCTTGTCTGGGTCAGTTGCTATTAACTCATTATTGCTTACTTGTTTTGGTGTACTTGTGTGCTTCTAAACTTTTTTTTGTCCTAAGAAACAGCTACTTTGAGTAGAGAATAATTGTCTTACCTTCTTTCCTTTGAACAAGCAATGTGGGCAACTTTCTTGGCAGGTCTATCAGCTGGGGGGCATCTGCAAGTTGGTAGACCTCCTCCGCAGCCCCAATCAGAACGTCCAGCAGGCTGCCGCTGGGGCCCTGCGCAACCTGGTGTTCAGGAGCACCACCAACAAGCTGGAGACCAGGAGGCAGAATGGGATCCGTGAGGCTGTCAGCCTCCTGAGGAGAAGCGGGAGCACGGAGATCCAGAAACAGCTGACTGGTAAGCTGTTGCAGTAGGAAGCCAGGGAGGGGACTGGACAAGATGGCAGGGTGTGTCTCTGGCCAGTCCCTTTTAAGCTAGGCCAAGGCACAGCTGAGCTACAATTCAGGAGCTCAATGGCACTGGTTCCAACTGGAACAGTGGCATCCTGATGATGGCCTGAGATGGCGTACACTCTTCAGAGGGCATCTTCGAGACTAGGGTGCAAGGGAAGGAGCCATATGTAGCAGGCTCAGAAATGTGTGGGATGGGAGAGGAGCACAGCCTAGGGCAGGGGTTAGTGGATCTGAAGGGATGCCCTTACCCTGAATTCACAACATACATGAAACATTCAAGGTGGGGTACAGGACAGCTAAGTCACCATGAAGACCTTGAGTTGGACTGGAAAGACAAGAATGTTCAGATTAACAATTGATAAGAGCTCCTAGACTGACCTCCATGGTTGATACTTCCCATATATTGTTTCAGAAGGAAAACAAAGACTGTTAAATGGTTCTAAGTTCCAAAATATATGGTTAAAACCACTGATCAACCAGCTGTATTTTAGGAATCTTTCATGCTTTGAGATAGTCTCAGCCCCCAAAGAACCTGCAGTTTACAGGGATACTGAGAATAGGATCAGAGAGAGTTAGACAATAGTCTGATGGGTCAAGCCTACCTGGAAGGTGTGGGAGGATCCACCTGTATTTCTGTGTTCCCCCCTATCTACAACAGGAAGGGAGCCATTGGCTAGAGCCCAGGCTAGGGGCGGCACCTTTAGTCCCTAGGTTTTCAGAGCCTGCCATTGTTCTTATCCTGTCTGTGTCCAGGGCTACTCTGGAACCTGTCCTCCACTGACGAGCTGAAGGAGGAGCTGGTGGCCGATGCCCTCCCTGTTCTGACTGACCGAGTCATCATTCCATTCTCTGGCTGGTGTGATGGCAACAGCAACATGTCCCGGGATGTGGTGGACCCCGAGGTCTTCTTCAATGCCACAGGCTGCTTGAGGTACAAGAAGATGGCACATAGGTCTTTTTACTCAGGCCCTTCCACAGTCAGCCTCCTCTTCAGCCAACATTCAGCCAGAGTAGAGAACACAGTGCTTATCTTGGCCCTGCTTTCTGTGCGCTGGCTCCAGGACAAAGGGCCAGGTATTTCCAATGTCTCTGAGTCTGGCTATGGCATGCAACCTCCTGGGAGGATCTAGAGGACATTGATGGAAATCTAAGACTAAAAACCCTGCATTTGAATACCCAAACTCATTCAACTAAATCATCCCCTTCACCCTTGGAGGGGAGGGTGGTGGTATTTCTTGTACTATCTTGAAGAGCATTCTTTTATACAAAAGTCTGCCGACTGGCTGCTTCATGAGTCACCTCCCGCCCAAGTGCTGAAACCATTTGCCATGTTCATTGGCATGGAGATGGTACTGCCTTGCCCAAAGTTGTTTGAGTTCCATGGCAGGGTGTGGCAAAGCCCTGGTGGGATCTGAATGTACTGCCGGGTGGGTGCTGGCATGGAGTAGGGAACCATGGGGTGAGTTCCCATCTAGGATCTCATTTTGCTATAATGGAGCTTGTCCCCCAGAACCCCACAAGGAACTGCCAGAATAGGGGTGAAGTTGATATATGCTTCTGTGTCTCAGCTTGCTCTTCTCCCAGCCAGCCTCCAGCCACAGCTTCCGAAGGGCAAAGAGGCTGGGTAGATGAAAAGCCGGCGCAATTAAGGACTTTATGGGGCCACATGGCTTCTGGGTGTGACACTATACATACACGCATGCTATGCACGCACCATTCGCACTGCCTAGGGCAGGAGGACCCACAGGGCTTGGGAATGAGCACAACCTTTGGAAGAGGTAGTTACATCCTAACCCCAGGTTCGCCTCCCACCTGCACTCCTGCTAGTTCTGGACCAGCACCCCCTCAGCTTTGCTTTGCTCAGGCAAAAAGAGAGCATGCTGGCATTTCCAATGCCTGTCCCTCAAGTGACCACTAGAGGGCAGGAGCGGGGCTGTCACATGTAGTGGAGCCAAGGAGAGTCTTGTGTCAGGGAACTAAACGACAGAAACAATGAAAACTGAGTTCAGAGGAGACACCCCCCACCCCCTGCTCATCCAGGACCAGACAGATATGGCTAAACCATTTCTTTTCCTTTTCTCCTTTCCCCTCATTTCTCTCTCTCCCTTCCTCTTCTTCCTTCTTCTTCCTGCCACAACTTCCAAATTCTGCCCTGTACTTTCCGCTGTTCTTCCTCATGTCTCCCCATGGCACTTTGCCCCTCCTGCCCTGCCTCCTCATCACCCCACCTGCATCCTCCTCCTCCTCCCTGGTCCTCTCCTGCAGGAACCTGAGCTCTGCTGATGCTGGCCGCCAGACTATGCGGAACTACTCTGGGCTCATTGACTCCCTCATGGCCTATGTCCAGAACTGTGTGGCTGCCAGTCGCTGTGATGACAAGGTGAGGGTGCAGGCCCCTGGTGACACCCCTATCTCGAACCCCGACATCTCTGCCCATAACTACAAAGCCCAGGGCCACATGCTTGTCAGGAACTCTCCTGGTCCTGACATTTCTCTCTCCGAGAACCCAAGAGTCAGGGTTACACTTTCCGGATGCTTCTGTAATCTATCTCAGTGACAGGAGCAGAGGCAGGAACAGTGGAGGGGACATCTAAAGCTTGCAGGTGTTCCCTGCTTGAGCTCGGGGGCCACACTGTTAACGTGGTGCTGAGCCCATGAAAGTGTTCCCAGGGACCCCGTGTCCTCTCCAAGATGTAACTCCTTCCAGTAGCTCCAGAAAAGCCACGGGCAAGCCCCCCTCCTGCCTTCTCTTGACTTCTGGATGCAGCAGCATGCACAAATTAAAAGGACGAGTCTTGGAGAAAAGATAAACTGGGGGCTGAGATCCCTCCACAACAGCCGGACAGTGACTCAGACATAGGGAAGGCTAGTGAGGTCACCAGGAAGGTCAATGAGGGGACATTTCTATCTCTTGCTTTCTTCACTGGAAGGGATCACAAGGCCTCTGAGAACAACCTCATCATTAAGCTGCAGGACAAAGTGCCTTTATCCCCCTTTCTCCTGTTCTGTGTATATCTCCTATACCTGGACAACCCTAACCAATGGAAGTCAGATTCACCCTGACCCCAACAGGGACCAAGCCCTGTCTAGAGGGTAAATCTGCCACCCCAAGCCCTTAGCCTGGAGGCTCACCAAAAGACAATGCACCTGTGCACTGGGACCTCTGTGAAATCCCGAGTCCCAGGTCTCATTGTTTGGTGTTGGGGACTGAGGAGTGACCATGGGAAGAGGGGACAGGAAAGACAGCGGTGACTAGATGTTTTTAAGACCAGAAGGAGCCAGGACTGCTTCTGAAGGAAGTTGCTTTAGAACAGAGATGCTTTTAGTCCTCTGGCCCACACATGGTCTGTAGCCATGGAAATGGTAACCTTGCCTGCTGTATGTACCATGTGCAAGGCCCCATGGTCGGTGTTCTTCCTGTACCATCATCCCCCAGTAACCACAGACATTTTTCCAAATCCCCATTCACACCCAAAGCCACAGTCTCAAGCCCTCCTATAAAATGAATGAATAAATATTACCTATACATACTCCTTTGCACACTTTAAATCATCCATATGTTATTTATGAACCTTAATACAATAGAAATATCAAATGAATAGTTATTAAAATGACAAGAAAGAAATCTGTACTCAGGAATCCCTTATATTTTTCAAAACAATTTCAATTTGTAGTTGGTTGGTACTGTGGGTATAGAACTGGGGCCTAGTACATAATCTCCCCCATTGACAAGTGAGGTGAGAACAGCCCATTTTACATCTGAGGAAACTGAGGCCCACGAAGATGAGTTATCATACCTGTTCAAGCAGCCAGGAAGTGACAGAGTAGTTCCCAGGGTGTGCCTGAGAGATCTTTCCAGACTGACAGTGGAGCAGGTCACTATGAATACTTGGGGTAGGTGGCAGCCCCAGAAGTCTGTCAGGACTGGACATGACTCAGGCACTCTCTGCTTGTCCCTAGTCCGTGGAGAACTGCATGTGTATCCTGCATAACCTCTCCTACCGCCTGGATGCCGAGGTGCCCACCCGCTACCGCCAACTGGAGTACAACGCTCGCAACACCTACACTGAGAAGTCCTCCACCGGCTGCTTCAGCAACAGGGGAGACAAGATGATGGTGAGCCGTGACCACTGCAGAGCCAGGGCCCATCCCCCAGCACCTACCAGGTCTACCTCCCCTGCCGCCCTCTTCTCCTTGAGCCAAAGAATTACCCTAGGGGACAAGCCCCAGTCAACATCTTGTTCTTGGAACCACACCACAGTCCCGTGTGCACAGGGGACCCTTGTAGGCTGTAGGAGCCTACACCGCTCAAGGGCAAAAGCTGGAGGCTCCATTCTGTGGGCCTCCATTCCTCTTATTATTTAATGGGGAAATCATCCTTCCCCCAACTGCTGAGCACTTAGGAAACAATAAAACTCTTTCCATCTTGGGCAAGAGTTCTCACCGCCTCCTAAATCTCTTAAGAATCTCTTAGACGACAGTCAGGACAAAGAAGCCAGGCTCCAGACCAGCCTGGAGATCCCAAAGTAACGAAAATTCTCAGCACCTTGCTGCCAAACCTAGTGTGGAGGCTCAGGGATGCAGCTACCCTAGAGCACCCTTCCTGTGATGCTGCCCAGAGACCATCGAGAGAACCCCTCATTTTGTGGGGGAGAGTTCTGAAATGCTCAGAAGAAAGGGTGCAGGGAGCAGTCTTCTTCCATCCTTCCCCACAGAACCCACAACCTGAAACTGGGGAGAGGCACATTGCTTGGGTGTGTTACCTCACCAACCTGTTGTCCATCTTCAGAACAATAACTACGACTGCCCCCTTCCCGAGGAGGAGAGCAACCCCAAGGGCAGCAGCTGGCTGTACCACTCAGATGCCATCCGCACCTACCTGAACCTCATGGGCAAGAGCAAGAAGGATGCAACCCTGGAGGCCTGTGCTGGGGCCCTGCAGAACCTGACAGCCAGCAAGGGCCTGGTGAGGAGGCTCACTCTACTATTGCTCCAGCCTATTCCCTGTACTTTCCACCTGTCTTTCTTTCCCTGCCTGAGTCTCTCAGACACATCTGGCTTCATGTAAGCTTCGAGCTGCAGACATGAGCATGCTGGGCCTTGGGCTGGTTACCAGAGCAGTGATAGGGCAGATACACCTCTGCCCTCTAAGAACTCCTGGGTAATGCCCACACTATAATCTCTTGTCCTATGGCGCTGACTACTTGGGCTCCATATACAGTGGGGGACAGGGATGAGGAATGTGTTTAGCAAGAGAAATCCCTGTCTGTCTGAAAAGGCAGATAGAGTTTGAGACATGGGCAGATTCAGAGAAAGCTATGACAGAATCAGCTATGGGGTCTAAGGTCATGCCATAGGGTAAAGCCATAGGGTATTGGTGGAAGGCCAGCTTTTGTTCTCCAGATACACTTGGAACAACGGAGACTTGAGGAACAGTAGACATGGGCATCCTGAGGGTCAAGATAACTTCTCTGGTTCTTAGAGGAGGAAGCTGGGGTTCTCAAGGACACCAAACTGGCTTAGATTAGGTTCACATCAGGATGTTGGTTTGCAACCCAGATAAGCTGGCTTACTTGCAAGGGATCCTAGTTCTATCTCCATGGTGACCCAGACCCCTTCTGAGACATCTTGTTCTCGGGCAAGCCCTCAGTTAGTGTGGATTGGATTCTGTAGAGGTTGGGGATTTTGAAAGGAAGTGGGCTTTTTGTAATTGTCACATGCCCTTGGCGGTGTGGTACCGTGCACACAGATACATGAAAGAACGAGGCGTCTGAGACAGAGGAATGAGACAGTAAGGATGGGACACTGCCAGTCTAGACTCCAATCCTGGGTCACCACGAGTGAGAGAAATGACACTTCCCTGCCTACCCACCAGAGGCACAGGGACCAGCCAGGGGCAGGTGGAGCCTGGTTGCTCCGTAGGCACTCGTAGGAGCAATTCTGTCTCCTCCCAACTTTAAGACGAAAGAGAAAATGCTCAGGTTTTTATTGCTTGGGGTTATCTGCCTCCTAACCGTGGTGCCCAGAGGCCACAGGCCAGCTCCTCCCTGGGTCTTCTCTCGTAGATGTCCAGTGGTATGAGCCAGTTGATTGGGCTAAAGGAAAAGGGCTTGCCACAAATCGCCCGCCTCCTGCAATCTGGCAATTCAGATGTGGTGCGGTCCGGGGCCTCTCTGCTGAGCAACATGTCCCGCCACCCTGTGCTGCACAGAATGATGGGTAAGATGCTGTTCCCTCGTCCTTCCTCATAGGACACACAGGCCTGTGTTTTCTAGAGCCTTCTAGAAGGTCATTCTCAAACTGTTCCATAGTATGTGTATTCTGAGGAGAGTTTGGCCCAAGAGAGGTGTGGGAGGAGGAGGAGGGAATTGTCACTTAAGCTCCAGAAATCCATGGGTCCCACGGGTCCTTGAGGAGCCACCTTGCTTGCCGCCTAGAAAAGGACGATGGCTACTGAGGCCCCTAAAGAATCTCTCCACTATTCCATGGCAATCCTGACCCCATTCCTCAACTCCCTTATCTCTAGGAAACCAGGTGTTTCCGGAGGTAACCAGACTCCTCACCAGCCACACTGGCAACACCAGCAACTCTGAAGACATCTTGTCCTCAGCTTGCTACACTGTGAGGAACCTGATGACCTCGCAGCCGCAGATGGCCAAGCAATACTTCTCCAGCAGCATGATCAACAATGTCTACAACCTGTGTCGCAACAGGTGGGCAGAGAAGGGACCCACTGCCCCTCCCCACGCTGTAGAGGATGTGTCTGGGGAGGCGGGGGACGGGATGAGGAAGAAGTTCTAGAAGTTGAGTGCTGAAGGGCTGTCGCTCAGACTCCAGGCCCTAGGAATGCATTGAAGGGATAGAGCAGTACACTTTTTAGCTGGGGGACGTATGGGACACGGGGCTGTCCAGGGTTCAGCAGGAGACATAGAGTAGTAGGATTTTATGAGAACTTTTTTTCTGCTTTGTAGGGCTCCCTCTTCATTCAGGAATAGGGAACTAACCTCTAGGATGCCTCCAGATGGGCCGGGGATGAGATGTGCCACTGTATAATGGCTCAGGTTCACTACCCCCATTAGGGTTCTTCTTTCATGCACTCAGGGTATCCCCACATCTCTGGACCCTAAATAGGGAGCTGGCAAGGGAAGGGGTGTTCCTATGTCATAGGTATTCTCACTTCACAAAACCACTTCCCACCTGCACAGTGCCTCACCTAAGGCTGCAGAAGCTGCCCGGCTACTACTGTCTGACATGTGGGCCAGCAAGGAGCTGCAAGGTGTCCTTAGGCAGGTAAGAGCATCTACCAGCGGCCCTCCTGCCTAGGCTCTCCCCACATCTGCCCTGTACTGGGAAGGGAGGGAAAGATTCGTGCACACTCCAAAGCAAGGTAAGGCTGACTCAGGGGGTGAGTCAGAGGAGATGTGCGTCACAGTGAGTATGAGTGGGGGCTCTGACCAGAAGATCTGCCGTGCAGCTGCAGGGTGGAGGAAATGGGAGAGAAACCCAGCGTAAGAACACTTAGAGCAGTGGTTCTCAAAGTGTGGGTTGTGACCCCTTTAGGGGTCACCTAAGGTCATCCTGCATAGTAGATATTTACATTATGATTCATAGCAGCAGGAAAATTATAGTTATGAAGTAGCAACGAAAATAAATTTATGGTTGGGGGTCACCACACCATGAGGAAATGTCTCAAAGGGTTGCAGCATTAGGAAAGTTGAGAACTGCTGGCTTAGATCAAGGTGGCAAGAAGGCTGGACAAAGGGCACACCAGCCATTTGGGAACATAGTATGTCCTAGAAAGGTTCAGCTCAAGGGTTTGTACTTGTGCCTTTGGCACTGGAGAACCACTAGGCCTGTCCTCACTGTCTGAGACCTAGCAATGCCAGCTGCGGTGGCACACACTCTTGGGAGGCAGTAAGGGATTCAGGAATTCAAAGCCATCATTGGTGTCTTAGGGTTTCTACTGCCGTGATGAAATACCATGACCAAAAAGTAAGTTGGAGGGGAATCTCACACAGGACAGGAACCTGGAGGCAGGAGCTGATGCAGAGGCCATGAAGGGATGCTGCTAACTGGCTTATTGCCCATGACTTGCTCAGCCTGCTTTCTTTTAAAACCCAGAACCACCAGTCCAGGAATGGCCACACCCATAATGGGCTGGGCCCTCCACCCATCGATCACTAATTTAAAAATGCCTTACAGCTGGATCTTATGGAGGCATTTTTCTCAATTAATGTTCCTCCCTTCAGATAACCCCAGCTTGTGTCAGGTTGACATACAACTAGCCAGGATGCTTGGCTGTGTAGAGTGTGCTACGTCAGACCCTTTCTCAAATAAAGAACTCTCATTCCTTGCTTGATTTCTGCAAACTCAAGTAGAAAACTCAAATGTGCAAGAAGAATTCCAAATGCAATTCACTAACACACTGATGTTCAAGGCGTTACGAACCTCACAATCAGGCCCCTTGTAGCCCAGGACTATGAACATCGTGGTCAGAGCACACTGGCATGTTCAGTGGCTGGATAAACCCAGAAAAGTGGCTCCTGACCAGGTATCAAGTCCCACCCTGTTGTCCCATGATGGATCATGTGTTTGTTTCTCCTCTCGCAGCAAGGTTTCGATAGGAACATGTTGGGAACCATAGCTGGGGCCAACAGCCTCAGAAACTTCACCTCCCGGTTCTAAGAAGAGACTGTCCAAGCAAGTTCAACTTGCAGGTGAGAATCAGACTGCCCAACCACATTAGGGACATGTAATGTTTTATTAACACTGGAAGGGCCGGAGGTCTGCATAGAACTACTGAGTACAACGGTGTAGGTCGCCCACCGCACAGCCCAGGTGCTGCCACTCACAGGTGGGTTATGTAATAATGGAGTCACACAGTGTCATTTTGGGTTAGGTCAGCTATAACTTACTTTCCAGCCTTTTAAAAAAAACTATTATTTTTTTATGTGTATGAGTATCTTGCCTACATGTACGTCTGTGCACCATATGTGTGCCAGGTGTCCAAAGCATACATCCTCTGGAACTGGAGTTACAAACAGTTGTGAACCAGAGGGGTGCTGGGAATCAAACCGTAGGCATGTGAAAGAGCACTGTGTCATCCCTCAAGCCCCTCCATCCTTCTTAAAGCCCACTCTCACTCTGCACACGCTTGGTGTGAACAAGCTTTGTTTCCAGTTGATGGTTCTAGACACCTGAAACTCAAATCCAATACTCTGTCAAAGTTTTGCAAGCTGAACATTCTCTGGAATCAACTGGAATGCTTGCTACTCACATTCTGGCCTTCCGTCTTGTCAATTCTGACTTGATAGCCTGTAAGCACCCTTAAGTAGGGTGCAGAAAATGTAATTTTAGATGGGTATCCGAAGGGATTCTCATACAGATAAGTCAAGAACCACAGCTAAGCATTGAAGATGTGGGTGAGAAGCTGTGTATAACATGGGTCCGACTCTCTGCTATGGCAAAGTCTCACTACATGTAACCCTGTACGTTGTGGTTTGGGGGATTTAAAATAGGGCCTCATGTACCCTAGGCAAATACTCTACCACTGGCTTCCAAACTCAACCCTTATGTTTTATATTTTACATATTTTATCTTGACATAGAGTCTTCCTAACTCTCCCAGGCTAGCCTTGGACTTGTTCTGTAGCCGAGGCTGACCTTAAACATGTGATCCTGCTGTCTTAACCAAAAACTTGGTACTACAGGCATACACTACCAAGGCCCACCTTGAAGTATACCCTAACTTGAAGGTTTCTCTTTCTAGGAAGACACAACCCAGCTCAGAAGACCTCAGGCCTTAAGGATGGGTTACCTGCTTCATCCAGTGCAGTATTTGGAGATGTTCAGATGCAACCAAGAGGCACCTGAAAACTGTGGATGATGGAAATAATTTCTGATTCTTTTTTTTTTCTTTAGGGGAACTTGGAGGCAAGAGGGTTTGGGAGGTTGGGTGGGGGGACTTACTTGAGTTAAAGGGGCTTATATCTGATGTCAATACTTTCTTCTCTGAGAAACAGTATATATATATAATGTGTATAATGTAAGTATGTGCGTGCATATGTGTGTGTGCATGTGTATGTGTGTGTGTGAATGCCTAACAACATAACCAACAACTGCAACAGGCTAGGTCCGCTGATTCTTTGCAGTTCACAGACAGCACAGAGGACTCTCCATGTCTCCCCCATAGACAGGAGCCATGTGTTTTTTTGGTTAGCTGGAAATTCAGTGTGTCCAGACAGGGGCCCTTGCCAGTCAAGCCACAGAGAGTTCAGCAGCCTTTCTCTGCCACTTCCCAGATAGCAGGAGAAGGGACAGTAGCCAAGGCTGAGGCTACTGTGCCCTCTTAAGAGGCATATGGGAGCTCCAGAAGATGCAGGATGGTGTCACTTGCTTAGCTAGTGACTAGGAGCAGAGAGACAGGCTCACCATTCTTTGGGGTTCTGCACCCACATGAAAGCTTTAGCCAGCGGAGCCCCTGATTTCAGAGAAGCTATAGGCAGAAATTTTGGGAGAAAGAAAGCAAGAATAGTGCCTGAGGTCAAAGAGCTCTGGGATGGCTGCTTGTTCCCATCTCCCTGAGGGATGGGTGGGAGCAGGTACCTGCCCGCTCAGGCTTCTCACAGAGCAAGAAAGGAGAACGGGAAGTTATCTGCCATGTGCCTCAGACCCAGCCTGCTGAGGGTCAGATGAGAGAGTGCTTGGGGGTCCCAGAGGCTGAAGGGAGGAAAAGGCAGTATCCTATTTTGCATCAGTCAGCTCACATCCCAGCCATCAGTCATCCCTCTTTCTCCCTAAACCTTAGTCGTCCTATCTGCACACTGGCCCTGTGAAACAAAGAGGCCTATCGGGGTGAAGGCAGTAGCCCCAGGACCCCAGACTTTGTACTACAGTAGCAAAAGAGCACTTGAGAACCCCATAAGTGGACCTGTCTGTGTCAAAGTCCCTAGGACAGATGGGGGGATGGGGCAGAGCTGAGCCCCAGCGCCTCTCATGTCTAGGCTAGCACCTCTCAGCTGGTATGGTTAACATTGGGTAGACAAGAATGATCAGGGTCACACTTCTCACAGGGAGAACATAGAGTGTGCCTTTCCCAGCAGTAAGACTGTAAAAATCCCTTGGGACTCAGGATAGCTTAGTAAAAGATCTGTCCACCGAGGATGGAGGCCAGATACATGGACATTGTCCCTGAGAGGAGTCCTAAACCATCTCACCCAGTGTGCTCTGGCACCCTGAGTCTGCCGTACCCTTCCCAGTTTGACTTGTGCTGGAATCTGCCTCCTGCCTCACCTCTCCTCCAATACCAATGTGAGATGCTGTCCCACGGCACTGTCCTTGAGTCTCCCTTGCCAGTCATTGGATTCCAAAACAATTCATTTCTTAGAGCATGTCATCGGCACACTGCTCCATGCCAGGAAGTGTTCTGTGGAAGCACTTAGAGTACAACAGCATATGAAACCTTCCAGGCCCCAGTCCCATATAGTGTATGTCATCCCAGGAGGAAAGGATGCCCAAGTCCTGGGCTTTAGGGACCATCCCCTTTCTAAGTAAGTTGGAGAGAAGCATGCAGAACATCCAAGTCATCAGGAGAAACTGTTACAGACCCCGAGCAACGTCCTCACTTCCTGTAGCCCAGGGCCTTAGCTTTCCTTTCCCTAAGAGGAAGGCTTGGGAGGCCCACCCTTTGCTTTGGGGATGAAGCAGGTGCCCAGACACCCAGGGGCCAGGCCCTATTATGGCAACTTCCTCCATGATCTAAAGCTGGTCAGGTGGACTGGGTCCAACTCATGCCTGTCACTCAAGAAGGGTAAAATTAAGGGGGCTTATGGATATATTCCTAGAAGAAGCAGGGAATAAGGGGCTGGCTGGACTTCATGTATCCCAGACCTATATTAGTGTTTTATATCAACTTGGCCTCCTATTCCCATGCCTAAAGCAAGTTACAGCTGAGGACCAAAGGTCTTCCTTGACTTTTGGATCTCCTGTGAGAAATTCAACTGTTGGCCATCAGCAACCTGCCCAGTGGGAGATGGACCAGACACCCAGATCCCATGCCTCTTCCAAGGATCCAAGAAGCCAAGGATGGCCTGTGTGTGTTCATTCAGCCCTGACTGAGACTCTGGGCTTGCAGTGTCTGGGAGTCTCCCTCCAGTCCTTACTCTCCTTGCTCTATTTTATATGAGAATCTTGTATTTGCCAGGCCCAGTTTCCTTGTATGATACACCATGTATTTGCTTTGTTGAAATATAGGAAATCAATAAATTGATAGTGTTTCTTTGAGCATGTTTCAAGCTTTGTATTAGTTGGGTGACTATTAAGGGATGAAGGGCCTTATCTCCAATGCCTCCTCTTATTGACTATACGCATCAAGCAAACTATGAAAATGTCACCCAAGGGCATTCATAGATACCTGCTCCCCTGTAACCTGTGTGAGCACCGGGATATTGGTATTGCAGTCCTAATTTACAGATAGGTGGGGTTTAGGAGAGAAAAAAATCCGACTGATGCTATCCCAGTTACAAGTGGGAAAGTCATTCTGAGCACAACCCCATCTATCCAGGCAGAGGTCTGTAGGGAAGAAAACTTCAGGGTTGGGGGGAGACTTAGGAGTCCATGTTTCTAGAATGCCTAAGCTGCATAGGTCCCATGTCAGCTGCTGGAGAGTCATAACACAAAGGATATGGAAGACCCCAGGCATGGTATGGGCTGAGGGTCAGCATCATCTGTGAGAACCAGAAATTCCTGGGTTGAGAAGGGGAGATGCTAAGGAAATCCATGGAGGGTAGGTAGCTCTTCCCATCCCAGAGGAATGATGGCTAACAAGGCCTCCATCATAGAGCATCCTGGGATATCATGGTGCTTGGTAATGGCCAGGGGAAAGGTGCTGAGCACCACTCAGGATGGACTGTGGCTCTCCATGACCCACATGAGATGTACTAGACTAGGGCACTGAGAAACACTTTGGGACCTACAAACTTGTACTGACTGCAAAAAGCAGGTCAAATTACAAAATCTACAGAGAAAAAAAATACAAAATCAGTAAGAGTTGTCTTTATGCTTTCATTAAAATACAACTTGGAGAATCAAAATTCCACTATTTTAAACATGCACAGCTCTGACACTCTTCAAACTGCACAGCACCCAGACCAAGAAATGGTAAAGGACCAGCCCTTAAGCCTTCCTCATGCCGCTCCTGTTTCTGTCTACTCCCGAAGAGAATCTGGCATTACCCTGACTTCTAACACTATATTTTAATTTTGTCTTTTTGAGCTTCATAGAAAGGCTGCCAATGCTAAATCCTGGGTTTTTTGTTTTGTTTTTTGCTCTAGCTTTAGCTCAACAATATGTGGGCAAGATTCATCCATTCCCGTTGTGTGCCTGGTTGCTACTGTCCCACTGCAACTATGCTGCAACCACATGGCATTACCGTCTTTATGCCTGTGCAATTTATAGATCCATTGTCCCACTTTCCCAGAACTACTATACATATGATGATTGGGAAATCATAACAGTGTAGAAATTCAGTATCATACCTGATGTGGGCACAGGAGGGCCAAATGACTACAGCTGTAAAGTCCTGATTCAGCTGTCCTTGAGGGGCTTGGCTCTAGGATTGGATGAACAAGAACAAAGGGACACTAAGCACATGGAATGTTTGAAAGGTGAGAAGGAAGAGATCTGGAGGCTGAGTCTCAGAGCCACACGTGTCCTCATGCCTGACCTCGAAGTCACTTCCTCTCGTTCCTTTTGCTATTTACCTGGTGTCAGGCTGGGCATCCCCAGGAATCATGGAACTAAAGCATCAGTCTTAAAAAAAAAAGTGTATTCTGCTGCCAGTGCAGCTGGAGAAGGGAAGAACAGATGTTGAGCAACCGTCTTCTTCTTTGAAGAGCCACACAATGACCCTTTCACTTTTAGAACCCTGAGGCATTGTTTTCTGGTTGGATCTGTACTTCTCTTTAGTAACCCAGACAGAGTACAGGGCATCAAATTCCAATCAATAGAGGAGGGGAAACCGAGAGACGGTAGCCAGCTCAGAGTCACACAGGGAGTTTACAGAAATCCCAAGCCTGGCCTGGACCCAGGCCTCCTGAGTCCTGAGTATCAGAACATGACAGGGAAGACTGCGGAGGAGGCAGCCAGACTGCGCACTATCAGATCCCCAGTGAATCAGGGTTCACAGAGCCCTGAGACAGCGTAGGATTGCACATCCTATGAGGGGTGGTTGCTGTGCAGACATGCAGGAGAATAAGGGTTCTGATTCACAGACTGCCTGTCAGATGCCAGGACCTGCTGTGTGCATCATCCAGTCTAGAGCTGGCAGGTTTGGTTGGTTAGAACATGGAACTAATGAGCCAAGGGCTTTAAGGCAAGAAATGTCTCCATGACCCCAGCACATCTTCCCCAACCTCACTAGTCATCCTGCAGACATCAGCTGGGTCAGCATGTGTGTCTGTCACCGAGAGATGATGGCCATCTTGAGGAAGCCTGTGAAAGCTGAGAAGCCTGCTACGAGGGATCAGTAGAGAACCCCATTCTTTAAGTTTCTAATATGCTAGTGTCTCCTTTACTCAACCAGTAAGAAATTTCACAGTGGTGGGGCATGAAGCTTAGTCAGTAGAGTGTTTGCCTTGCATGCACAAAACTCTGGGTTCAATCCACAGTACTGCATAAAACTGTGTGTGATAATATATACCTGCAATGCCAGCATTTGAGAAACTGAGACAGGAGGATTGTGAGTTCAAAAGCAGCCTGGTCTACAGGACTACAAAGTAAAAAAAAAAAACTGATGAATTAGGAAACAAATTTTAAGATTTGCCTCTGCTGGGCATGCTAGCACACATCTGGAATCCCAGCATTCCCACTACTTGGAAGACGGAGACTGAAGGATCAAGAGTTAAATAAAGGTTGTCCTTGACTATGGATTGAGTTGGAGGCTAGCCTTGGCTACAATAAGCTCATGTATATAGCTCTGGATCCTCTGAAACTCGGAAAACCATGTTTTCCTGGAGGACAGTTAAACTGCAGGTGACAGACCTGATCTTCTCACCTGTGACCATATGCAGGGTGAACAGTGACATGGACAGACTGTTAGTATTCAGGCAGCTGTGCTGCCCTGACTTTGGGGTATATGACCTCACCTGTCGTCACTAAGAGCACCTCCTGTGCACATTCACTATGTTCCCCTTTAAAAAGGGTCCTGCCCACCTTCCATCGCTCCCTCTTTCTATATGTCTCTCTCTGTCTCTGTCTGTATCTTCTCTTCTTTCACTCCTTCCCCAGATTGTTGTCAGTCTCCCCTCTCCCACTTACTTTATCCTAATAAAAACCCCTCCACCGAGCTCTGTCGCATGGCATCTTTCTCTTGCACGCTGCTTTCTCTGAATTATAGCACAGACACTACGAAGCTGGCCCAACTGTGCCCACATCACTCATTTGTGGTTCAGAGAGGCAGAAAGGCTGAGTTCATGGGAATTCCTATGATCCATGTGGCTATGTGTGTATGTAGAATCTTGTAATATTGTTTGAGAAGAGGGAGAGAGGGAGGGAGGATGGGGAGGGGAAAAAGGGAGGAAGAGGGGAGAGAAAGGATTTTTTTCATGCTGGCCATTCCTCTTGTCTTATGTCCTGGGAACACATGACTGTCACCTGCCAGGCGAGCCCTGAAGACTCTTCCAACTCTGCCTGGGACCTGGATATGGATCAGTTCCAAAAGAAAGACCTGGAAGTGGATGGTGAGCCTAGCATGCCACCTCCTTGGCTGGCAGCTGTGATAACAGCCCCACCCACCACATCCTGCCAAGGGTGTCCAGCTATCTCTTCATTGTTGGGGTTGGCTCAGTCCCAGGAAGAATCAGAGACAAGCAGAGTGAACCAAGCAAGACCAGTTCTCTC
>JAQHUG010000098.1:1482422-1598978 GCA_028555095.1 Dicrostonyx torquatus
TTTGTTTGTTTTTGTGTGTATGTGTTTTTGGTTTTTTGCTTGTTTGTTTGTTTTAAGACAGAGTCTTTCTCACTCTGTAGACCAGGCTGGACTTGAACTCACAGAGATCCGCCTGCCTCTGCCTCCCAAGAGCTGGGATTAAAGGCACGAATCACCACAACCCAGACTTTTCTAGATTTTTAAAGTAGAAAATTTGATAATTGATTTTGGACATTGCAAGTGCCGGTTCAGCTGCACTTTATAACTTTGATACACTGGTTACTTCTTTTGTGGGTTTTTTGTTCCTTTCTTACTTGTGGGTTATTGAGAAGAATGTTACTTGATTTTAAACATTTGGAAAAATTCTACATACTGTTTATCTATCCATTATAAACAAGAACATATTCTCGATTCTGTATAATTTCAATTCACCTAAGAATATCGAAACAATCGCTTTAGTTTATGTCCTGACATCTTTTCTCAGTGAGTGAGTTGTGCAGAGTTGTAACACATCTGCTGTGTATTCGTTGAGTGTGCACACACATCTGCTTGCTGTGATTTCCCAGTGACTGTCGTCACCAAATGTCCTTGTTTCTGATGGTTTTCCTTGGGGATTTTTGTTTGGATGTTTGGTTGGTTTGTGTGCTTGCTTTTTGTTTCATTACTATCTATATTCATTGTGAAAATTTATGGGTTTTGTTATGACCTCTTCATATGTATATATTATGTACTTCACTCATTTCACCCCCATTACTCCATTCCCCTCTCTTGTCCCCTCCCACTAGTTCCCATTCTCCTCCCAATCTATGTGTGTGCGTGTGTGTACACATGTGTATTCTAGACTTTACATATGAGAAAACATACACTAATTGTCATTCTGAATCTGGCTTATTTCCTTTAACACAATGACTAAAGTTTCATCGTGTTCCTGCAAATCATACAATTTCCTTATGAACAAACTGCCATTGTAGTACTGGCTAGATGGCTCACAGGGTAAAGGGGCTTGCAGCACCCACATATCAAGCCAGACCTGACCAGGGACTCCTGTAGCCTCAGTGCTGAAGGGAGCAGAGATAAAGGGTCTCCTGGAGCTTGCTAACTGCCACCCTGTCTTAAAAAAAAAAGGCGGGGCCATGCTGATTCCAGGGGTCTGGGCCACCACCTGGGGCTGTGTTGGTGTTCAAGGACCATGCAGATGGTAGGGCCATGCCAATCTGGGTGGTCTTCACTGCCACCTGGGGCCATGATGACATTCAGACCCGAGCTGCTGCCAAAGACTGTGTCTAGATCAATGGTCCCACTGCAGCCAGGGCCCATACAGAGGTCCAGGATCTGGGCAGCAACTTGTGGCCTTGTTCATGTCCAAGGGCCATGCTGCAGCTGGGGCCATACAGAACTGCATGGCCTGTGCTGCCACCCAGGGTCATAGTGTCATCTGGGTCTGGGCTACTGCCAGGGGTCATGTCTGGGTCCCTATTGAGGCCAGGGTCTGTACTGACATCTATGACTCCTGTTGCCACCAAGGATGTCAGGGTCATATCAGCCTTCTGAGTCCATGTTGCAGTCTGGGGGTCGTATTGCAGCCGAGGCCATACAGATCTGAGTGGCCTGCACTGCTACCCAATGCCATGGTAACATCCAGGTCAGAGCTACNATCCAGTCTATTTGGTGTTCTGTAAGCTTCTTTTACCTTCATAGGAAATCCTTCTTTAGGTTGGGAAAGTTTTCTTCTATTATTTTGTTGAATGTATTTTCCGTGACTTTGAGTTGGAGTTCTTCTCCCTTTTCTACCCCTATTATTCTTAGGTTTGGTCTTTTCATGATGTCCCAGATTTCCTGGATGTTTTGTGTTAAGAATTTGTTAGATTTAATGTTTTCTTTGACCAATGATTCCATTTCCTCTATAGTATCTTTAGCACCTGAGATTCTTTCTTCCATCTCTTATATTCTGTTGATTATACTTGTCTCTGTAGTTCCTGATCATTTACCCAGATTTTCCATATCCAGAATTCCTCAGTTTGTGTTTTCTTTATTGCCTCTATTTTAGTCTTCAAGTCTTGAACTGTTTGCTTCACCTGTTTGATTGTTTTTCTTGGTTTTCTTGGGTTTCTTTGAGGGATTTATTAATTTCTTCCAATTTTTTGTTTGTCTTTTCCTCCATTTCTTTAAAGGAGTTTTTCATTTCCTCCTTAAAGGTCTCCATCATTTTCATAAACTTACATTTAAAGTCATTTTCTTCTGCTTCTTCTGGGTTAGGATGTTCAAGTCTTCCTGTTGTGTGACAACTGGGTTCTGGTGTTACCATGTTGCTTTTTAGGTTGTTGGAGGAATTCTTACATTGGTGCCTAACCATGAGTCTTTACATATTGGTTCAATCCTAGCAATGGCTGCCTTAGTGTTTGGGATTTTTTCTTGGTCTGCTCTGTACTGTCAATGTGTCTATCAGAAAGCCTCTGAAGTCTCCATAAGCCTGCACTCTTGGCCTTCTCTCTCTTGGTCCCCTCAGTATTGTAGCAAGCTCTAAGCTCTTAATCAGGAGGTGGCTAGTAGCTCTCAAGTCCCCTCAGTATTGGAGCAAGCTGTGTTTCAGAGTTTCACCGAGGTTGGAGGAGGATAGGCAGGTTTGGGGACAGGTTAGGGTAGTCATTTGGAAGGGCTGCTGGATGGGGTTGGATTTGGGGGGAGCCTACCCACAGTAAACTCCCTGCTGGCTGGCTAGAAAAGCTGAGGGAGTTGGGGGAGGGGCTTGGGGTTTTGTCCCACTGGGGAGGTCCTAGTCGGGTGTCCAGCCGGGTGGCTGTTCACTCACCTCTTAAGTCCCCTCAGTATTGGGGACTGAAGCTGTGTTTCAGAGTTCCACAGAGGTTTCAGGAGGATAGGCAGATTTGGGGACGTGGTGGGGGTAATATTTTGCAGTGGCTGCTGGATGGGTTTGGGTTTTGGGAGCCTCCTATTTAACAATTTTTAGTTTTCTGTAAATATTTTTCAGTTACTCACCCATTGCATTTTCCCTAGCATCTTCTAGCAAAATTACAATTTGTTTTTAAATTACCCAAATCCAGTATTTAAATAGCTCATATCAGTCCCATTTATTTCCTTTTATTTCAATTATGGATCACGTTCTTACATTTATTTATTTATATTTGTTTGTTTTTTGGTTTTTGTCTGTCTTATCTGTTTTGTTTTGTTTTGTTTCATTGATACAGGGTCTCTTTACGTAGACCTGGCTGTTCTGGAACTTGCTGTGTAGACGAAGCTGGCTTTGAGCTCACAGAAATCTGCCTGCCTCTGCCTCCCAAGTACTGAATTAAAGGCTACCATGCCCAGCTATATTCTCTTATTTCTGATTTGTACCCTGAATGCAATGAATGCTATTTGTGTATTTTCTGGTTTCTCCTCTTCCATCTGAAGGATGCTGACATTTTGTCAGGTAATTAACCACTGAACTTTAACTCCATCCTCCATCTCCATTGTGGAGCAGCAACTAGCCCGTTGGTCAGGTCTTTGGGGCCTGTTTGAGCTACCCAGGTGCTCTTCCACTTGTGCATAGCCAAAGAGGCAATCAGAGATTTGGGTGTGGTTTATTTATCTTTTTAAAATGTTTATTACATCTTTATTTCAGTATGTTTAGTATACATATCTGTGTGTTGCACACATACAACACATGCCACAACACACATGTAGAAATAAGAAAACAACTTGCAGGAGTCAGTTCTCTCCTTCCACTAAGTGGGTTCTGGGAATTGAACTCTGATCTTCAGGCTTGGTGGCAAGCACCTTTACCTGCTGAGCCATCTTGCCAGCCCTTAGTTATAGCTAATATTTGAAATTTGAGACTATATCACATTTGCTTTTTTTTTAAAAAAAAAGATTATTTATTTATTAATTATGTATACAGTGTTTTGTTTGCAGGCCAGAAGAGGGAACCAGATCTCACATGGTTGTAAGCCACCATGTGGTTGCTGGGAATCAAACTCAGGACCTCTGGAAGGACTCTTAACCACTGAGGCATCTCTCCAGTCCAATTTTTTAAACTTTTTTTAGCTTCCTGGCTGCCTCAAACAGTCTCCTGGTTCTTAAAGCCAGCGAGATGACAAGCCTCAATTTGACTCTTAGTCCATATGGAGCCAAGTGCAGCCTGTGCTTGGATGAACACAGAAAACTCACTGAGTGCAATTTCTTCTCTCCTGCCTGCCTTTGGCCCGTCTTTTCGGGTGCTTGTTACTTTTTGCTTCTGTTTGGAGGGTGTGGCTCTTATCTACAGCAAAAGTGTTCAGTAAGGGCTACTCCATCATGTCTGGAAATGGAACTCTCTGGCCACCAAAGAAGACCCCTGTGTCTAGTACGTCCGCTTATGGCTGAGTGGTGGCTGAACATTTGACTAGAGTGCATTCAAGCAGAAGGGAAGCAAGGTGCTCAGCTTCCAGGAAAGCTCTTGATAGAGGCAAAGAAAGAAAATAGGGGGCTGGTAACAGTTCGACTCACAACTGGCTGCAACTCCGGTTGCAGGGGACCCAGCTATCTTCTCTTGGCATCCGAAGGCACCATGCATGCACTTGGGGTACAGATACACTACACATGCAAGCAAAACATCCATACGCACATAATAAAATAATTTTTCAAAGTTTTAAGTAACAAGAAATAGGTGCTTAGGGGAAAGTGGTTGTGGCATTGAGACAGGCCTTTCTGTGTGATGTTCTGGTGGCAAGGAGGGGTTGTTGGCCCAAGAGGAAAGAACTGATGAAGCAAGAGGCCTTTGTGTGGATGAGAGAGGTCAGGACCTGCTGTCCAAATGACAGCTGTGGCTAGCCAGTCTTCTGCAGCCACAGACACAAGGCTAAGTTAATGGGATGGGAGCTTGCTGGCATTCTTTCTGGGCTCTTTCCATGCTCTTGGTGAGACAAGAAGCCTGTCTGGGATCCAGAGTGAGGATAACTGAGACACAGTAGATATTTGGAAGAAGAGAGAAGGCATGAAAGAGGCGGCAGCTACTATAGGTTTTTTGTTTGTTTTTTGTTTGTTTGTTTTGTTTTTTTACTCTTTTGGGGCCCACCACCCAGCTCCCAGACAAATACGTGGAGATTTATTCTGACTTATGAATGCTGGCTTTAGCTTGTCATGTTTCTAGCCAGCTTTTCATACTTAAATTATACCATTTCTCTTTAACTACAGTTTGTCTCTAGGTTTTTTTTTTTAACCTGTCTTCATTCTATATATCTTTCTTTCCTTCCTTCTCCATGGCTGGCAGTGTGACTGGGTGGTTTGGTGTCTGGGTGACTGGCCCCTGGTGTTTTCCGCTCCTCCCTTTCTCACTTCTCACTCCTGGCTCCTCGCTCTTGCATCTAGAGTTCTCCTCCTATTTATCCTCTCTGCCCACCCCAGCCCTGCCTATTTCTCTCTCTTGGCTGTTCCTGTCTTTATTAGACTCGGGTGTTTTCGACAGACAAAGTAACACAGCTTCACAGAGTTAAACAAATGCAATATAAAAGAATGCAACACATCTTTGCATCATTAAACAAATATTCCACAGCATAAACGAATGTAACACATCTTAAACTCATATTCCACAACAAGTTACTCACATGGTCAGGAACTTAAGCTCACATAAGTATGCATTTTTCTCGCTAGAGGTGAAGGCATAGAGCCAGGACTGAGCAATACCTCCTCCAACAAAGCCACGCCTCCTAATAGTGACACTTGCTATGAGATTTTGGGGGCCAATTACATTCAAACCACCACACAAGGCTAGGGTATTTGAGCTAGAAGCTATAAAGTAACGGTCAAATGACACACTGCTTTAAGTTGAAAATACAGAGAAATTGTTGTCAACGGTCTCAGCAAGGCTGTGAACAGCTTTGATAAGAAAGGACCGACCAAGCCCTTGGAGAGAGGAGATCAAGGGCCAAGAAGCCGGGACTATAGAAGGATCACACACTATAAATAAGAGAATCATTAGTCATTGGAACAGGACAAACATTGAGAAAGCGATGGCAGATCTAAACTCTTCAGGGAAATGAGGGGAGTGTCCTGGGATGTCTGCCGGTGGCTGCAGCAGACGGGACAGTAATGGTGTAGTGTGTCACGGAAGATGTTTGTTAGCTCTGGTAATAAAGGCTCCAGAACTGCAGCACACCTCCACCCCAAGCCCAGTCTACAGCCACTTCCAGGCAGATCACATTCAGCCACTGGGGATGCAGTGAGCTTCCTTCCTTCCAACACTCTGACAGCCTGAGAACCAGGCACTGAGATTAGAGTGAGAAGGGTTTACATAGTCCAGCCTTCAAGTCATCTACATCTAAACCCTGGAGACCACCAGCTCTGCTGGTGGCCAGTCTACCTCTCAGCAAAGCAGATGGAGCAGAGGGGCTCTCTGGAAGCTGGTGCCAGGGACTCTATAACCACACCACCCTGGCAGCTCCCACCGGCTTAGGACTGGTTTTTACAAATGCAGGTTGAAAGGGCAGGGGTCGGAGTGGGTGGATATGGAGGTGTGAAGAGGCTGGGGAGACTGTCTGGATCTTATCAGATGGATAGGACAACGTCTGTTGCTGCTCCCTGTTCATAGGAAACAGGGGTCTCAAAGAGGAAGGCTCTCACATGACACGCACGTGTCTTGGCTCGGAACTCCGTAAAGTTCAACACCAGCTGAACTACAGGTGGTTTTAGTTTGTTAGCTTTTAAGAAATAGACTAGCTGGGATCGCCACCCACCCATCCTCCCACATGAGAGATTCTGCCCTCTTCCTTATTACATCCTTTCCCATTCAGCAAGTCCTGATGACTGAATTATCCTCTGGAGTCTGGACTTTTTCCTTGCTCTATGCTGCCACCTCCTGGCTGGCTTCGGTCCCATGCCAGTCCAGTGCCACCCCCAGCCTCTGGAGTGATGTGTAAATCACGCTGACCACACCCTCTGCCTTTTGGGAAACATCTGCCAACTCTGAGCTTTCTGTTCATGGTTCTCTCAGGCCAACCTATGTCTACCTGCCTTGTCCCAGTGTGTCTTCATGCTTTCCCTGGGCTTCCCCTTATGGCATCTCCCCAAGAGTCGCATGGCTCCAGCCCACTGGTGTTGCTTCTGTAGCCTCTCTTGGTGTGTTCTCTGTCCACAAAACCTCTGTTCATCCCGCAAGAGCTGACTCACAAGCTGTTCCCTCCATGAGGTCTTCACATTTATGTTACTTCAAGGCCCTCGTTGTGCCGTGACTTGTGCCTATGGAGTGATTAGCCCAAAGCCCAGTTTATCCCAGTGTGTGCTCAGCATCCTGAGCTGTGGATGGCTGCGAGTGTAGATTCAGCCTTTCCCAGTGAGCTGATCTTGAAAGCCTTCCTGACTCCCCACAATTTGACCATAAAGATCCGATCCGTGCTGTCTGTCTTAGCTAGGTGCCACTCTGAGCTCTTCAGGGATGTGCTGATTTCTAGTCACATCTGGCTCCTGTGGCATCCACCGGCCTGCCTTGTCTCTATCCACATGGAGAGTAGGTCTGACTTCTTTCCCTACGGCAGTCTCCTCCACCTTTGAGTTTTCTCATATCCAGCCTCCTCCGTTTCTTCAGCCCCTGCCCCCCTGAAAGGGGTGGTTTACTGTCCTTCTCACTGCCGTGGTCACCTTCTCTGAACACATCTCAAGCTGTCCTTGTTTCTCTTAACACTCTCTGAATAGAGGAGGGAGCAGAAAATGTGATCCTAGGGTATCAGGTACAGTGTGGGGCTGGAGTCTCTCAGGTTTGGAGCATCCATTTCTAGTGTCTTCTGCCTGCCATACAGGGCAGGAATTACCAAATGTGAAGACCTCTCTCTCTCTCTCTCTCTCTCTCTCTCTCTCTCTCTCTCTCTCTCTCTCTCTCTCTCTCTCTCTCTCTCTCTCTCTCTCTCTCTCTCCCTTCCTTCTTTCCTCCCTCTCACCCTTCTTGCGGAACTAAGGATAGAACCCAAGGCTGCCGCATGCTGGGCACACACTCTACCAATGAGTGACATCTCCCGCCCCTGAAGATTCCCTCTGACTGCATGGGCTCCCCACAATCAAGCTTCTTCAGTCTGCACTGGCAGCCTCTTCAGGACGCTAATGAAGAGGAAAAACAATAGGTGTGGAGTGTGTTGCTGTTCAGAGATGGACTCCCCAGAGTTCATGGATTCTGCTTTTGGGATACATTTATTCTAGAGTTATTCTGAATACAACAGGAAAGAGGCCCAGATGCCACACAAATGGTATCTCAATGTCACCATCAGGAGTTAGCCACCATTGGTATCCAACCTAGTAGATTGATACCTACCTCCTCAATAGTTTCCTTTCTATAAAAATAAGCGGGGGGGGGGAAGGATCAGTGCTGCCACATTAAGTCATTGCCTTATGATCTCATTGTCAGCGCTGGGTCTCCTGTCCCCACAGATCTCAGGATCCCCAGAATCTCTGTAAACCCCAGACCTTGACCCCAGCTCACTGGCCAGGAAGAGAAGCCCTCAGCATTGCATTCCTGCAGTTCCCACAACCTCTCTGGCCCTGCCTCCTAAACCAAGCTGTTAGTGGCGGGAGGTGGCGGGTACAGAAGCCATGAGTCAGGCTGTCAGAACCAACCCTGCCAGTTCCCCTCCCATCCAACCACAAAGTCAGCAAAAGCCCATCCAGGGGCTGGCTAGAAATCGCTGTCACTACATACTCTACAGGTGGGCAAGGCAAATGGAATTTCCCCGAGTGAGTTGTCCTCCCTCTGGATGGGCCACACCTTCCTTCCCAAAGGCCATCAGCCCATAGGAACAGTCTTGTCTCCTGCAGCAGGGACTCTAGCGGAAACACAGAACAGTTGAGATTCAAAACAAAAGTAAAGCCATCCAGAGCAAGAGGTGGAGATGGGTATGACGACATCACCCTCCCCCTCCCGCCCAGCCCTTGCCAATACCACCGACCCCCTTGGGAAGTGAGCGCAAGGGTCCATCAGGGACCAAAGCACCTCTGACAAGAACCTTACTTAGCTTCTAGTGTGTGGGTGTGGGAGCAAAGGGATTAAAGCATCCTGACATCATTTGCACAGGCTCACAGTGACAAAGGCCTAAATTTTGGAGGCTCTGAGGACATGAGTTAAGTAGTTTTCTTTGCTTGTGATTTTCAGAGGCTTTGATGTGCTGAGGTGTTTCGGAGCAGAGAGAGTGGGAAGAGAGACAACACAAAACCTTCCCATGAGCCTCTGCAGAACACTTTTTAACAGAATGCCACCAAGGAGCTGTCTGGACTGCAGCCTCGAGTTGTTTAAGCTCACATGCGGAGAGAGGTTTCATATTCCTAAGCCAAGTCACGGCACATCAGAACACAAGGGGAGATCTGTCTCTGCTAAGCCTGTGCCCGGGATGAGACCTTGTATGAGGACCCTTGGCATGTCTAGCCCTCTGTCAACCACATGCGTGGGCTGGCAAAGGAACAGGATTCAGGTGTCAGACAGGCTCACAGCTGGCTCCGTTGTTTATGGAATTGGACACACTCTCTCCTCTATCACCAGTCAGTCTGTACCAGTGACCACACGGTCCCAGACTGTGTTTTCAGGGACTGAAATGCTCACCAAACCATCAGTCAGAGGATCACCGTCTGGACAGCAATCTCTGAGGGGCAGACTGGTTAGAGCAGAGTGACGTGGATGGGAAAGGCAGACAGAAGCAGAGTTAGGGCTACAGAGTGATGTGGACATAAGGACAGTGTGAGAGCGAGGCAGGTTCAGATCACCGCGGCATCAAGAAAGCCAAGGTCTTATGGAGACCTGGACTTTACAGTTAGAACTAGAATGGTAGGCACAAGTGGTGGCTGGGAGATGGACAGCAGCATCCAGGAACTGACTTTCACAGGCCCTCATTGTGACTGACAGTGATGGAACAGGGACAGGAGACCACAGCCAGGGTCAGTGCTGAGCCTTTGGGTGATGGGTATGATTAGGCTCTGGGTTCCTCTCTTCAGGAGAAATCTCTGCCTTCCTGATGGGAGACAGGATGTCACCAACACCTAACTTTTACCTCCTGTAGCTGGTTGGCTCTTCGCAGCACGGAAGCAAGGCAGAACAGGCTGACTCATCCTACCAGGACCATCTTCCCATGACCTGTAAGTCCCAGGTTTGGCAAGAGGAGGGAGAAGGTGGGAGGAGGGCCCTAGCTACAGACACCCTATGGCTCATCAGGATGGGCGGAAATGGGGACCAAGACTGTGGGAAGCTACAGGAAGTGGGCAGGAGGGTAGAAGGAACAGAGGAGGCCAGAGGACACCCTCCGTCCCACAACATCCCAAAGATCACAGTGATAGTCACATGCTTCCGCCACGTGCTGTTTTGAGCACCGATATTTACGCAAGCTCCTTTAATCCGCACAAGAACCTGGTGAGGTCATTGTTAATATCATGCCCATTGTGTAGAGGAAGAAACCCAGACACAGTAACGCTGCCAAAGCCACTCAACAAATACGGGGGCGTGGGTGGCACTGAACCCAGGAAGCCCAGTGCCACAGCTTGTGCCTTTAGTGACTTCCCAGAAGAAGCTGATTCTGGACAGCGCGTGACTTCTCCTCTCCCCACCCCCCTCCCCTTGACCAAGTGAACAGAATGCAGAACAGGCTACTGGTGACCAGGCCCAGAACATCCCAACTTCAGGAATGACAGCCAGCCCTCATGAAACCTCTTCAGGCAATCTCTCCCCCATGAAAGCCTCTTTGCTAACTTCCCTTCTGGCTGAAGTAGCCTGGCTTTGTCCTAGACGGACCTCTTCAGATATCCAGCTGCTCTCACCTGGGGGTCCCCAGCTTTCACAGCTGCAAGACTATCTTTTCTAGAACACCATGTGTGTACAACCTGTTCAGCAGGAGGCCTGGACTCTGGGAGAAAGTCATTCATCATTCTTCACACCCACCAAGTACCATCGTGTGCATAATTGAACAAAAGACCAGTTGCGGCTCTGATGTGCTTGCAGTCAAGCGGGAAGACACCGTGAAGACAAGATGAACCAGGGCAAAGTACGTCATGCAGCAGGCCAAAAGAAAACTCTGAAGGGAGCATGAAAAAGAAGGGGACAGACAGACTGACAGAAGAGCACCTGCAGAGCCGGCTTTGGCAGCCAGGAGTGGCCTCCCTGTGAGCCTGGGAAGACCTGAAGAAGGTGAAGTTGGCCACACAAAGTTTCGTCTGTCTTCTCAGTGGTGCTCACCTCTCTGCGGGCTTGCCCTGCTGGACTGTTGGGGTCCCCTGAGGGCTTGCCCTGCTGGACTGTGGGGTCCTCTGAGGATTTGCCCTGCTGGACTGTGGGGTCCTCTGAGGGTTTGCCCTGCTGGACTGTGGGGTCCTCTGAGGGCTTGCCCTGCTAGACTATGGGGTACTCTGCGGACTTGCCCTGATGGACTGTGGGATCCTCTGGGGGCTTGTCCTGCTGAACTATGGGGTTCTCTGGGGGGCCTTGCCATGCTGGACTATGGAGTCTGTTACAGCTTCCAAACCTTAACAGTCACTCTTGCTTCCTACACTTGAGTTGTTAAGACTCCTTGATCCAGCAGAAGCTTGATTCCCAGTTTGGTGTACCTCTTCCTCCTCTGACTAATACAGGCTAGACTGTGGGGTGAACAAAGCACTGCCCTGTCTGCTGCTGGGAAAAGAGAGGGCTGAGTCCTTGGTCTCCTGGTTGTCTTACTGCTACCCTGAGGTAGATGCTCCAGGTTTCTCTGATTTTGTGCTATAGTCAGAGGGAGTCAGGGGTAGGTAGGTGGAGGGGGCACACAAGGCCTGACAGAGGCCAATAGTAAGTGTCGGTCTCATACAGAAGTTCAGGGACTAGAAAGTCTTCCACCAACTCTCCAGACCCCAGGTTTCTGCCAATGCTATGGTCGACCCATAGTCTTCAAGAAACGTACCATGTCATACTGCCCGGCCTCTCACAGCTTTCCACAATCAACCCTTCCAAACTGCCTCCTCCTGCCCCGAGGGCAAGGGTAGTTGCTTGGAGTCTCTAGAGGTAGAAGAGACTCAGCCAGTTGTCCTAGGGCCCCGATGCCACCATGGCCTCTAGAGGATGTCAGGACAGTTTTGACTGCTGGACCATGAGAGGTAGGACCATCCTATTCCTTACTAACAGACATCCATCTGACTCTATGAGGGACCCAGAGCCTATCCCAGTCCCAGACTCAAGCCGCGCACTGAGGTTGTAATTTGCTTGTCCAGACCCTGAGCAATAGCCACACCCCAGAACTATTTGGCAGGAAATTGGAGCTGCTAGAAACCCCAAGAGTGGCCTAGAACATCATTATTAGAGGAGAAGTCTCTGTTTCTATCCACCATACACAAAAAAACTGGTGTCAAATGCAGAATGGCTAGATCCCTAAGTACAGCTGCCTATCCAGATGATTTTTGTCATGAAAGAAAGAAGAAGGATAGAAAGAAAGAGAGAGAGAAAAGAAAAGAAAACTCGATTGCAAGTTTTCAAGTTCTTTTTCGGAAGCAGAGGCTTGAGGCTCACTGGCCAACCACCCTACCTACTTGGTGAGTTCTAGGTGAGTGAGAGACTGATTCAGAAAGCAAGGTAGACCACACCAGGGGAACAGTTCCTGAGTTGTGTTCCTATATCCACCTCATGGACTTGCATACATGTACACATACACCTCCACACTCATAAAATAAGGTAAAATAAAAGTAAAAACACAGAGCTCAAAGACAGTCCCAGCTGCCCAGTATAAGGGCAGTGCTGTAGGGAATGACATGGGGAGAAAAGGAGAGCGGAGAGGAAGAGAGGTGATCCTCAAAGGCAACACATCTCTTCCCTGCTTCTGTGGCTTTGCCTTCCCTCTTTCCTGCTCCATTCTCCTCTCACTCCACTGCCTGCCACATCACCAACTTGGCCCATCAGCAATAGCGTCTTGTCCAGTCTTCCTGTGTCCCTGCTGGCCCTCTTCCAACCAAAGAGATTTTATTTAAGGTACAAATCAAGCCAAACTAGTTGTACACATCTGAAATCCCAGAGTACTCCAGAGACTGGAGCAGGAGGATTACAGGGAGCTGGAGGCCACCATGAACTACATAGTGAAACTAACTTAATGTTATCTATCTCTCCCTCTCTCTCTTTCATTATCCCTCCCCACCCCGTGTGTGTGTATGTGTGTGTGTGTGTGTGTGTGTGTCTGTCTGTGTGTGTCTGTGTGTCTGTGTGTCTGTGTGTGTGCTGTAATGTAGGAGCTAGATAGTGGCACAGATTTATACTATAATCTCAATACTTGGGTGATGAAGGAAAGAGTATCTCAAGTTCAAGGCTATCTATCCTTGGGTACATAGAGAGTTATAGCCTGAGCTATAGGCCTTTTCTTATAAATAATAGGTGATAGGTAGGTAGGTAGGTAGGTAGAGAAAGACAGACAGACAGACAGATAGATTAGATGGAGATCAAGACATGCAGATAGACATGTAAACCAGTGTGTTTCACTTTTATTAAAAACTCTCAATAACTTCCCATGATGTCCTTCTCCATGACCTGCAAGGACTGATTTGATCCTGGCCGGCTGTGGTCTCTTCCCCACCTCTACTCCCACCCTTTCGACCCCCTCTCAGTATCTTGACCACATCACAACCCCTTCCATTCTCTCTGCTACCAACATCCTCTCCACTCCCTTCCTATGGCTAAGCTGTCAACCCAGAGAACTGAACCCAGGGAAGGCTTCCCAAGGAAGCTCATTCATTTAACTTTTAGCTAAATCATGTCCCACACCAAGCGCTTTCCCTTTCTCTCAGTTTTTCTTCATAATTTGAAACAGGCAAGCACAGGTTTAACTGTATATATGAATTACTTATATCATATCTTTCTAGCTTTCACTAGTGTAGTGTCTGCTTAGTCTCCCCTGGCCTGTGAAGCTCAGTCTTGGTCTGTCACCATGGTAACCTCATAACCAGACAGTAGCTGGCATGTGCCAAATAAATATGTGTTAAAGTTATAGATTACTGAATCAATGGATTGATAAGCTCTCCTAAAAGAAACACCTTCACTTAAACAGACTCGATGCTTACACTGATAAGTATATTTAGGTACATATATCTATTTTTAAAGATTTATTTATTTTTTATTTTCTGTGTATGTTTTGCCTGCATGTATGTATCTGCATCAGGTGCATGCCTAGTGAGTGCCCAAGGAAGTCAGAAGATGAAATCAGAGCCCTTGGAATTGGAGCTATGAATGATTGTGGGCCACTGTGTGGGTGCTGGGAACCTAACCCAAGTCCTCTGGGAGAGCAACAAGTGCTCTTAACCACTGAGTCACCTCTCCAGCCATGCTCCCCCAACACCACCACCATGCTGCTTTCTATGTTGTTGTTTGTTTGTTTTGAGACAGGATCTCTCTATGTAGCCCTAGCTGTCCTGGAAATTTACTATGTAGATTAAGATGGCCTCAGTCTCAGAGATCTGCCTGCCTCTGCCTTCTGAGTGCTAACACTAAAGGAGTGTGCCACCATGCCTGGCCACATGACCTTTGAAGAGAAAACTTGTTCTTCTAGAGCAGGAATGCCTTTGGACACAGCGAAATGCTGTTGTCGTCTACAAGTGCAGAGGGTCACATTTATCACTTTCTTGGAACCCATGCAGTCTTGGTATAAAAAGCTAGCACTTTGATTTATTACAGGACTCAACAACTGCCAAAAATAATGTCTGCTTTGCCATGTTTTCCAATCGTGTTAATATCTGATGCCCACAAATCAAGTACTATACAGGTCACCTTCTTATGGGAATGACTTACTCAATCTGTTTGGTACAACACTGGTACGATCTAGGAATGCATGAGCTAGGGTTCTAGGCATCAAAAAAGGCCCAGTTTACATGAGAAGGAAGAAGAATTCAATGGCCACAACTAAGAGAGAAAAGGGCTTTAGTTCATAAGCTGTGAACTAAAATCAGCTGTGGCCTGATTGACAAGCATTGACAACACCTGACTAGCCAGAGAATGATCAAAATTTTGCAACTCATAGATTTGTACATTATTTCACACAAGTTTCATACGACAAGGACTGGTACGCACAAATTTTGCTTTGCAGAATCAGAAATGATTTGAATATTTGTTGGTTAGAGTACTAATTTCTTGAAGACATACTTCTTTTGTCTTCATCAGATAGGTGACTTCATTCAAGAGAAGGTGTGTTGTGCAAATAATCTAAAATCATAATAAAAATGATCCTATATGCAATCATAACAAAAGTAATCCCTGCCCTATGTGACCTAGGATGAGTCACCTAACTTCTCTGGGCCTCAATTTCCTTGTGTATAAAAATGGATTTTCCTAAGCAGGACCTAACTTTGGGTCTTATTGTAATTAGAGTTTACACAGCACAGTGCCCAGCACACTAGAGACACTGAGTCCATGGGGACTAACATGGTTTATTACTATTAGCCATAGCTCAGAAACTATGCCTTGGGTCTCAGCAGAATTAATATACTGCTCACTCCCTCATTCCCTGCGAGGACCCAAGTCAGTGAGAGACACCAGGCTAGCTGGTCCCCTGAGTCAAGGAAAATATACTTTGTTCATTCCCCCAAACCTTCACCCCAATTGCCGGCCTCATCTGGGAGTTGGAAGGGCATGGGAAGAAGACGAAGCAAGACAGCTCATCCTCAACAGGCCTCCAGAACTGTCACTCTGTACTGCTAGCCCAGCACTAACTCAGCAGGTCTCAGCCTGGGAACCGCCCCACCCCATGCCTGCCCACTGCTTTTCTTCAAGAGCACCCCAGCCTGGCCCAGGCTCTGCATTGCCCAGGCCTGACTTTCCAGAGGAAACTACTCTGAGATTGGCATGATCTTAAGGTGTGGCTCCTGTGGCCCTGGCCAGTGCTGAGCGCAGAGCCACAGGGTGGAGTAGGGTCAGGGTGGGGTGCGATGGGGAGATGGCAATGCACACCCACTCCCCAGGGTGCTTTGCACAAGTGTGGAAACATTTTTCTCCTGAGTCTTCAGCTGAGAGCAATTTAAATTCCTGTAGCTATTGGGGTGGAGGCTGAGAACCTGGGGTGTGGAGGGTGGAGCTAGGGAGGGAGGGCTGAGTGGGGCACCCAGAGCTGACTTCAGGGAATCACCTCAGGGGGATAAATCCTCAGTGCAATTAATCTGAGGCCTTTCCAGGGGAAACAAGAAGCACTCAGGACATGGCCAGAGAAACGGGGACTGGCCACAGCCCAGAGAAATGGGGCCGGAGTGAACTTGGGAAGGAGAAGCAGGGAGGCTAGGTGGAACATTGCAGAGGCAGGAGCAGATAAAAGTGGAGGTGGAGGGAGCTGTGTGTTGACTCAGTGTGCGCTCCTAAGTCTGAAGACCCACATGTACCCACATGGTAGAAGGAGAGAACTGACTCCTGTAAGCTGTTCTCTGATATTCACACAAATCCATATGCGTGCGTGTGTGTGTGCGCACACACACACACACACACACACAGAGTAAATTTTTTTTACTTTTTTGGAATAATGCTATCCCCCTTCTTGCTATAAGATGGAAGCTGCAACAGGCCTAGGCAGTGACTTCCATGATCCCCAAACCTTCACCCATCCAGGTCATAGGAATGGGCTGTGGGCTCCATCCAAGCCACCCACTAAGAGGAGGCATTCTATGGTTCCTGGTGTGTCCTTCAGGCTGGCCTCCCTCTTTTGGACCCCACACCTCCCATCGGTCCAGGGTAGGAAAAGCAGGAAAGGGGCAATGGGAACTGAGTCCCTGGACTCAAGCTTTTGCCCTATCCCCAGGTTTACCCACAATGAGGTCACAGGAGACTCCGACTCTGTGCAACATTTTAGGGAGGCTTGGAGTGCCTCCCAATCTGCAAGGCCCAAGTGCAGAGAAGGAGTGAACTGACCTGGGTCAATAGCAGGGTCCCCTCTCATACCCCATCTCCTTCCTGGTTGGATTGCTAGACAGGCTGAACTTTTGGAGAGAGAGGCCATGCTCAGATGGGCGAGTCCCAGCGATTGTCCTGGAGGCCATTCAGAGGACTTGACTCTGGGCCCCAACCTTGACTCTGGGCCCCAACCTGAGCCCTGTTCCCTACCAGAATGAACCCAAGAAAGTTGAGTTTTTGTCTCAAGCTTTCCAGAAACCGTGCTGCACAGTCAGAGGCAGAGGCCTGCCTGAAAGCAGGCTCAGCACAAGACAGCCCTGACCATGTACTTGGAGGACAGTCTCAGTGGCAGTGCCTGCCCATTGCAGCCTCCAGCAGTCGGGCCAGGGAGGAAACGCCCATGCCGGACACTAAGTTGTCTTCCCCAGACCTTGAGCCTCTGATCACATGTAACAGCCAGAATAGCAACAGTAATGGCTAACACCAACCATGCAACTAATCTACGGCTAACACCACCCTAACAGTTACACACACTGCTTCAGTCAACCCTCATATCCACCCCACCTTTAGACAGGGAACTCAGGAACAATTGTCCAGAGTTCCCAGAGTCGGGCCTTGGCAGAACCAGAATTTTATAAGTTTTAGATTCAGAGCATGGGTCTGCAGCTTCAAGAGTTGGTCTCAAGGTAAGTGGACTCCTGGAGTCCCCTGTTCTTAGTTGTTCCACCTCTCAAGTGGGCATAGGAAGGAGCTTTGCCCAGGACATAAAGTTGAGAGCAAACATAATGGCATGAGAGCAAATCTGTTGGCAAGATAGAGCAAGGATCTCTACTACTTCAGTCCAGGGCCATGCGGAGAGTGTGAGTGGACACAGGGCACTGCGAGCTCCTTAAGGCGAGGGGCCAGGGACCCAGAGTAGTGCAAGATTAAAACTGAGGTGGGTAGAGAGGTTGTTCTTGGGGGTACACAAGAAAGATGGGCACACAGGAGTCAGGGTGTCAAGTGTGCATTGGTCCTACCCCCGCCTCCCTGACACCCTCACCAACCCTTAGGTAGTCAAGGGGCCCAGCCCATCTTGACCATCCTTGCACCTCCGGTGTTAGACCCAGTTTCATGGTCAACACAAGAGCAATGTATGGATGGATAAAACAAGCTAGGCTGAAGACTTGGGCTCAAGAATCTATCTGGGTGTTTCTGTGTGCATGTCCATGGTTCCTCTGTTCCCTAGGAATACCAGGGATAATGTAGAGGACCACCTGGCCTCAGCACATCCCTTGTCTATTGAACTGAGGAAGGCTCCCTGCCCTGGCTCATCCCTTAGGTATGACCCTGCACTCCGGCATTCTCTTGTTCTGTCCTCCATGAGTGAGAGAGGACAGGGCCACCTCCTTGGGCTCCACTTATTGAATGCTTCATGACCTAAACAGACCAGGGACTTCAGCCAGGCTCAGGGACAGATGTTGTTAAGGTCTCACTTGGATATAGAATCTAGAAGGATGGAGCTAACAGGAAGAGAGAATAGAAAGACAAGGCAGGAGATGGCAGGTAAGTTCTTGGGTTCCACCAGTTAATAATAATGTACTGTGTGTTGTGTTTTCTGAGGAAAAAAACCTTACCTACTAGAGACCTAAAACAAGGCAGTACCAAGCTTTGCCTGCACATGTGATGGTTTCCTTCACACACTTAAGTTTCATTTATAATCTAGGCACAGCAAAAGGCTAACAAAGTAAGCCACATAAAACAGACCCATAGTACTAACATGTGATAATAAAAACGTTATTTGAATGTTCCCCCTTCTCTTTTGCCCTGCCCCTACCTTTTGGAGATACTTGTGTTCATAGTTCCTGGGGACTGAGGGTAACTGAAGAAAAACTGTGGACTGGGGTCAGGGCATCAGGGACTACTAGAACCAAAAGCTTATGACAAACATCCTCACTACAAAGAAATGGTGAACATTTGAGTTTAAAAAGAAAAAAATCTTCCCAACACTCCTGATGACTTTAGGAGAAAAGATATGGTTGGGGGGAGTTCAGAGCAGAACAGGCTGCCTCCTGCTTCTAAGACTTGTAGACTCCTCCATACACACCTCTTTCCTAACTTCCCTGCCTTCCCACTAGGACTCAGCAGATACACTTCCCTCCAGAAGCTGCCTGCTTGCTATGGCCCTGTCTGCACCTTTTATGCCCTTCACAGCTACTCTGTGACTGGCACAGTGTCCAGCATATAGTCAGAACTCAGGACATAGTTACTGAGGGATGGATGTGATAGGGTGTGAATGTAAAATACAGCACACACACACACACACACACACACACACACACACACTGCCCTGTCCCATATGCATACTGGCTCATGTATTTCAACACTTCATTCTCCAATGGCAGCACTGCTTGGGAGGTTGTAGAACCTTTTGGATGTGGGGTCTAACTGGCAGGCATGAGGCCCTGGAGGTGGGACTTGAGGACTATAGGCCCACTCCACCTTCTGTCCAAGCTGTCTGTGCTTCCTGATCCACAAAGATATGAGCAAGCTGCCTTAGGCTCTTTCCTGTGGTTTTCCCACCATGATGGACAGTGCGCTCCATTGTTTAAACTGGGAATCAAAATGAACCCTTCCTTTCTTAAGTTGCTTCTGTCTCGTATTTTTATCACAGTAACAAGAATAGTAACTAATAGAAATGGATGAGTAAGTGAAGCCACGACCACAGGCTAAGCCCCTAGCACCGTATTCTTTTCATGTCTGTATCACTAATGTCTGTTGCAGGCACATAGCTCAGGATAAATAGGGAGTATGGTATCCAGAAAGCAGGACAAGTGATTTCTATAGGAACAGATTAACCTAATAGCGTATGCTAGAAGACATGAGTTGAGCCCAGATGCTCAGCGCGATGAGAGGTAAATCCACTCTGCCTGGGAGATCATGGGGCAGGTTCTGAGACAGGACTCACGAGGTGTTACTGATGGCAAAGGGAGAACAGGAGAAAAGATTCCATCAGAGGGAGGCCTGAAGAGGTCCTGGTGGTACAGAAGAACCTGCCCCCTTGGGGGATTGCCTGAGAGAACTGTTGAATAGGTGTTCGACTCTCTCTTGTGGATTTCCTGTCCATCCGCTCAGAAACTGTGCTAACATGTTGTCCTCTTAGCTCTGTGATCTTTCAGCCCTAGAAGATATGCAGATCACGGGAAAGGGGAAACTGAGGCACTCAGACTAGCCTAAGCCTCTTGGCAGCTCTGGCCTGAACAGCTGCCCAATGAAACCATCCTTCCTTCCTTCCTCCAGGGCTCCCTGCCCCTCAGACAGTGGGCTCTTAGTGCCCAGGCCAGGAGGAGAAAGAAAACAGGAACCATCCAAAGAGGCTCCATTGTTCTCCAGCAAATGACTCACATGGGGAATGCTCCCTCCCTTTGTGACAGCCCTCTTCCCCAGTATGCTGTTCCTGGTGACTCACAGAGGCTAAAAATCACAAACCCTGTTCACTGTTCGCACCTCTGTCTGCCTGGGCTCTGAGGATGTATGTGCGTTACTCAGGCATCAGTTTCTCCCCTGGAGGTGGGTAAAAGCTGTAGGTGGGTCAAAGAAGACCAGACTGGTATAAGTTCCTCCAAGCTGGGCAAATATGAGGGTCTTGATTCCCCATGACACTTGAGTGAAATGACAGAAAGACCGTTCTGTGTGTGCAGTGTGCTGGCCTTTTATTCCTGGAGTGGTATGGGCACAGGGGTCAGGAAGAGTACTGGCTTCTAGCTAGCCCAGCTCTCACTTTCCAGGCAGGAGTCTGCATTAGGTGCCCAGGAGGACCTGAGCTGGGATGCTCAGGGCAGGGACACAGGCAAGGGTCAGAGCTTTGGCAAGAGCAGTGTTGTCTCTACTTCCAGCGCCCGGTGACTTTAGCCTTCCCACGAGTTTTGGAGCTGCAGGGAAAGCAGAACCCATCAGATGGTGGGAGTGGGGGTGGCAGTTTCCAACGGGGCAGAGGATGGGCTAAGGGAAGCTAGGGTTGAGATGAACATCATGGAGTAGGGATAGAATATAACAACTGCCTTGTTCTCCCCCTCCTCCCCCTACCGTATTCCACCCTGCTCAGGCAAGCAGTGGTTAAGGCCGTGCAAAGAAGGAAGCTGTGAACTGAGGGAGAAGAGGAAGGGCTGGAGTCCAAACCCTCATAGCAGGAAGAGAAAGAGGATCTTGGACACTTACACTTTCTGGTTGTCATTGATCCTGTTTCGCAGAACATTGATCTGGAAGAAAAGCAGGGAAGATAAAGGATAAAGTTGGGGCTCATTCAGTGAGGTCTGGGAGAGGGGAGGGATTCATTGTAGAAGCAAGGGTGCAAAGGGGGAAGAGGGGAAAACCAGAACACTATTGGGGACTGGTGAGTGAGTTGAGTGGACTGATGGGGGCAGGGAAAGGGCCTTGAGGGTCAGCAGTGGTGGGGACCAGGTCACACCAGAGCATGGCAGAGGACGGGCACAGTGAGCAGCTCACTTCGTATTTCTGCTGCTTGAACTTCTCCTGCAGGTCGAACTTCTCCGCCTCCAGGTTGTAAATGCTCTGCCATAGCTCTTTGGCCTTCTCTCTGCAGGAGTCACAGGGAGAGTGGAGTGAGGAGCAGCAAGCCCTACTGTGGCTTTGGCCTTCACCCTGGCCCCGACTCAGCCTGCACGATCCCCCAGCCTGTCCTTGCACATTTAGGTCGGCAGAGGGCGCCTCCAGCCTATGCCATGGGCCTGGCTGTTCTGAAACTGCGGTCCAGCTACTGTGCCCAGTGTCCAGGGACACAGACCAGGAGTTCTGAGAGTCGCTGGGGTCGTAAAGAAGCACACCTGGTGCTGTAGAGCATCTAGCTCAATCATCTTTCCCACGAGCTTACTCAGTTCTCTTTCCCTGCCAGCAAAACTCACACAAGGAGGCCTGCCTGCTGAGGCCCTGTGCCGGCCCTAGTAACGAGCCTTGGGAAATGCGTGAGGGAGTAACTCCCCCTGGCGGTTTACATCGAGAAGTACCTTCCACCCGAACCTAGAGAAGAGTGCCAGGGTTCACCCAGCCAGCTGGCCCACCTCAGCTGGTCTTCATTCAGGTGGTCAATGGCCAAGACCTTCCTTCTCTCTGCCAGGATCTTCTTCTTCTTCTCTCGCTCGGTCTGCCTCTTCCCACTCCTGCGCTCTGTCTGAGGCGGTGGTGAGCAGGGACACTTGTCTAAAGATGACTCCTCCCTGTCCCCTAACCCTCCCAACACCCTGGGAAGTAGGACCAGGTCTTCAGAACACCAGATTCCTATCCTCTTGCAACATGACACACCGTCCCCTCCTAAATTCCCCCAGAGAAACTGAGGTGGGGGCAAGGAGGGGCCTAAGTGCCTTACCAGGCTCTTCCAGACTCCCTCCTCCCACAACTCCTCCTCCAGCAAGGTATGCTCCTCTCCCAGGGAGCACTCTACAGCTAAAGGGTGGAGGAAGAGGACTCGAGATTTTGTACCCACCTGAGCTTGCTAAACCAGGAAACCATGAGAGAAAGATTCAGAGAGAAAGACCAAGACCGCCACAGAGACATGGAGAGAAGCAGGGTGGGAGACAGGAAGACAGGAAAGACAAAGTGACTCAGCTGCTCAGCAGGGGCTGCCTGCTGTGCCCAAGCACAGGTCTGGGGCTTAGGGAAGTGAAATTTTGATAATATTTGCCTGATGTGGTCACTGTGAGGACAGAGACACGGTAGCAGAGCTGAGGATTTAGGATATCTAAAACAAAATATTCTGATGGCTCCGTGCATAAAGAAAACCAGGCCTGGTTGGACATGGTGGCCCTAGCCTTTAATCCCAGCACTTGGGAGGCAGAGGTTAAGTGGATCTCTCTCTGTAAGTTTGAGGCCAGCCTGGTCTACATAGTGAGTTCCAGGATAGCCAGGACTACACAGTGAAACACTGTCTTAAAAACAAAACAAAAGACAAAGAAAGAAAGCAAATGAAGCCCCAGTCCTGAGAGGGGGACATCTAGTATGAGTGTCGACGAGCAAACCACCCCACATCTGTGCAGCACACACTTTCCATGTCAGCTTGTCACCTCTCTGAAGCTGCAGGGCAGACGATACTAGGCCACGTGAGCAAACAGGACCAGATGTTAGTGTAGGCCATGCTGCTGCATGTGGCAGAATCGGGTCTTTAACCAGAGCTCTGACTCCAGGACCCAAGATTCTCTAGGTGGCACCCAGTCACAATGGGGAGCCAGCATGAGGAGACATAGAAGCATTCTAACCTTTGCCCACAGCAAACCCTAGTGACGTCATGGTCAGGCTGACAGCTAGCTCGGGGGCTAAGCATGGGGGACCTTAGACTTCAGCCACAGCAGTTGGGGATTTCTTCATGGATCCAATTAAAGGCAGTCTTGAGGATACACTGAGATCTCCTGGTGCCCAATGCTGCTTCCTACCCACCTTCTGGATGTACCCTCCAAAATGCATCATGTTAGACAGAGCTTTCTTCTTCCGGGCCTCATCCTCGGCCTTCCTCCTGTTCTCCTCCTCCTCACGCCGGGCTCGCTCTTCCTGGTTTCAGAGAGAGCAAATGAAAACATAATGGCAAGGGTGGGAAACCAGACTCTGGGATGAAGCTGGTGTTCTTTACAAACGAGACCAGCTTTCTTCCCACTGGACAAGGAGCTTTCTGAGGTACCCTCTGGCACAAGATGGGCGTGCTGGAGTTTACAGAATGGGCAGATGAATTGTTGTGTGAATGAGTTAACGAAGCCCTGACTCACATCTGTAAAATCCCACCATCCCCCCAGGCTGAGAGGTCCTCTATCCCCCCAGGCCTGTCCTAGGGAAGGGATAGGGGCTAGAGGGTCTTAAAATCACGAGCACAAGACTCCAGCACATCTGTCTGTTCATTGTGTGAGGACAATACTGAGTCAAGGACCTGAGCTTCTGTGATAAAGGCTACCTCTAGAACTAATGTCTATGAATAGAGAGGACACACTTGGACTTCAAGGGCTCAGTGCCTGGGCTAGAGTCACTCACAGCCAGGCGGTTCTGCCGTTCCTTCTCCCGCTCATTACGAATGCGCTGCTGTTCGGCCCGCTCTGCCCGTCGCTTTTCCTAGAGAGAGAGGTAGAAACACCTGGGTGTGCCCACGAGGGGTGTTATCCCTGTACAGTAATTGGGAGGTGGCCCTCTTCCACGTGTTTCTGTTCTCGGCCTGCTTCAGGGATGCAGATGGAAGTGGCCTATCACAGGTGGAGACTCCAGGAGAGCATTCTAGCTAGGTAAGGAAAGCCTCTTGGAAGCCTGTTGGAGACTGTCTCAACTCTGTGGGGAAAGCCGAGCGGCTTCTCTCATCTCCCTCAAGGACAAAATCCACATTCTGGCTCCAGAGCCAGGCCTGGCAGCTTCTCTGTGCACACCTGAGGAGAGCAGGTGCAGAGAACACCAAGGAATCAAATGATCCACTCTCAGAGTGGAATTCTGGGTGCCACCCAGGATTCCGCAGGCTGATCCCACGTGTCCTGTGTTAGTGGGGCAGCTATGCCCAATGGGTAGGAAAGAGGAACAGGGAGAACACAGATATTTGACTGTCATCCCACAGCCAGCTAGTGGGTCCAGCTAGAGTCAGAACTTATCAGGCTCCTGTTGACAAGGAGTAGCCACACTGATAGGCAGGTGGCAGGGACCCAGTGGGAGCAGCATCCAATAGGCTGGCAGCTTGAGGCAGGCTGCGGCAGCTGGGAAAGGAGGGTAGGGTGGACTGTGGAAGTCGGACACATACGATCCTGTCTTTGAGAGAGATTAGCTCCTCCTCCTCCTTCTTTCTGTTCTCGAAGTGAGCCTCGATCAGCGTCTGCAGCTCATTCAAGTCCTTCTCCATGCGTTTCCTGTGGATGTCCTGTGGGGAGAGCCTACCTAAGCCTGCAGCAAGGTGGGATGGATGGGCTCAATGCAAAAGGTACTGGGGCCTGAACCTCAGCCATCCCTGCACCACCCGGCCAACAGGCTGCTCAGTCCCAGCTCACAAGATCAGGGGCTCTGTGACTCTCATTAGAGCCCTTGTCACCACCACCCCAGGCTGAGCTGCTCTGCCAGCAATCACCACTCACGTCAAAGTCCACTCTCTCTCCATCGGGGATCTTGGGTGGCACCAAGTTCGGCATAAAGAGCCTGCTGAAGAGAGGAATGGAGAGTCAGGAGTCACCGGGGGGGGGGGCTGTGTGTTCCTGCAGCCTTTGGGGCTGTCTTCCTGCAGGAGTGGTCACCTCCATGATGAGGTCAGCACCACTTGCTTGCACTTTCACTGAGGTAATTTCATTTTGTTCTCTCACTAGATCCCAGAAGAGGGCAGCACTGACCTCTATTAGGAAAATGGAGGCTAAAAGCTATACAGTTGGGAAGCAGAAGAGCTGAGTTTAGATAGTGTCCCTGGGGGAATCACTGATCCTTGATTTCTTCATATGCTCTTGGGCCTTCGGGAGCTAAAAGGAGCTGCTCTGGAATGCTCAAAACAACCAGCACAGACAATGACCTGCACTAAGACCCACACAGGCCCCTGGAGGCCATGGGTGTGCTACAGCGCCATCTGCTGGCAGATAAGCATGGCCAAGAAGGAAATGCTCCGTGACCCAATGGCCCCATACTGACAGCAACCAGAAGTGGTTCCCGGTATGGGATGGAGCTGCCCCAGTCTGCCCTTTTGCAGCTCCCCGAAACTGTCATGCCTAGGTTGGCATGGTTTCACTGCTTGGTTCCCCAAAGTTTGCATCCCTTTTCCCCTAGATCCCACCACAGCTGAAAGGGTCATCCCGTGGGACAGGCAGTGTATCTGTCCAAGGCCTTGGCTAGCCCTTCTAGTCTGTAGATGAATGAAACCCCATCCATGTTGGTGAGCCTATAACTGGCAGTGAAGTGTATGTAGTGCATAGTTCATCTCACATTCTTCCCCCGCGCGCAGTATACACGTGTTCACCCCTCTGGGGTAGTCTGTGCCTCCTGCTCAGGCTCACTATACCCCACGCACTCCTGTCTCTTCGTCAGTCTCCCTAATGGCCTCTGCCCCCTAGGCTCTACCACAGATGGGTGCATCCCACTCACCTGGGCTTGGGTTTGGACTCCTCAGCTGGACCATCTGAAGAAGAGAGAAGGAGGCATGGGCTCAGCAAGCCTGACTATTCCCAGCTCCACCCTGAGCTGCACACCTTTGGGTCTCTGTTTCTGCACCTGCACAGGGCGTCTCTCCCAGCCCTGGCAAATCTGGACTTCCATAATCACCAACAGGCATAAAGGGAGCGTGGAGGGCAGGTCACAGAGGACAGTGGCTGTGTCTACAGTCACACTAGACCTGGAGCCATGGGGTCTTCTCTCCTCTGTTCTGGGATGGGAAGATTGATTCTCAGATTCCACAGTAATGCAGGGGCCTGTGGGAAGGTTCCCAGGGGCTCCGAGCCTAGATCACTTCCCAGATCTGCCTTAATGTTTTGGGCCCTAGACTTCCTGGTGGCCACAGGGCCAGGGAGCCAGTGGGAATGATTCCAAGACTGGGCTGGCTGTCCCCGCAACCCTTCACCCCAGGATATGAGTGACTACGGTCAACTGACAGAGGCTGCAGCCTGTCCAGACATTGATGATGATGTCACCACAGCATGAATCTATGTCCTACAAACACCAGACCTCACTGGCATTGCCTGGGTACCAGGAAACCTGGGGTGTGACTGTGACTTCTGAGTCCACTACCCTGCACGGACCAGAGGGCTGGATGTTGATTTCCTCTCCTATTGGTCACTAAGGCTATGTCTTCAAGGTAAAGAGGACAAAGGTTCAGAGCCTCCCAGGCCCTGCAGGTGCCACAAAGTTCTGCCTTCCAACCCTTTCCTTTGTAACTTCTGGTGGAATCCCCGGGCACAGTCTTCCACAAGGTTACCATGGCAAGTCCCCTCATGATACCCAATTCCTGTGCTGGTATCCAGCAGCACTTACCTTCAGCATCTTTGGCTTCTTCATCCAGGTCAACCTCTAAACAAAACACGAGCAATCAGTAGAGGTCCTGTTCTGAGCTCATATCCCTTGAGAGCATTGCCCATGGCCAGGCAGGTTAGCCTCCTCATTTAGTGTAGGGTCAACCATGAAAGAGGCACTGGATTGATGATCACTGACCAGAAAATGGACTGCTGCATCCCCAGCCCAGCCGGAAGTCTCAGGCACATGAGCTAGAAAGCACCTGGATGACGACGTCTTAAAACACCACCCCAAGCCCCTTGTCCCCTCACCTGGCATACCTTCTGCTTTGGTCTCGTCTGTCTCGGCCTCACCCTCAGGCTCAGCCTCGGCCCCGCCATCTTCCTCCTCCACTGCCTCCTCTTGTTCTGGAGAGGTAAACCAGACACCATGAACAACCAGGCCCTTCTCTCAGCAAACAGACAGCACCCCCAGAACAGAGCCTGGGAGGGATGGAAGAGGGTCAGAAATATTCAGGTTCTCAAGATTTGGGAGCTATGGCCTCAGATGACAGAAGGAACATGGCTTGGTTCCTGGCTAACCAGAAGTCAGCGAGCTCACAGCTACACCCAGCCCAGGACTACTTTTGTAAGCAAGGGTTCTTAGGCATATAACCTCACTCACTCATCTACATGCTCATCCATGCCTCAAGCCCACAAGTGAGAAAGGGCAGCAGGGACTGCGGGGCTGCCAGCCGAAATGTACACAGTCTGCTCCTTTGCAGGAAAAGTGAAACCCAAAAGAGGGGTGCCATCTGGCTGGTAAGTATCCCAAATTTGGCACCTTGGGAGTTTGGAAATCAGAATGGGGTCTTCTCCTATTTGTCACCAGGAGGCTGCCAGACAAGTCAGCTATTTGTTGTGGGAACATGTGATGGGGTGGGTGCTATGGGGGCACCAGTGATAGAAGACAGAAAGACTCACTGCTGGGACCAGCTGGGTGAGGGCCTGTCCAGACTCTTTCTGCCCAATTTAGAACCTGCTTCCCCTATGACCGCCCTGGTGATATGATTCCCTCATCTTCCCTAACTTTTCACCCTGGAGACTCCACTCAGTGCCTGGCACTGTAGGACAGGTCCTGACCAAACTGGTGTACCAGGGAAAGTCTGTTGTGAGCCCAGTGTCCATAGACCCTTCCTCCGCATCTAACAGAAACCGAAGCCATGAGGTTGTGCGGGCAAATGAAACACCCAATATTTAAAGAGTTGAGCTACCCAGAGGGTTGCCAGGAATTTCTATTTTCGTCATTTGCTTGGCAGGATGTGGATCCCGCCTCTCCCAACATTCAGAAGGGACAGACAGATTAGAGAGGCAGGATGCCGTCCAGACCGTGACTCGGCTTGGCGGAAGTGTTTGTAACATTCGGCGATGGATAGACTGACAAGTGGTGGCCCTTGGCAGAGGGAGAAGAAAACACCTCATGACCAACAGAACCATCAGAGGAAAGGGGGCACCTCCGCCCCCTCTGCCCATCTTCTCTGGTCTCCTTTCCTAGGACTGGGTCCACACTGACGTCTGTGCTGTTTCTTTCAACCCTGCAAGAGGTTTGCCAATAGCATGAGAATAGAGGAAGGTGGCCAGTTATGGGGTTCACCTTGAAGCCACCACGCTAGCACCTCTTCCATACACCCTAGGCTTCATCTCTCTGTGCCAGGTGCCCTTTGCCCAATGATCGGTCACACAGAAGCTCAATGAACAGGTCACACTTAGAGTCTCCCTGGATGTCACTATGGGAAAGCTGGTCCTAAAATTAAAGCCTTTTCTGTCTCCTTTGCCCTTCTGTTATCCCTGGGAGCAGGTCCAGCCTCACCCCACCGCTCAGCAGCACACAGCTGAAGGCTTACATCATGTCTTCTCTGCTCTGGCTATTTGTAGTCTCCTCCACTGCTCTTCAATGACTTTGTCCTCAGAGCCCTAACCCCTTGGCCATTGTGCCTTCGGCAAAACTGGGAAGTCCCCACATGTAACACCAGCATGCATACTGGAGCAGTTGGGGTCCATTCTTGCTGTAAGAATCCCTCTGTGACCACATGTGGAGCTGGTGGGAAGATAACACAGGCCAGATCCTTCCCACTGTCCACCCCAGAGAAAAATCAAGAAGGAAAAGAAAAAATGGGCAAGGAGCCCTAGGGTCCTGACCCCTCTGAAGTCATGGACCTTCCCAGCCCAAGCCCAGAGCCCGGAAAGAACAAGAAAGCAGGGACAGGAACAGGACAGAGAAGGCTGTACTACCGTCTTCGTCTTCACTCCAGTCTTCCTCTTCTGGGTGCAGGAGGTGGCAGCGGCAAAGGGAGCAAGCGGAACAGGTTAGTGTGCAGCAGAAAGCCTGGTGGCAGCGCGGGTGGCAGCCCGTTCAGAGTTAGGCCCGAACTCTGATTCCCAAGCCAACATTCAAACAACATGGCAGACTCACTCCTCAGTGCCATCCCCAAGCCTCAAGTAAACAGACATCATGACAGTCAGTTCCCAACCACTACCAAGAGCAGAATGCCTAGCACCAAGGGGAGTCCAGTACCTGAAAGCATTCAGCCTCAACCTGCTTCTAGGCTACCAGCCCCGGCTTCTCTCTCACTAAGACCCCAGTATCAGGAAATAGAAAAAATTCACTTCTCCTCCAACTTCTCTATATTCCTACCTTGAGTGAGTTTTGGGACTATTCCACAAAACGCCTACAGACTCCCAGAATCACATCTTAGACTGCCCTGCTGGGAGCCGGACCAAGGGAACTGGCCTGGCCTGTTGGAAGGCATGGGCTCGCAACCCGAGGAGGCCGCCTATGTTTCCCCACTGTTTTCAATGCAAATCTCTACTCAAGGGAGAGTTTAGGAAGCCAGCGGTGGTGGTGCACACTTTTAATCCCAGCAGGTGGATCTCTGTGAAGTTTAAGGCCAGCCTGGTCCACAGAACTAGTTCTAGAACAGTCAAAGCTACACAGAGAAGCCCTATCTCAAAAATCAAGAAAAGATAAAGGGGGTGGGTAGGGAGGAAGACCTTATCAGCAGCGGGAAGATGCCCTTAGCACTGTCTGCCCTGTAGGTTTCAGCCACTTGTCTGGACCTTTCCTTTCAGAGCCAGAGGCAGTGCCTTGGACCATTCGGGACGAGTGAGATATTCACAAATACTGCAAGAGCTCATTCCACCGAGAACTTTGACTCCCAGACAGAACCTGCTGTGTGTAGTAACCAGGCTGAAGGTCCCAAATATGGCTGAAGTCTGTTTCCCAAAGCCTACTAGCCAGAACCTGCTGTCAACAGGAGATTCCTCCAAGGCTAAGGAATCCCCCAGCAGATGGCGTCCCTCCTATGGAGGAAGCTGGAAGCAGCTGGGCTCTTGATTCAAAATATAGTTTTTGAAGTTGAATGTGGTGATTCATGGTTCATGCCTGTAATCCCAGTACCGAATCTGAGGCAGGAGGATTGCCGCAGCTTGAGACCAGGCTGAACTCCAGAAACAAACAAAAAGCCTTGGTTTGGAGATTTGGCTCAGTGGTGGAATGCTAGGTGGACTAGGGTGAGAGATTTTTCTAATGGTCCCTAAAAATCAGAAAGGGCATGTCCTGCTCCTGGCTCCTATTTGGTTACATGACCCAGAACAGACTTAAAAGAGCAAGAGGCTCCTCACTTTTCCCAGAAAGCCTAGGAGCAGGGGAGGTGCAGCTCCCGAGATCATAAAAGATCCTTTTCCACACATGGCATGCGTTATCCAAACCACTGTGATGCAGGCTTCAGCCTGCCTATGGGGTAGAAATCAGGAGCCACAAGGTCATTCTGGGCCTTCCAGGAGAAGGACGGAGAGAGCGCTTTCAGAGATAGCAGAGTCCAAGCCACGGAGGGTGACATGTCATCATATTCAAAAGGAGGGCACAGCAAGATGGACCCTTGCCAGGTTGTAATAGAGCTTCATGCCCATAGAGACTGTCCCAGGTAATGAAGCAAATTCAGATTCACGTGAGAAAACAATCGCTGGGATGGGTTTTGGTTTGTTCGTGGCATTACGGCTGTGTCTGTTTGTTTAGAGGTGCTTGTTCTGTCTAACCTTTAGTTTAACTTTTCATGTATGTGGACGTTTCGCCTGCATGTGTGTCTGTGCACTACTTGTGTGTATGGTGCCCATAGAGGTGAGAAGAGGGTGTCAGACACCATGAAACTGGAGTTGCACACGGTTGTGGACCACCATGAGAATAGCAGGTATTGAATCTGGTCCTCTGGGAAAGCAGCCAGTGCTCTTAAAAGCTGAGCCATCTCTCCAGCCCACACGTCTTGAGATATGTGTGGAAATAGTGAGGCGTGTATCTGAAAATGGTTTGGGGGTGCCTCTTCAGACCAGCCAGAATCAGCCAGAGTAGAAATGACTATTGGCCACATGTTTTTGATTGCAGAGGCTAGGTGATGAGACTGTGAGGTTCATTATTCCTTTCTAGTCGTCTATATACATGTCAAAGTTTTCATGGTAAAAAAAATGTTGTATGCACACCACACACATAAGTACATATACATATATATGCAAAAGTGATTACTCGGCCCTCTCTGGCTAGGAGTTCAGAACAAAGAAAGACAAACTGTTTCCCCAGAAACACTGGCCTCCCAAAATTCCTCTCTTACTTCCCATGTGCCTGAGGTACATACCTTCTACAGCTTCTGTTCAGAAGAGAAGACCAGGGCAAAAGAGAAAAGAGGTGGGTCAGTTTCCAGCCAGACTGTCCTCCATCAGTGTGGGCATCCCCATTATCACTTACCTTCCTGTTCCCTGAGAATAAAAGAAGATGCTGTCAAAACTGGAGTACACGCTACACGTTACACCACACGTGTGCACACATGCACACACACACATGCACACACAATGACCTTTCCATGAAGCCACCCAGCCCCCTTTCCCACTTCTTTCTTCTGCAAATGGCATTCCATCTTCCTGTTTGCTCTGCAAAGGCCCCAACAGCCTGACTCACCCTTCTTAGCCCGCACTATCTGCCACTGTCCCCAGCAAACATCTAAGTTAACAAGTTCTCACCTCACCTCTGAGATTCTCCCAGGCAGTGCTCTTTTTCAGAAAGCCCCTTTCTCCCAAGTCTCTCTACAAATGCGGCCAGGGGAGGCCTCCCTTCTCCACACAGCTGCCTCTGCCCATCCCTGCACCCACTCTCCCTCTCCCCAGGCTCCTGTGCAACCGTGGCCACATCTGCACCGTGCATCCCTTTATCAAGTCCCCCTGTGGTTTGTGTCTCAACAGCCCAAAGGGAAAGGCAGGTCTGTGTGAGTCCATGTAACCTCCCTGGTAACATCTCTACTCAGAATACTTGTTGGATTGTCTAACTGTACCTCACCTTTGGCTTCCCCAGGACAGGCCTGTAGACAAGGCACTGTGAGGGACTAGGGATCTGAAAAGGAGTGCTGGGCCTGGAACAGGAGTGGGGAGGCCACCATTTCTGTGGCTTCAAGAGAGCTGTTGGCAATGTCAACAGCCCCTGCTTCTCAGCTTCCCTCCTGGTCCTGGAACTGAGTCCTCCCTAAAGTCCCCAGTCTGAGGTTGCCTGGGATCTGCTAACCAGAGCTACAGAAATGGGAAGGAAAAGAAAAAATCCCAACTCCAAGTCCTGGAAACAGGCACAGCTACTCCCACCAGGATGCGAGGGTATGAGGGGACCCCGCGCAAGGCAGAATGCTCCTGATACTTACTCCTCGTACTCCTCCACAACCTCCTCCGCGTCAGACATGGCTCTCCCTCCAGAAAGAGAAAAACATCATTGCAGGTAGGAAGGAAAGGTGGCTGCCTTCTGCAGGAGCTCTCTGCACCTAGCTAGAGAGGACTCAAAGATGCCTGGGGGTGAATTCACTGTGTAACCCACAGGGCAAAGTCAATTTCTCCCTCTGCAAGGAGGCAACTATGACACCTGAACCACAGCAGGGCAGCTAACTGGTGTTCACCCATTCTCTGCCCCTGGGCATGCCACCCTGGATTTCTTATGTTCCTAACTGTAATTCTCAACGAAATGCTAGTTGTGTTTCTCCACGTCTCAGGCGAGCACAGTCCTAGTGACTAGCACTCTGTTTCTGTTCTCACTGTATGTTCCATCCTGGCACAGCTCCCCTGGGACACTGGTGACACCATCTCTAGCCCTGTGCAACACGAATAGCACATTTCCCCGTTACTGTTTGAGAAAGGCAGCTGTGATGGTCACACGCTGTATGGCTCCACTTACAACTTTCCTGAAGTGGCAGGATTGTAAATGTGGAGAATATGTCCCCAGGGCTCATGTGAAAGGCAGAAGAGAAGTGGAAATGGTAATAAAAACATACCCAAGGGACCCTTGTTGGCCTTTTTTAAAATGACATATTTATTGATGCATGTGCACACAGTGTCAGAGTACATGTGTGGAGGTCAGAGAACAGCTGGTCTTCTTCTTCCCCATCCAAGTCCCAGGGATCAAACTCAGGTCGTCAGCTTTGATGGCAAGTGCTTTTACCACCGAGCCATCTCACAGGTCCCTTGTGGGTCTTGACTATAGGGATGAATGCATGAACACACCCAGGTTAGAACTGTGTGGGACACACCCCAAACAAAAGCACAGTGAAGACGGGGCGGCCTGAGTGTGGGCGTGGATGAACCGGATCCATGTTTACACGTGAGTCATGATATTACATTCTATAGTTTTGTAAATGTATTGTCTGGGGAATGTGGACAAAAGGACATGAGAAACCTTTTCTGCTTCCTTTTTTTAACTTATTTTATTTATTTGTGTCTGTGTGTGAGTGCGCATATGAGTTCAGAAGAGGAATTCTGATCCCTGAAGCTTGAGTTACAGGTGATTGTGGGCCACCTGACATGGATGCCAGGAACCCACCTAGACCCTTAAACATGTGCTCTTAACTCCTGGGCCATCTCTCCAGCCCTTTGGCAGTATTTCTTAGATGTGTGTATTAATCCACCCAATCTCAAAAAAGATCCCAGCTTTACAGCATCCCTGATGCTGAGCTATTCCTGTAAATGTGGCAGGGACAGCCCTGGGTTCAGGCTCTCTTCTGTTAGTTTGTTGAGATGTTGGTGTGTTTGTAGCACAGTTGAACCTCAGTTCTCTCTGAATGATGGAGGGAGTACAGACATCCCAGCTAAGGGACCCTATGAGGATCCCACGGATATTAATGAGTAGATGCCCAGGCATGACCAGGTGTAATTATGTGTGCTCATAATCATAAAATGCCACAGGGAGAGGTGGAAGAGCAAGACTTCAGTATGACAGTCATCTGGTGACCTTGAGTGTGACCTTCAAAAGGTCATTTCATTTTCCTACACCATAATTCCCTTTGGGCAATTTCTCCTCCCCTGTGGTGTATGCAATAGAATGAACAGATTAGAGACAGTGTGAAGTGCCTGGGCTGAGAACAAACTCAACCCATATTATTATAACCCAGCTCCTGGAGGCTTATCAGTGCCTAACCCAGAGACACCGTCACGTTGCCTGAAATGTGGGCAATGCTCCCTGTAGTTTGCAATATAACCTTCCTGATATGGAGTTAGAAGGGAGAAGGACCACACAGTGCGGTGGCCTCAGGAGCCACAGAAACATTGATTGGCAGGACCACCCCCACGTGGTGCTTCCTGCCCACCCTGAAGCCACCCCCTGCAGCCTGATCCATGTTTCCAGTGTAAAGGGTGGGACATAGTTGGTCTCGCCCCTGCCTTCTCCAGCCTTCCCTCTATATCCCAATGCAGGGAAGAGGGCTGAGACCCAACCCAAGCTCACATCTATGGGCAACCATGAAAGGCCAGGTGCTGCCGAATTGAGCTGATGGTCAGGCCAAAGCCACCCTCGAGACTGGGTGGTTTCCGGGAAGCTGGCACTGGCCAGATGCTCACAGAGACTGTCTCAGACTCAGAACTCACTGCAACTTGGGATTGGTCCAGGCCTGCTTGGCTGGGGACAAGTCCCTGCTCTGCTCCCTCTGCTGGAGTGGGACAGACGGTTGTGGGGTGGGGCCCTGCTCAAGTGGAACTCTGGACAACAGCCCTGTGCAGCATGTCACCCCACCCCGCCATATGATACTGGAAAAGGGATGTCAAATGTGTAAGGTGTCTCAACAAGTGGGTGGTATTCTCCTGAAAGGAGACTTGAACACCAGACACCCTCCACCTGGATCTCAGGAAGAGTATGGCTACTCCTGAGCCCAGAAGTCTGGTAGCAGGCCTACCTTGTCCAAACCTCAGGGGAGTAGTCAGAACTTGTGAGAAGCCTGGGAATGTCGGGGTGATGAGGAGAGTTTTTGGGGGTAGGTGTGTGGCTGCCCCAAAGGCTTATCATTGCCAGCTTCTCTCCTGCCCTCCCACTAGCTTAGAGCCACTGGGCATCTTGCAGAGATCACAGGAGGTAGGAGCAACTTGGACTCCCCACCTTGCCCCCAGGAACACCATCTAGCTACCAAAATAGAACACAGACCACAGACTGCAGAGTCTGGGGAATGTTTCCCGCTGAGGAGCACACCTAAGCCAGGCAGACTAGGAAAAAAAAAGGTGGGGGCGACTGAGCCTGAGGGCCACAGAATGAGAGGAGATGGGGAAGCTGGAGGGATGAATGTGAGCATGTCCCAAGAACCCTACCCTCCTCCAGCTTCTTACCATCTATCAGGGGTCACCTTTCACGGGTAATAAAGCAAAACAAGAGAAGCCAAAAGAGGACTCTCTTCGGGGAATCAAAATATCTGAGTTTTGAACCCAGCTTTTACTGTGCATCCTTAGACAAGTCCCTAAATGTCTCTGAACCTTTAATTAATCTTCCTATGAAATAGATCAGCTTCAGATTCTAGCCTTGCTGTTTCTGAGGAGCATAGGCTCTGTCCTTTGGCCCTTGTCCAAAGCATTGAACTGGGGATCTTCCTAAAGCTACAGCTGTTAGCCCAGGAGACTAGCTGAAGAATCAGCAAAGGGTGAAAGGGCGGGGCATAGGCAACTTGATCCCCTCAGATTTTTCTGCCCAGAGGAGGAGGACCTGTCCTGTGAGAAGAGGGTCACAAGAGGAATCCTGAAGGTCAGGTGGCTTCCCAGCTGAACTCCCTGTGGAATGCACTGGACATTTCTTAGCCTCCAAGCAATTACCTCCCAAACAATCCTTCACTGCACCCAGAAGTCAGAAAACCTGCCTGCAATGCAAAGTCACAGAACAAGAGCGACCCTAAGGGCAAGTTGGAATGGGGCAAGGGTCACACTGGAAGGGACACAGTGGGTCCCAGAAATACCCTTCCAATGTTCACAAGCTTAGCTCCCCTCTTCTGAAAAAGAGATCTGACTCATCACACACACCCCATCCCATGCTAGCCACTTTTGACCCCCTCCAGGAGTGCACTCACACCCAATCCCTGATGCCCAGTGGATACAGAGCATCTGCTTGGAGAAACCCCATCAGGCCCACATGCCCCTGGACGCTTGACCTTTCTCAGTGCTTCCAGGGCAGCATCTTTGTTCCTGGACACAGGAGCTGAGTCACCAGGATTCATTGGCGAATATAGCCATGGTCTTACCCTGCTCTCTGGGCCTCTAGAGGAAAGATTCAGGTGGCCCTTAACCTAGAGTCAAGGAGACAGACTGAGCAATCTGGGGGTCCCTGATGGTTAGGGTTCTGTTGTATTTAGTGACCCAACAATGATCTAGGCCCCTCAACTTATGAAAAAAAAAAGATCTGGGGAGGGAAAGCAATCTACTCAAGACTTCAAAAGCACACACTATCTTTAGTGGACAATCAGGACCTCCCATTCATTTCCCATGAAGGATGCAGGCTCTCCCACTCCACAGCGCTTGTGTTGGAGTCTATCCTGGAAACAGCGCCATGGATTCCCATCAACCCTGTGACCACTCAGAATGGACACAAGCACAGACCAGGGGAAAGAGCCAGAGCTGAATCCACCTGCCTCTGCCCTCTCCCAGGGCCTCCCCTAGTCTTACCTCTGAACAGGGACTGCACACGGGTCCTGAGGTGTCTGCTCAGCCTCAGCAGGGACTGGCCGAGGGCAGGGCATGGAGAGGGCTTTAAGCAGGCATGTGGGCTGGGGCCTTGAGAGCCAAGCCCTGCGGTGGGAGGAATGTGCAGCAGGAGATGGGGGGGAGACACAATGGGGGGTGTTGGCTGCTATTTTGGCAGGTGCCAGGCACAGGGCTAAAGGAACAAGTACCCCACGCCATATAAGCCCATGTGGTCCTCCAGCTGCCCACATAAGCTATTTAAAACCAGAGCAGATATGCTGGGAACATAAACCAGCTGTCCCTCTTGAGAATTCTGATAAAGCAGATGCCAAAGCCCAGGCCCAGAGTGGGGAGGGCTGAGAGCAGGGTTGGGGTAGACGTCAACCTCAGAGATACTTCAAGAGCCTCTTAGGCGGGTCCTGGGGAGCAGAAGACAAGAGCTAGGGAAAAGGCATCTTCTGGGCGGCTAGCAGCTGCTGCTGCTGTCCTGCTGAACCAAGTGGCCTCAGGCAGATGGCAGGCTCTCAGGCCTTGGGAAGAGCACACGGAACGTTGTCTCCATGAGCCCCACGCCACACATCATGTCCTACTCACAGGAGTGGTCTCCAACTGCCAGAGGAGGCTGAGCACCAGAATGACAAGTCTCCATAGTCTGGCAACAGGAGTATGAGTGTGGTACAGAGGATCACTGGGTTTCCCCTCAGGGTTAGAGACTGGGGTCATGGTGAGCAACTTTGTCCAGCTTGCCCACTAGATCAAAAGGTCCATGAGATCAGGACCCAGCTTTGCTGTATGTAGCCTAGATGAAGGCCACCAGCCCACAGGGGTGACTGATAGGATATGCTCAGAGTGTGATAGAACTAAAAGAAACTAAGTCGGGAGGCAACTGAGTCTCCCCACAGTCTCCCTCCTTCCACCCCCAGTCTTCTCAGCAGGCCCTACCAAAGCTGAAGATCGAATACTTCCATGGACCAGGCCCAGCTTCCCAGGTGCCTCAACCCCTGAGATCCCTGACCCCTCCAGGCATGGTTAGTGACTCATTCTCTTGCTTTCCACACTGGGCTCGCCCAGCCTCTGCCCTTCTCCTCTCTCCTGACCATATGCCCAGCCTTTCCTTTAGTTCCACCACTTAGAGGGACAGGGCTGCCTCTGTGTGAAAGTCTTTGTGAGGACCCCCTGCATACAAATGTCCACCCTACTAGCCAACTTACCCATTATTCAGCTGACACAGTTCCCTTCCCATGGTCCCTAGCAGTCTCTGAGCCCAGTGACTTTGATCCCTAGCTCCAGGCTTATCCCGAATCATGTGCATCTCCGTGTTGCCAGCAGGTCAGCAATAGGACCAGCTAGAGTCACAGGCCTAGGGGCAGCATCCCAGGAAAGGGAGGGCTCAGGAAAGCTGGGTGGTAGGGGAGCTTGGGAAGGGCAGAGGGAGGGGAAATACTAAGAGGGATAATGAGACGGAGCCAGGCTGACCTCATAAAGAGCATGGCAGCCAGCTTTCCCCTCCCATTTAAGCCCACCAAGCCCTATGTTGCATTGTATCTCAGTCTAGAATCTTCTGGAATTTAGGAGTTGCTTTTCCTAAGTCCTCCCTGAACTTAAACTACTTTCCAAGAAAGCTGATAGATAACCTTTCAGACAGGCCATCACCAGTCTTCATGGATGCCTGAGAGAGGGACCTGGGCATCAGCCCACACAGAGCACCCTCCTCCTGGAAAACCAGTGGGTTCTTCGTATCTGGGGTCCCTTCATGTGAGGCTTCATCCCGACAGTCACTACTCGGCAGCCACACTGGGGTATAGAAGCAACTTAGAGGATGGTCATTACAAGTAATTGTAGTGACCAGATTGCAGAAAACAGGCAAATCGGCAGAAAATCAGAAATGTGATGATATGAAGCATGTGGGCTGGTGCATGCTGGGGAAGAAATCTGAGGACGGTGCCTAGGCCATTGCAGCAGCAGAGCAAAGAGGTAGACTTAACATTTAGGAGGCACTTGGATAACACACACACACACATGCACACACGCACATGAACACATGTGTGCACACACACACTCATGCACACACACACCACTCAGATGTCAGCTCACACACATGCACGCACGCACACTCACGCGTGCACACACACACACATGCATGCACACATGCACACACACACCTCTAACTCTAGCCACCTCCACACCCTTGTTCATCAGCTGCTTTCAGAGCAAAGCCGGTGGCAGAAGGAGCTGAGGAGTGGAGCTGCTGCCACACGCTCCCCAGCAGCCTGCTCACAATGGACACCCCAAAGTGGGGATTCAGGCAGAGGTCATACCACTTTGAGCCTGCACCTGATGAACATCCCTTCCACTGTCTGAGGGGAGCACCCACGAGCCTCTCCTAAGAGTCTGTAAGACAGCTCTGCCAGCTACGAAGGTTCACCTGCCAAGGCACTACCCAAAATTTGCAACATGAACATCCCAAAGTCACTTGAGATCACCTGCTTGAACTCTTGGGATTCAGAGAAGGGAAGAGCAAGGTGCCCAGCAGAACAGAGTAGTTACAGCAGTTGCTTCCATTGTCCAGGTGGCACACAGTCACCACCTCTCCTTGCCCAGATTTCCGACAACCCTCAATTGCAGATCAAGTCCTTGGCAGGATGTACAAGGTGTTCCAGGCAGGTCTTCAGAGTGTCTTCAGGGTCATCCCCCTGCCCCCTGCCCCCCTGCCCCCCAGCCCAGCAAAAGTATGAGACCAGGTGACTCACAGAGGTAAGCCAGTTCTGGGTACTGATAAATGAGCACATACAGGATCTGAAGGTCTCTGTCCTCTGGACTGTAGCACCCAAGATAGGGGCCTTCACCCAGGACACAGAGACAAGTGGGACTGGCTGCGTCTGCCCCATGAACTAGGGGAACAGGGACCCAGTGCTGGCACTTATTAGCCATGTTCTGAAGCTGTGCAATTGTCCCAGGCTGCATGGGTATGAGCAGCCTTTGCACCTGCTCTCCCTCAAGCTGGTTCTAGGTGAACCCAGAGCGATCCACTGGGAGTAAGGGCTGTAATGACTTAAGACCGCTTTAGACTCCAGCCATAACGGAGCTGCAGGGCACTGACTGCCTTTCTTGGTTTGCTGTGTGTTTTGGGGTGGCTCAGCATTGTACACACACACAAGAGACCATTGTACTGACCTGGGAAGAGAAAGCCTGGTGGAAAAGATGGGGTGAAGATATGTGGCCATTTAGTACTCTCAAATGTTTTTATTTCGTGTGTGCTTTGCTTGCATGTAGAGCCATGTACCGTGTGCATGCCAGGCCCACAGATCCCCTCAAACTGGAGTTCCGGACGTTTGTAAGTCGATACGTAGGTGCTGGAGACTTGAACCTAGGTTTCTCTGGTAGAGTAGCCAAGGCTCTTAACTGCCGAGCTATCTCTCCAGCCCTCAGGTCCGAACTATTAAATGACCAAGCTAGGACCACTGATGGCAAGCCTACCACCTTAATATGAGAGAAGATAGGAACAGAGTTTTTCTTTTCACCAAAGCCAGTGACACCCCCCTCCTTCCTGCAGCTGACCCAGAAGGAAAACAAAACCTTTGGGGACAGACCCATCAGCGTTACCAGTTGCTTAAGCCTGAGAATGAATAAGTTTATCAGATCCTTCCTGAGAAAAGATTTTTCTGAGTGAAAGACTAGTGGTATACAAAAAGGCACTGGGCTCCGGATCGGGGGGAGGGGGGTTTAAGGGAGGGGAAGATGGCAAAGTGGGAAATGCAACATGTGGTCAATGCCTAGTGACTCCTTTCCAGCTTTCCAGCTCCTTTTCTAGCTTGAAAAAGCCTCAGAGAGCAGTGACTAAGTCTGGGACTTGGTGAGGGAACGTCACAGGCACACGGAGTACCCGCTGGGAGCAGGTAAGACAGATAACTCTGGAGTTGGCAAAACACCCCAGCCTGATACTGGCAGTGAGCAGGAGGAAGGGGCCGTCTCTAGACAGGACATGGAGACTCCGTGGCTGGTATGCCAGGGCTGTGTCCCTCTGGACTCAGGGTAGAGAGTACCTGCATCTGGAGAAAGCATCAGAGCACATCCGCCCCCCCACCCCCGGCAGGGCCGGGGAGGGACTGGAGGTGTGAAATTCATGTTCCTGGGCCCCAGGGACCCTGACCACACTGGCTGAGAGACAGAAAGGGAGTGGGGACAGCAAGGGTCAGGAGTGCTGCAGGCCAGGGGCTGGCATGAAGAAGGGCCCTTGGAGTACATGTCTGCAGGTCTGTCCTGGCAGGGCGTTCACACCTGTGGGACAAAGGCCAATTAGAGCAAGGAGAAGGGATTCAAGTGACTATGGGTGGAGGGCACCTCTGGACAAGATAACCCTTTGGACAACCAAGTCTCTGCCCACCCACACTGGGTAAGTACCCAAACTCTTACAGTTAGATGGGGCAGGCTTTGCTAAGCTACGGCTCAGTCATGCCAGAACAGGGCTCCCATTACTCTCATGGGTAAGTCATCTAAAGCACACACAGGTGGACAGAATCCGGGGACTCAGACCACTCAATCGCAACCCAGTTAGAATTGTAGATATGTTTGCAGGGAAGGGCTTCCAAATCTCAGGGCTGGGCACCTTCTCCCCACTCACCTCAGCATCCAGGGACATGACCGATTTATTTCCCCATTGAGCTCTCCTGGTGACAGATGCCTCTTTCTGTACCTCCTGATCAGGACATTAGAGTAGAGACCGCGAACTCAGGGGTAAAGAGGGACTTGGGACCCCCACCTGCCCCTTTCTGATGTCTTTGTTCTTCCTGAAGGGACAAGGACTCAGAGCCACCCCTCTCGTCAACTCTCACCCCCAGGTTGGGTTTCTACCCTATACCTCTTGCCCCTTTGCCACCAGCTCCTCTTCTGAGATGACCCATTGCTGTCGGGCCTATCCCTCCTCTGACCTACTATGTGGGTAAGGGTACCTGAGCGCTCTGGTCTCCAGAATCCTGGGTCTTGCTGATCCACAGGTTAAGTCTTGATGTAACAACCCCTGACAGTCGCAGATTCTCCTAGAAAGAAAACTCCCACCTTAAGGTTTGGAGTCCCTGACAACACTGAGGCTCTTCCAGAGGCCTAGAATGGGGATGAGAGTCTCTCTACCACAACGGCCACTTGGCACAAGCTATGTGTAGCTGGGACAGGTACCACCCTGGGGAGTTCTGCACCCAGTTAAGGAGACTCAATCAGAACAATACAGTTTCTAACACTGCCGAGGCTGAGGCCCAGGCTTCAAGAATGTCAGCCTAGAGCCCCAGCAGCTGGGATCTGGCCCTCACCTTTCTGATGGTTGGTTCTGTGCGGCTCTGGCCTGCCAGCTCCTTCTCAAAGAGGTGGCGCTTGCTGGCTACACCAGCAGGAGTCACAAGAACCTCAGTGCGGGAGGAGCCTGGAGACCTGACAGATTCGGATCTCTGTAAATCAGAGATGAGAGTGGCTGAGCCATAGCTGTAATGTTCATAAGTAGTAGCGCCCTCCACCCTGGCACAGGCTCCGGAGGAATCCTCCGCTCCTACCTGTATGGCTGTGTGGTATCTCTCCAGTTTCTCTCCCAGCTTCACCGTGCTAGCTGGCAGCCTCACGCTGGCACTATAGGATGAGAAGACAGATTTGAGAGGAACCAGCTGAGATTCTGCCCACAGTGCTTGAAGAACAACCCCTGATACCCCATCCTACCGGCCAAGAGAGAGGACAGGGACTGATTGTTGCAGAGAGGATTGCAATGACTTGGTCAGGGTGAAGTTTACAGACTCCAGGAACTTCTGCACCTCTGAGGAACAGCCTATCTACTCCAAGAGGCATTTGAGGATCAGATGAGCTTCCCATTGTTCCCTTCCTGCCTCCTCCTCTCACACCCCATCCCTTCCACTCACCTCACTTCTCACAGGCTGCAAGGTCAAGAAAGTCCCTGAGCTCCCCCACCCCACCCCCTTTGGCTCACACTGCTGTCCCTGCATCTGCCTGCCTGGGTGGCTATGGGTTTAATGGTCTCAAGTGAGTCACTTGAGGTTAGCCATTGTCTTGTCATTGTTCTCCTCTCGCTCCGTCCCCTCTCCCAGCCCTGGGCCTAGGAACATAAGCCCTTATTAAAGGTTTAACAGATAGGTAAGTACAGCACAGGTGGGTGAAACTTTAACACCAGCACTAAAGTTTAGATCTTAGTTTTATTCCTGCCCCCCTCCCCATGCAATGTTCCATCCTCCATCTACTTGGCTCGGTGAAACAAGAGTAGTTACTAAGCATGCAGGTTTCTGGCCACCGCTCTGGACCTGCCACAGCCAAGTCTTTTCCTTCTTTGTCCTAACCATAGTCTCCCTTCTGGAAAGTTCTCTTACCCTTTCTCACCCCAAAGAGCCAAAGCCTCCTCCCTCTTCAGAGACCCATCAGAGCTGCATCTCCTCCAGGCAACTCTCCTGGGGACCACAGGACAAGTATTCCCCAACAGCACACAAGCTGTCAGGGCACTGCCTCCCAGCGTCGTCTCAACCAACCCTAGGACCTCCTATCAAGCCTGTCGCCCCATCAGATCTAGAGTCCCAGGCAAAATCTGCACCTTCCCTAATGTCTGCTGTGGCATAGCCTGGCACACTGATGGCAGGTAAAAACAGATAAACACATAGCCAGAAAAAAGAGTCAGGCCACCAGGAAGCTCACCTGCGGGTTAAGGTTGTTTCTGAGTTGTCTTTCCTGGGGCTCATCTGAAATGAGAAGGTAAGTGAGGGTCTTAGGCAAGTCCATGCCCCATCTCCAGTGAGGAGTCTAGCTCCCACGATGCATCTTCTTCCTGAGAATAACCCCACACACACACCATGTGCCAAGCCTTCATTAAAAGTCTTAATCTGGAAGCACCTGCCTTCACTCTTCTGTGTGGGTTCAAAGCCCTTACACTGCCACCCCACCCCAGCCAAGGTAACTGTTACGACTGTGTTCCTTCCTATCTGCCTCTCCACTAACCAAGAGCCTTGAGGGTACTGGTCAACCTCAGGCATATCGCCTCTTCCCCAGGGCCTGGCATGCATCAAGACACAAGGCACATTCAGCCAATGGATGAACAGATGACCCAGTAAAAGAAGGACCAAGAATAAACCCTGAAACAGATGAGACTTTCCAATTTCATCACATGGAAGCAAGGAAGGGGCAGAGAACACTGGAGAGAAACCTGCTGCTCTCTGTCCTTCTCTCCCTCCTAAGGAAGATACAAGATAGCCAAGACAGGTCAGTCTGCGCTGGCAAGTTCATCTTCCTGCAGTCCTGATCGTATCCACTAGGTGGGACTGCTCATGTTTCTCTCTCTCCCACTCTCTCTCCCTCCCTCTCCCTCTCTCTCTCTTTCTCTCTCTCTCCCTCCCTCTCCCTCTCTCTCTCTTTCTCTCTCTCTCCCTCCCTCCATCTCTCTCCCTCTCTCTCTCTCCCTCCCTCCCTCTCCCTCTCTCTCTCTCTCTCTCCCTCCCTCCATCTCTCCCTCTCTCTCTCTCCCTCCCTCCCTCTCCCTCTCTTTCTCTCTCTCCCTCCCTCCCCCTCCCTCTCTCTCTCTCTCTCTCTCTCTCTCTCTCTCTCTCCACACACACCTACTGGCCTTTATTTAAAATGACTCATCGGCGTTGGGCACCATGGAAAGGCAAAGCTTCTGTCCATCTAAAGAGACTTCCTGCTGTGTAACCTAGGCTCTTGCTTAATGGGTCCTGGTTTCCTTTGCCTGCTCTGCAGTGGACTGATGACTAGGCTCCACCTCGCCCACGCACCCAGTTCTTACCCGAAAGGAGATGGTCCTGGGGCTGGAGCGTTTGAGGGAACTGCTGTAGGTGAGCAGAGTAGGTGAGGATATGTCTGCCTCTTCATCCTTGCTGGGAATTTTCACCTGAGTGGAGCAAAGGTGTCAGATGGGAACTCACCTTCCTCTGTAAAAGTGTAAGGTGCTCCTAGGCCCAAGAAGCCCCCAAGCCCAAACTTCCAGGGGGACCTCAGGTGACCTGGCTCATCCCAGAAGCTAGAGATGTCTCACTCTCCTGCCCCTGCTATACAGTGACCATAAGGCTTCATGTAGCCCGACCACCAGGCAGAGCTTTAGTTTCGGAAAGATCTGACGTTGTCTAAGAGCTTGCTATCTAGCCCAAGGCTCCCGCGCTTAATGGGTGCCTGTTTCCTGGGAGGGCTCTGTAGTGGACAGAGAACAAGGTTACCCTGGCTCTGAAAAGAAATAAATGGCTTTGGGGGCTGGAGTCCAGGACCTGGATGAGGATGTGGTTGGAGACCCCCGGTACTCTGCGCACGTCCCCTTTTGGGTCCAACAATCTGCCTCTGACTCAGTGCCCTATTCCCTATTCGGACAGTAGTTAGGAATTCTGATTTGCTAGGAAAGAAAAATCTGCCAAGGCCAGCCCAACAGGGGAGGAGAAGAGGAAGCAAGGGAGATACAGGCCTCAGGGCTGGACTGCCAAGGAGGGCAAAGGGGAAAGGGGCAATGCCAACCTGGAGTGTGATGGGTGGGAAGCAAGAAGTCTTAGTTGGAGGGTCTTTTGTACCCTGCTCTGCAGAGGAAGGTGGGCTCTTCCCAGGGACAGCCCTCCCTCTGGCCTCCCTTGTGGTGGCCTGGCTTCCTCCAAGGGCTGGGGGCTGCTCTGAGGTGGTTGCCTTCTTTGGAGTCAGCTTTGTCTCTGAGACTAGTGACTTCTCGAAGATGGATGCTTTCTCTGACACCAGCCTCCTCTCTTGCATCTTCTCAGAGGCCATGGCTTTTTCTAGAACTGGAGCAGACCTTTTCTCTGGTACTGCTGTCTTCAGAGACATGAGTGTCTTCTCGGGGACGGGCGACTTGTCTGACACACTCGTTCTTTCTGGAACCAACTTCTCTAGGCTGTGTTTCTTCTCAGTTGGGGATGCTTTCTCTGTGGCTGCCCCCTTTTCTGAGGGGCAGGCTTTTTCTGAAGCCAGTCTCTTGGCAGGCACTGGAGTCTTCTCTGGGCCAGGAGCTTTCTCAGAGACCAAGGTTTTCTGCTGGACCTCTGCCTCCTCTGGAAGCCCCTTTCCCCCTCCCCCAAGCTCTCTTCCCTTTAGGTGCTCTTCTTCCTGGGCCCAAGGGCCTCGCTGCTCCCGACTCAGTCTCCGGCGGGGCAGGGGCTCCGCTTTCTTCTTAGGCACAAGGGGCTGCGTCGAGGTCTGCTCAGGGTGTGGGCTGTCCTTCTCCCCCTCTAGACTCTCCGGAGCCTGAACAGCCTCGACCACCTGCCGCCTCTGTCGCCGTTCCTTCCGAGTCCTAAGGATGGCCTGGAAGTCTTCATCTTCATCTTTGGGGGCTGGGGGTGATGGCTTGGGGACCTCTGCTTCCTCCACACTGGGCAGCCTGAATCAAAAGATATAGGGAGACAAAGTGGACAGAATCAGATGACATCAGGAGTGAGGGCGACCCTGGGTGTAGCTGACTCAATGGGATGCCTCCAGGGCCACCAAGGAGGAAGCAAATAAGTCAGACCCTGCTCTCTCTGTCCCACCACCACTATTTCAAAAATAACCACTTTTCTGCATTCTGTGCACTGCCCTTCTGAATGGTCACTTGAACAAAGCACCCCAGGGCTCTAGTAAAAATCACAGATCCCTGTGCAGTGTACAGTGAACTGTTCCTTGTTTATCACAACCACTAACACTGATCAAGCAACTGCTTTATAGGCGCTAGGCCTGCAGCAGTACTGTCCAGGAGGGCTCAAAGGAGTGAGCTCAGGCCCTGTCCATCAGAACTTAGAGGAGGCCATGGGAAGTAACTGGTAGGGAGCTAGAAGGAAAGCCAGAGCTTCTGAGGCCCCATTCAATTATCCTGTCCTCCGTAGTGTATGCGTGAAACGTGGTGGCAGCCCTGGGTTTGGATCAGTCCACAGAACACAGCCTGGTCTTCCTTCATTCAGAGATGTCAAGGAACAAGAGCAACATAAAATAATTGTGCGAAACTCAGAGGTCCTAGTCTCTCACCAAAGGAGTCTCTGCCTCCTGCCACCCTGCTTTCCATGTGATTTCAGGCAAGTTAACTTCCTGTCAGAGCTTTCCAAACCTGTAAACTGAGCTTGTTAGGCGGTGAAGCGAGAGCCATCCCATGGGAGCAAAGTCCTAGCACACAGGCGGCATTCAGGAAGTTCTGGGTCCTTCTCTTCCCTTCCCTCATAACCCCCAAACCTAGATGTCAAGATTGGTCCCCTTCTGTTCCCCTTGGAATAGAGACGGTCAGAGTATGGGGAGGTAGCCTGTTTAAGGGACATTTGACAAAGCTGGATAAACACTGTGGCCACACCTGTACCTGTTTAGGAACAGGTCCTTGACAAGTTTTCTAAGCATGTTTCCTGAGTCTCTCCTCCTTGAAACAAGTTATCAACAGTGGCCTCTCAGACCTCATGGGGATGGAGGGAACCACATACATAAATAAAATGTCCAACAGAGGAGGGCTCATGGACAGGCTCACCAAACAGTCCCATGAGTGTAATGATGAGGGCAGGGTCCATGCTTGGGTTGAGGGTGGTGAGGAACTTAAATTTCATCTTCCCACCATCAACCTTATTCCTGGACCAAATCTCTAGCAGGTCAAACAGATTTCACATAGTCTTCTGGGGCACATAGGTCCCCTGCTTCCACTCAGAATGGAGAAATGATGTTCAGATCCTAACCCAACCATGTACCTCTCCACAGATCTCTGAGCTCCATTCTGAGTGACTTTTGGAGATTCATCGTCTGTGGTTGAACTCAGGTTGCGGTGCCTCCGCCTGCGTTCTCGCTCCTGTTCCTCTTCATCCTCCAAAGTCCGCTGCCTGGCCAGGCTAGGGGAAGAAGGCAGGCATCAGCACAGCTCAGAGACAGGGAAACACCTTCCCTAACCAGACTCCCACAGCCTTGGAGAAGACAATGCTGTCAGGCAGCTCTGTGGCCAGTGGTCCTGGGGCACTGCAGTGCAGATGGCTGGGGCAGAGATGTTTTAAGTACAAACACACACCAGATTTCAAAGACCCAGGATGAAGAACAAAGTGCAAAATTTCTCACTGCAACAATGTTAACTCTCTGTGATGGCCTGTAGTTCCAGCTAGCTAGAAGGCTTGAGCCCAAGAACTTCAGGCTTCTCTGAGCTACACAGTGAGAGTCTGTATCAAATGAAGAAAGAAAGATGAAAAGTGTATATGGACTCCATATTGAAATGATCACTACGGGGTGTATTAAAGCAAATAAGATACATTATTTAATTTCCCCCTTTTACTTCTTTAAGATGACTACTTGAAAATTTAACTTTTCAAAGCAGTTCCTTCCTTCACAACTTGCAGGAATCTAGTTAGACCCAAGTGTCTCCCGGTTAGCATCACTGACACTTCAATCAGATAATTCTTTGTAAGGAGCTGCCTTGCAGGGTACCAAGCAACACCCCTAGATGGCAGCAGCAGTAGTATCCATTTGGGACAACCAAAGACATTCTCCAGCATTATTACCAAATAGCCCCTTGGGATAGCAATGCCCCTGTGCTGGATTTTCCTGCGGGAGCAGAAGTTCTCTGGGTGATGGGAACAGGGACATGGTTCTGTCTGAAGGAAGAAGGTGACCATGTCAAGGTCCTCGCTCTTCTGAGTTCTTGACAGACAATAACTGAGGAATTGCCTCAAAGTTGCTCGCTCTGCACAAAAGTCCTTGGCCTCTGGTGGTAGGGGTATGGGTAACTCACAAATGAGACCAAGAGAAAACCACTACACCCTTTCTAGTGAAAATCACAGATCCCTGTGCAGTGTACAGTGAACTGTTCCTTGTTCATCACAACCACTTAAAGCCATCTTCTACCTGCCGGGAGCAGCAAGGGAACTCCACATACTCTACGTCTGGTTTCCACTCCTGTGACCTTGCATCTGTGGGGCTAACTAGACACTTTCAGGCAGCCGAACAGCCTCCCACTAATCCATTCATGCAGCCAGCCAGGCAGCTGGCAATCCAACCAACCTGTGCACTTGCCCCCTCACCATCTTTATCCAGAAACCCACCTATTGTCCACCCCCTGCCCACTTTCTCTCCATCCACCAGACAAACAACAAATAAACACTTAATGGTTCTAATGAACGGCGCCCTTACTCTGTAACTAAGTTTGGGTATTGAGGAAAGTATGCCTTGACATATTCCTCTTCCTTATGCATAGTTCCGTCCTTGGAGAGGCAACTTTTGAAAGGCAGGTTGTGTTGGCTTGCAGCTGAAGAAGAGAATAGAGACAAAAAAACATTCCTCAAAGGGACCCTTACTTATACATATGTTACAATGAAGTTGGGTTTAAGGCATAATGTGCTAGCCATGTTCACCTATTGCACTTAAGAGATTTCTCAGAATGGTGTGTGCAAGTCTTTTTAAAGTGGTTTTGTCAGTAATGTTAAAAAAAACAACAACAAAAAAAATTCCTGGGTGTTAGCAAGAAACAAAACTCAAAACCCTAGACAGGGAGGAGGGCCCTGTCCCACTCATTGTGTCTATTTCCTGACTAGTTGTGCTGTAAAACTTCCAATCTGTGCACACTGCACCGCATCTGAAACGTATGTGTGGGCCTCCGGTGTCGGCCTCAGGACCTGGTCTAGTTCTTTTGCTCTTGGGCAAGTCACTACCTTCCCCTTTTCACTTTAAAAAGGATTGCTCTCTCGAGCTGAGCATCCTATCTAAACAGCCAACATTCACTAACCCAGTGCTTTTTGAGGCCCGACAGGTCAGGCATGATTCTAGGAGCTAAAGTCCAAAGGCAAGAAAATAACACATCTCCCTTCATGGAGGTTAGGGGAGTCAAACAGAAAGCAAGGAAGCAAACCCAGGACAAAACAATTAGACTCGGCTGGAATGAGAGAAATGCTTGGGTGTACAGACCTGGTTCAAGAAAAGGAGCCAGCAGGGTCATGCCTGGTGGCACAGGGTCCCAGAAGGGGGCTGTAAGTGCAAAGCCTTGGTGTAAGAACTGGGGCTCAGGGGAAGAGGATAGGCTAGGGACAGCCAATAGAGGAGCTAGACAGCAAGGACAGACAGCAGATTTTGAAGACCTCTGGCATCTGACATGGAGACCGGCACACAGCCAGTGCCAATGATTGCGGAGGAACAAGTGTAAATGTCACTGGCAGAATCCATAACTCTCTTCTTCCTGAGAAATCTCCAACTTCTGCCTTGATGCAGAAGAATGCACAGAGGGAGGCAGTCGGGGGCCCCTGATGGCAACCTGCCCCAACTCTCTACATAGAGAAGGGGGTGTCTGCTCATCACCTCAAGGAAAGGGGCTACCTTAGAAGAGAGCCTTCTGGAGTATCCCAATTTCCACCATTATGAGGGCAACCTCAGTTCCTCTGTCTGTCTGAGTCACAATTATATCCTGCCTCAGTGCAAATGAAAAAGGGCCAGGGTTTTTCTTTATGGCCTTGACCATGGGTCTTAAGCAGGACTCCCCTGGGCCTTCACATGAGCCCTGTAATCTCTGGATGTTTATGGACTTACTCTTCATTCAGCCCCATACTGCACATAAACCTACGGTCTCTTCTGAGTCTCTTACGGTGTTCCACCTCCTCCACCAACTTCTGCTGGCCTGCAACTCTCAGTCTGCATGCACCCTGCCCCAGTCTAGCTTGGGAACAACTTCCACCCTCCAGAGAAGGTCCCTATCCAGAGGAAAGTGAGCACTCCCTGACCCACACCCAGCAGGGCTGGGTTGGAGCCTCCAGGATTCCTTGACCATGAGCAACACTGCTCTCATAGGCTGCTCACTGCCCTTGGGGAAGCAGGGGGTTTGTTTGCCCTCCTCTGGGGCCCTATGTGGTGTGCCATCAGCCTGAACCAGGTCTCCTCAAACATGACTCATGACAAGCTTGGGACAGAGCTGCAGAAGTCAGGGCCAGATGTCCTTTAGTGTGTCCAAGCTTTAAGCCCAGACCCCAACACTCAAGAAGGGTGATGTGGTCACCAATATCTGCTACTCAGAAATCTCCTGACACCCAGAAAAACATGAGTCCTTTCATTACCTCACCCCACCCCAGGAGAAGAATGTTATCTCCAATAAGCAAAGATTATTGGCCTGTAAAGAAAAAAAAATGGACAGAAATGGAAGAGAAGGAAGGCCAAAGGTCAGCTTCCTTAGCAGGTACAATTACTGGAACCCCGGAAATAAATAAATTATTTTGGGGGCTAGAAATGGGGCTTGAAACTCAAATTGGTGAAAAATCAATAAGTAAAAGAATGAAGGAGGGTGGGGAGCCTCCTATACCGTGTCTGTGCCTCCTATAACGCCAGAGGGTGGTCTAAGCACTTCACAAATACCATTGATGCTAATCCATGCATGGTATGAGCAAGGTGGTGCTACCCAGCTCGACTCAGAGAAGCCTGAGGCTTGGGGAGTTCATAACTTTCTGGACAGGGCTTGGTTACTAAAAAGAAGGAACTGAGACCTTCCATCTAAGTCACCATCTCAAAGCCTCATGCCCTCACGGACCAGAAAAGATGCCCTGCAAGTGCTGGTCCAATTCGGAGCCTAACAGCTGAACATTCAGAAGGAAAAGAGGGCCTGAGCAGGAGCAGGGGTAGCCAAGCTTAGGGTGCAGTTGCAAGAACTGAGGTTTGGGGAAAGCCAGCAACTATGGAGCCCTAGAGTCAGACCCTCTGTGGAAACTGCAGGCCATACAGCCCAGAGACTTGGCAGCTGACCCTGCAGCCCAGCCAAGCAGCTCACTGTTCACTCCCCTCCACGTCTTTTCCTCCACCTCCTGGCCTTCACTGGGGAAATGTACGCCCCTCTCTGCACTTCCAGGTGAGGCTGCTATCCATTCTTACTCCCAATTCATCAATTCCACCCTCTCTCGTGGGTGGCTAAAGACATCACTGCCCTGTTACACGCGGAGTAGAACCCATTTTCCCCAGTGGTCACGGAGAAGCCAATTACAGAGCAGATGAAGGCTCAGCTGCTCCAGTTTAAGCAGCTAGAGGGTTTGTGAAGATGCCCAAGAAGCATTTAGTGAACCCTGGGGCTCACAGAGCTGGGCCTGGGGAAGGGGAGAACAGTGAAAGGAAGGGCCCTCAGGGTGGCTGTGACTTTGGGCCAACCTTCAGCTCCTGAGCAGGCGGGCCTCCAGCTCCCCCTCCACATGCTGAGGAGCTATTGCGGATGGTCTGAGGTCCCTTCTGTGCCAGACAGTCTAAAGAAAGGTATCAGGAGAATCCAGAGAAGCACGGGAGGTGAGAGGGCTGTTTAAGGGCCAGGCAAGGAAATGATTAACCACTGGCTACTTAGTCCCCGAGCTCTCAGATCCACCCTTCACCCCCCACAGACAGGCTGGCAGATCCTCACTGGTCACCAGGTCAGCACTGGAGGAAAGGACAAGACTGACCAGGGCAAGCAGCTCTCCACTGCCCTACCCCAGGTCTGCAGCTCCTGAGCCTCACGGCTAAGGACAGTGAGTACAGGCTCACATCTTCGCCCACCCTTGTCACACCCTCAGCACAGGCCTCCCCAGCCTGGGAGGCTTGGTTGCTGGTGACTCACAGCCCTTTCCAGCCCTTTCCTGCAGCCCGCTGGGGCTTGTTGCTCATTCAGAGAGCAGAACAGGAGCAGTCCTGCGTTCCAGGTGTCTCATCAGGGAGACTGCTGGCAGCAGCTGCCTCTGCCCACGGGGTTCCATGAAGGCTGGGACTGGGCAGGGAGGCCAGACTAGGTCTTCCGGTGGCAAGACTGGTTCCCCAAGGCTTCACTATCACTTAGCCTGGACATCCCATGGGAACTCAGCCCCACCCCTGCAGCCACATAAGTCTAAGTCCAACTGAGCAGTGGACAAGCTAAGACCAGGCCTCATTCCCATTAAAAATCCTAGTCCCCCAGCCAAACACACACACGGGGGGAGAGGGGCTTTAAAAAAAAAAATAAGTAAATAGAATAAAATCACAAACACCCTCAGCAGTCTGGGCACTTTTAAGGAAGTGAGCGCTGTTTTGTATTTATAACCTAATACGCAGTTCTAACATCTTCAGCAACCACTTAGATGGAACTTATTGGGAGCAAACTCAGCTGCCCCCATGGGCATCTCATCTCTACACATGCCATAAACATGCTCACCCACACAGAAGCTGCACTCCTTGTATCTGAACGTGCATTCATAGGCACTAACGTGCCCACACCCAGAAACAAAGACACTCCTGCACCAACCCCACACACACTGACCCACAGGCAGAGTCCAAGGCCTTGCCCCCCACACCAGCTCCACCCTCGGCACATACCTTCCCTGGGGTGTGTCTGACCTCTAAGGCAGCCTGGGTTCCCTCTCCAGAGCAGTGGATCTCACCCTCCTTCGGGCTTACCTTTCCCCTTCTCTAGATACCATGGGCCTCTCTGTACTGAGGCTGAGGGCACCCATACTTCAGAGCAGGGTCCCAAGGGTCTGAGGAGGTCAAATGGGTGAGATTCTGTGAGAGACTGAGACCGAAAAGAAAGAAAAAAAAAGCGAAACCCTCTGAAGCCCTCAGGGAGACCCCAAGGGGCAGCAGTTTTTAGTTGGTGGTAAATGTGTGAGAGATTCCTTGATAAGCAAGGTTATGGTACCCTTGCAGCTGGAGAGTTGCTAGGCTGCACCTACAGAGATAGCTCTGACCCCATAGTAGGTCTGAAGACCTAAAGTCCACTTGAGAGAGGACAAGAGGCCAATTTTACCCTGACTGGAACCTAAGAAATAGGAAGAACAGGGCTCCTATGTGGGCCTCTCCTCCCTGAGGACAAAGGATGCATTCCAAGTTAGGGACTCAGTAGAAGGACATGGGAGGAAAGATGCTCATTTCAACAGTTCTGGAGAGGGAGGGGGCAGCTCCGAGAGGAGGCACAAAGAGAGGGGCTGCCTCTTTAGGTACCCACCCCTCCTAGGCTGCTCTGACCCTGATAGGCTGTCCAGCCGGCAGACATAGCATATACAGTTTCTGACCCATTGGGACCAGTTCACAAACTTAGATGGCAGCACGGACAGGGATAGCAACTATCCTGCTCCCAGCATAGATGCCACCCCAAATGCGAGCTGAGAATCTGAGCCTCTCTTAGGATGGGGAGCTGCTTTCTCTGACCCTAGCCACAGATTCAGGCTCTGTTGACTCCATTAGGTGGGGCTAAAGGACACTCCCCAGACCCAATCTAAAACTCTTCAGAGAGGAGCAGAGACTGAGGGTCCACTCAAGAATAAGGCTTGAGGTAACTCTTGGACCTTCCCAGCCCCGTAAAATGTTCCTTTGCTCTCACAGACAGGGGCACCCTGGGCTGATCAGGCTGCGGACCAGCCTTCTCCTAGCCTGTTCTTTATGACCTAAGGGGGCAGGAAGCTGCGGAGCAGGGAGACCACACTCCCTATCACCTAAGGGGTCGAGAGTTTGGTCTCAAGTCTATCCCCACGAAAAGCAACATGACCAGGGTCCCGCTCCGCCAGGGTAGCCGGCCTATGTCCGGGAGAGGAGATCCGAAGAGACGAGACTACACCCCAGCCCCGGCCCACCCAGCTTCGGTGGCCGCTCTCACCTGGACAGCGCGGACCAGTCCTTTCTGCTGACCGACATGCTGCCAAGCCCCGCGGCCGCCGCGTGCCGAGCTCCGCGCTCCGCCGCTCACCTGCGGCCCCTCCCCCGCGCCAGGTAGGGTCACATGGCCGCTTATCTCAGCCGGGTTCTGCCCCGCGCCGTCGCGCTCCCATTCGCCGGCCCCAGGAGCTGCCTCTGAGGTGTGGGCGTCCCAGACAAAGCCGCGCTGATCTCCGCCGGGGCGGGTCTCCAGCGCGGCCGTTCCGCGGGAATGTCCACCGGACTGCTGGCTGCACCGAAGCCGGGGCTAGCGCGGGGTTGCACTGCTGCTGGGGGCGAGGGCGGGAGACTTCCTGCTCAGAACCAGTTGGACCAGCTGGGCGCCAGCCCGCGTCTTCTCTCCGAGTCGCGGTCCGGAGTGCCAGGGAGTGGGGCAGGGGGCGGGACCCAAAGATCAGGGTCAGGCTGAGCTCGCTGCCTGGAAATCGTCTTAGTCCGCAGAAATCTAATAGCTGGAAGCTGAACAGAAAAGTTAGAGCAGGTACCGTAATCTCGGGTGTAGAGTGCTGGCAGCAGTGAGGAAGTGGGGGCTCCTAGAGAACACCCCAGGAGTCAGAAACTATCTTGAAGACTCTGGTGAGATGAACAGACACTCATGAGAAACATCCCCTAGAAAATCTAGCCTCTCCCAACAGGAGATGAGGCTCAAACCCGCCAACAGGGAGAGAGTGCACACGGCTATAAAAATATATGCACCAAAGGCACGGTCCCTGGGTCCCTGCTCTCTGATACCCCAAGGAGTATGGCTAAGGAGCAGGGCTTAACTGTGCCATAGAAGCAGTTTTGGTCTCCCAGGAAGAAAGAGGGCCATAACTGAGACTAATATTGCACCAACCTAAGGCAACTCGGACACCATCCGTGGGCACCCATTTGGGTGGGTGCAGCATTAGCTGCTTTCCACACGGAAACCTACCTCCTGACTGATCAGGTCAAGCCGGGATCAGGTACCTGGATGGGAATTTTACCTTCTGAGAGATCAGAAATGGAACCAACGGTGATTGCAGGCCCTGCTCATAGAAGGATGGATACTACCCAACCCACAGAATGATCCACCTGTCTTTGCCTCCTAAAGCCTGGAAACGCTGGGATTAAAGGCATGAGCCAGGGGGCTATTTTTGTAATCTACAAAAGAAGGGGGGGTAGTCAAAGCTAACATTATGCTGGAGGTGGGGTTAGCAGGAGCATGGGAAAGTTGAATTGTCAGAGGTGATTGCTAGAGCTTATGAATCCTGTGAGAGAGACTGAGTGGAGCCAGGGCTTCAGAGGACCAGGGATTCCAGAGGGCTTAGGAAGGAAGTTGGCTATAGACCACAGAGGGTTTCTTGATATTTTAGCCTGATAATTAATTCTCGGTTTTGGGAGTTATCTCCGAAGATACCCTTTTGAATTTAAAGTCTTAGGAGGAGCTGTCCAGGAGATCTTTGGATGTTGGTGTAGGAGCTTAGGAGATGGCTTGGCATTGATTGTCTTCCCCATAACCCAAGGACAGGGATTGAGTAGGAAAGAGAAAAGAACATAGAGCTGGGTATCTATGCCCATGTCTTCCCGACTTCCCAAACATCTTGAAAACGAATCTCCCCTCAGTGTCCCCTTAGCACTTTGCTGAGAACACTGGGTGCTTAAGAACAGTTTGGAGAGCCAGGTGGTGGTGGTGCACGCCTTTAATCCCAACACTCGGGAGGCAGAGGCAGGCAGATCTTTGTGAGTTTGAGACCAGCCTGGTCTACAAGAGCTAGTTCCAGTGCAGGCTCCAAAGCCACAGAGAAACCCTGTCTCGAAAAACCAAAAAAAAAAAAAAAACAAAAGGACAAAGTTAAACACAGATGAATTTTTTGCCGGGCCGTGGTGGCGCACGCCTTTAATCCCAGCACTCATGAGGCAGAGGCAGGCGGATCTCTGTGAGTTCGAGGCCAGCCTGGGCTACAAGAGCTAGCTAGTTCCAGGACAGGCTCCAAAGCTACAGAGAAACCTGTCTCAAAAAACAAAAAAAAAAGAAAGAAAGAAAGAAAGAAAGAAAGAACAGTTTGGAGAAGTACGTTAACTTTATTTAAGAAAATCTGTACCATTGAAGGTGACATTTGTAGTCTTGGTCACAAGGAAGCTGAGATCAAGGGGTTCCAGGCATCTAGACCCCTGACCTCTGGGATCGGGTAAAGCCAGGGTATGGTGCCTCAGTAGCTCTCAGGGTTGCAAATGGAGTGTAAGTGGCACAGCTGGCAAAGGTGACTATGTTCTTGTTCTCCAACAGCTGCATTCCTGGGTAGAAAAGATTCTTGGACATGAACACCAGAAGAGAGTGCTGTGACTGTTCAGAGGAGTGCTGCTGGGACACAGAAGCCTGGAGAGAATGAATAAAGGGTGGTATCTTCATCATCTCATCTTTTCTTGGCAGTGAAAATGAGCACACTGCTGAGGGGTGAATTTTTGACCTGGTGTTGAAAGAAAAAAGGCAAAATACACGCATTTATCTAAAGCTTACTGGAAGGCACGACCTCAGCAATGCACAGATTAGGTTTATAAACACGTAGACATGTACAAAAATAGCCAGAAGATTGTATAGCAGTCCCCTATCCTCAGAGGATCCAAGACTTCTAGGGAAGGGCTGAAATCACAGAGAGTACCAACCCTGTATGTGATGTTTTTCCTATACATGCTTAAGAGAAAGCTTGATCTATAACATAGACACAGTAGGAGATTACAAAGAATGGTTAAGAATAAAGGGCTTGCAGTGGTGCGTGATGGGAAAACATATGTTTAGCAATTATAAAGCCCTGGATTCATCACCTGCACAGAAAACAAGCAAGCAAGCAAAAACCAACCAACCAAACAAACAAACAAAAACAACAACCAAAGAAAAAAAACCCTATTGAAAAAGAGCAAGTGGGGACAGGGAGTGTTCATGCCTATAATCCCAGCACTTGTGAGGCAGAGGTAAAAGGATTGCCAGGGGCTAGAGTCCAGCCTAAGCTACATAGTGAGTTCCAGGCCAGTCTGAAATACAGAAAACGGGGGTGTGGTGGGGGAGGGATGTAGAGACAATTGTAATCACACACAGTGATAAAATTGCCAGATATAAGACCTTTGTGCTTCGGAGCCACTAAGAAAATAGGGATGACTTAAAGGCAAGAACTGTGATATCGCACAGCTTATCTGGGAACAGGGGTGGCCACATGGCTAACAGTCAGAAACTATACCAGGACACACAGGACAAGAGAATTTAGGTCCTAGGCAGGACAGCAAAAGACTTCATTCCACTACTCAGAATAATGTGTGATTTTAAATGGATGAATTACTTGTCTCTGGGAATTTTTTCTCATTCAGTATTTTTGGGTCAGAGTTACCACAGATAGCTGAAATTGTGGAAAGCAAGGTCCTGGAGAAGAAAGACCCCTGTAAACACAAAATTGAATATCGTGTTTATTTACCTTTATGGAGGGGAAGGCGTTATGATGAGAGAAGGGCCCAAGGGTTTCAAAGGTATTTCGCAAATCCTAGACCTGAAACTGAATGGTTGGGAGATGAGGGCATAGTTCAGTGACTGAGATCTTGCCTGCATGCCCAGGAGTTCAAGTCACAGCATCATAAAAATAAGTAGTGCGTAGAGGGGTGCTCACTTTATGATTCTTTATTTACACAATGTTTAAAATGTCAGCATGTGATGGTCACTTCCTACAAGGAAAACCCATCAAGGCAAAGCCCGCTGTGAGTGGGAAGCCCCTGACCAAGGGCAGGGGTTTTCTGTCATTTCACAGCCAAAGATAAGGCAAGAGGTCACCCTTCTTTTTCACTTCCTTGAGGTTCTGAGATACCCCACAACAGACATCCAGGCTCTGGAATCCCCCAAACACAAGACTTATAGGGCATCTTTTCCAGGAATGCTAGAATGGAAATCTGGGGGATCCCCAGCCCCGATCAGCTGACCTTTACACCCTGACATTTCAGTTCTGGCCCCATTTTCTGAATCCACTGAGCAGCCACTGTGCCTTTGACACTGTTGGAGGAGCGGGAAAAAATGAACACCCACATCGCAAGGACCCCAGACCAGTGGTCCCTGACTTTTGGTTATTGAAGTGGTGTTGCCAGTGTCTTAATTTGTGACTTAAGAACATTAGAAGTCAGAGTGATCTGTGCCTCAGGAGGATCTGAGTTCAAGGTCAGTCCAGTCTACAAGGAGACCTGGTCTTAAAAGACATTAGAAAACAATTAGCACACAAAGGCTATCTTAATACTACAATAACAACTTGGAGATATGCATGTTTTAGGAGATCCACAGCCTTTTCCCCTTTTCTGCATTAGCTCTGGGACCCCCAAGCATCTGTGGTAGTGGCTCCTCAGCAGAACACAGCCGATGAGCTAGGATCACAAGTATCCATTTGGGAGGACATCCACAGGAGACCATTGGCACCAGACCACACAGTGTGTGTACCCCACTAACCAGTGGCAGCCGGCTCCCCACGGTGTGCCACATAACCTGGCTCACCTTTTCCCTAAGCAGCCATGGCATTCACACAACTTTACCCCCAGGGGCTCAAAGTCGAAACACCTGCCTGTCACCCAGGGGAGGCATACTTCTGAACCCAAAGCAAAGGGCCAGGCTCACCGAGCCTGTACTGGCCCCATCAATGAGGGAGGCCACTTGCTGGCACTGGAGTCAGGCAGGGTCCTGAGATAGACAGACTCCCCAGTCTCAGCCTCTGGCTGGAAAAACTAAAACTCTCCTTCACTCAGTTTTCCAAGCAGACTGGAGTCAGGGGAGCTGTGTGCTAGTCCCATGCAACCTTGAGAAGTCACCTTCCTTCTGAATGCTTCTGCACATTGACTGTAACACTCTGTGCCAATGACACAGGGTCACCAAAGTCCATCCTGTCTGCCTCGGTCTCGGGGTCTGGGGCCACAAGTCAGCTTGGGCATATATCCTGGGAATAAGGAGTCCCTGATCCTCTTCTGTGTGCAGGCCTCACAGACTGGCAAACATTTTGAGGAGTGAGAACCCTGAGGGAGTCAGGAGAGGAAGCTGCCATCTGCACTGGTCCCAGAGACCTGTCCCAAGACTTCAGCAGCTTGGTCACCCACCTGGAACAAAACTGCCCCCATGGCTGCCCAGCCCAGAGCCCTGTGGGGGGTGTGACTCACTTCGCGGGGGGCCATTGTGGCTAACGTTTAACCTGGCCCCTCCTTCAGAATGACACTTTAGCCCCAGAAGTTCTGAGTACAGAACTGCCCTGTGTGCACCAGGCACTGAGTGAGAATCAGACACACCGCCGGGCTTGGGGCCCTGGGACCACTGTGGACAAGGCACCTCATGAGAGAAAGGAAAGACAACAACTGGCCTCCTGAGAACTCTAAGACAGGCAGGGTGGTAACAGGTGGCATCCCGCCCTGGTTGTTCCTAACCAGGAGGGAGGAACATCACGCCATCTCCAGCTGCAGAGAGAGGCATGCCCACACAGCTGCTGTGGGTTTGTTCACACCAGACATTCCCCGAGAAGGTCCTGGGCCTCTACCCTCAGCCTAGGTCCATCTATTTAAAGGAGACCTCCCCTTTGCCCATGTGTGTCTTGCCTCCCACATAATGGCTTCCCCTTTGGTAGGAATGAGAACACCATGGTACACCGGTAGGATTCTAGTGTGGAGTCCTTCCTGGACAGTAACTAGTTGCACTCTGTTGAAGCAAGACTGATCCTAGAAAAGAGAAAACCCCAAGGCAGGTGGAACTGGGGTCCCCTGTGAAATCACAGCCGTCAAACTCTGGCCCCTTATATCCTAGTGTCCTAAGCCCCCCAGGGCTCTGTTTCTAGAGATCTACCTCCAAGTTTATCTGAGAATGTATGACAAATTCTGATAGAGCATTTGGCAGGGTAAATTTGTCATTGTTATTACTGCAAACGGTGCCCTCGAAATAGTGAATGGGAGTCTGGATGCTGACTCCTTCAGTTAGGTTCTGCTTCCCTCCTTGCTTTGTGACTATGGCGAATCCTTAGACTTCCTGCGCCAGTGCCTCCCTGGGGCATGGGAATGGGGACAGTGCTGTCTCACAGGGCCAACGTGAAGGTTAAATGACTACAGTATCTAAAGCAGTTAGTGCCTGGCACATGGTCACATGTGGGAGCTGCCAATCAATGAGAGGCCCTGAAGTTTACTCCTGCTTATAGCCATATCCAGTCATGTGGACCATGGGCATTCATGAAGAATCAGGTCTCTAAGATGTCACACTTCCCACCCCAGGCCACAGCAAAGGACCCTTTCAGAGTTTCCCCATTGTTGAAGCCCATCTTCTCCTTGCCATGTAGGGGTTCAATCTTTCCCAGATAAGTGTGGGTATCAGTCTGAGCTCTAGTCCATTCTTACAGAAATGTCTCAGGGCATCGAAAGCAGAAGAATGGGGCTGCTGACCTTCTGGAGTTGTCTGCATGGGTCCTCTGCCCTTTGCTAGATGGCCACAGGCTTGGGTGTATTGGGAGCCCCATCCCCACCTTCTAGCAGCCTTCTGTGTCCCATGTTTGCTTTGAGTCAGAATTGGGGCTGGTCTCCCACCTCTATAGGGCAGGGTGGAGACCCCAGTCTGTCAAAGCCCTAGGTTAATAGTCTACTGTCAGACTGAGATTTGCCTCAGGAACTTAAGGCCAGGTTCTATCAAAGGTTTGGGAAGAGACAAAACATTGAGACATGCTTTGGAGCCAGGCCAACTGGGAGGAGCCCATGAGGCAAGGAAGGGTGGGTTTCTTGGCTGCCCAGGCACGAAGCCTCACCCTGTGCTCTGTGGCATGAACCAGCCCTGTCAGGTTCCCCAGTGCTCTCTTGTTCTCTCTCCCTCTGTTTGTGTATGTGTGGCTGGGTGTAACTATGACTACAGGTATGTGCACACAGTAAGCGTGCTCTTTGCACACCCCTGACTCTCTGTCTACTGATGTGCTTGTAGCAAAAACCCTGTGCTAGATGCTGCCTTTCCTAATGCACCCCAAGTTGCTGGTCCCCACTGCCACAGGCAGGCTGAGCATGCCTGCCCCAGACTGTGCCCCAGGAGGTAACAACACTGTACTTTGCACCAGCCATTGGCATTCATACCAGATAATACATGGAGATCAGAGGGTAGACCCTGGTATCTCCAGAGGCAGGTGAAAGGGACTGTCCGGACAGCTCAGCCTCCGCGGGGACTAGTCCTGGAGACCAATTACTTCCCTGTAGGCTTAGTTCAGGAACTGCCATTGACACCTCCCTAAAAGTCAAGTTCCACTTTGGCCCAGAATGCTGCTCTTTGCTCCTTTAAGGGGAGTGGAGGTAGGGTAACAAACAACTCCAGAGTACAGGAATGTCCACAGTCCCTCATTACACCTACTCCTCTCCCTGGGCTTAAGCCCCTTTCAGGTTTTGGGCCCAAACATTAGTGAGATTGAAAAAGGAACTGGGTCAAAAGTCAAACCACTGGCAGGACCACCTTGGATCAAGAATTGGGGATGTTTGACTGGGATTGTGAGGAGAAACTGAAGTCCCTGACACACTCTTGCCCCCTGGGAAGGGACAGAGGGTCCACCCAGGGGACTCAGGAAGTGCTCCTCCTTCTGCCTTCTGCACCTCCAGTAAGAGAGGAAGTAATTTGGAGCAGAGAGCAAGGACTTGGGCAGCCAGACCCAGAGATGAGGGATGGAGCCTCCTGGTGACCAGACATGGAACTGCAGTATATCCCTCCTGAGAGGCTAGAGTGCAAGAAACTCAGCCCTGGGTCTTGCACACCAGAAGAGAGAGGCTGGAAGCAACTTGACCTATTGGCCCACAACAGTTAGGTGTATGGAAGGCACCGGATAGTCCACGTTAGTGGAGGCTAGGGAAATCAGCAGGGGTATGCTACCAAATGGGACGCCGCTCTGACAGCTAGAGTCTAGGCTAGGACACATCTGCTGTCAGAGATCCCGGCTTGAGAGAGCTGAGAATTTTGGATGCTGAGAGTGTGTGTTGCCACTGTGACTTGGAGGAAAGATTCCTTGGGGCACATTAGCAGGCCATCACCAAATCCTTAGCCTTCTATTCTGATCCTGAGCTCCTGACTCAAGACTGAAGTTTTTCAAATCCCTTTTCACAGACTCCCTGCCTTCACTTTCTTCTGAGCACTAACCACGGAGCTACGGAAACCAGCAGGAACCTGGATTTTTAATGAGTTGTAATGTCTCTGTGGACACAGCAGGTAGCAACAGAGATGGGGCTAGCAAGATGGGACTGTAAGGAAGGTGTTCTCTCTGCCTCCCTCTCCAGCTTATGGCCCCTGGGCGTGTGCCTCATGGGTTACTGGAAGCCCATGCTGCTGGCTTGAGGTCTCGAGCACTCGCATCTCTCTTCTCCTTTGGGTGCCATTTCATCCCGGTTCCAAAGGTGACCATGTAGGCTGGAGGGAGGAAGGACAAAGCAGGGATGCTCCAGGCACTGACAGAAAGATAGGTGAGTGGGGCTGGAGGAGGGCACCCAAAGCATGACCCCAGAGTCATTCAGCAAGCCAACCTGCAAGGACAGAGAGGAGCTGCTACCAAACAGATCCTAGTGATGCGTGCCATTTGGCATCACTGATTGACACACAGAGCGCATGGTCCCCACCATCCCTGGGGCTTCTCCCTTGAGCCACCCTTGGGACTCCTCAGCTGCTCTGCCCAGAACCTGAGCTCCCTCTCTCTACACACTTCCAGAGCTCCTTGGCTGGAGCCCGTCCTCTCATCTTCCATGACTGGTTTCCTCCCACTGCTGTTGACCTTTGCACCCTCAGCCCTTCCCTTCCTTTGTGAACCCTCTCCTATCCCTAACTGAGATGTGCTCTGGGGAGGGAGCCTTGTCTGCTCTGTGCTGCTGTAAACCTGCCCACTGTGCCTCCTTTCCATGCTCCCACAGCAGGGCTTTAATGCCCAATTCCACCTCTTTGTCAATTCCTCCCGACCCGGTGGGGAAAGGGGGGCTTAGCGTCTCTGAACTGGTGTCCCCCTGGGAGCTCTGACTAGGGTGCTTCTTTTGAGGGTATACAAGTAAAGGATGTCACCAAGCACGGTGAAAGATGGGAGACTCTTGGAGAATTAGAGCTGGAAGGACCTTGGGGGACATCTAACCTTAGACTCTCAGACTCTCAGAATGCCTCGGGCTCTCCTAGGGTCCCCCAGCCACACAGTTCCCAATCCAACCATTTGCAGCTAGGAACACATGGAAGCTGCCAGGCACAGGCACAGGCCCACCCATCTGGTACAAGCCCCAGTTTGCAGATGAGAGGACCTGACACAGACATGCCATCCCCCAGTGTCTGAAGGTATTAGAGTGGACACCTGTGCCCAAGAGAGCTGTCTCCTCAGAGTTCTCCTGCATGCTGCATCAGCCTTCCATCCCTATGTATTCTGAGTGCCCTGGGGACTCTGAGGAGCCCCAAACACAAGTCCCCTGGAGACTCTGAGACACCCCCAAGATAAGCCCCACCCTAAGCACCTCTACTGGGAAGTCGGGGACTTGGCAGCATCAAACATCTTCTTGCGGCCTTCCATGCCAGACATGGCCTCCACATTCTTCCTCCAGTCTCCCACCTCCACTGGCCGTTCCTGTGGGTAACCCACAACCATGTTAGAAACTCACCAGGCTGCAGGGGCTACGAAGGGCCCCTGAGCTCAAGAGATATTAGATGGAAGAGAATCCACCTCCTTGAAGAAACCCCGATACTCCTGCCCAGCATGTGATGGAAGATGCCTTGGCCAGACAGGGGCACAGGTTATGCTGAGGCTCCACAGAAAATGTGAGGTTGTGTGGATGGGGGGTCATAGGGGACTGTGATCGGGCCACAGTGCTGCTTTCCAGTGTATCACAGGCCAGCCTCACCTCCAAGTCCCATAACAGCCTCCCGTGTGACACACTACAGCTCAGGGTCACCTCCTCCATTTGACTTGTCTCCATTTTGTCAGCATGTGGCCTAGCCTGTTTATCTATTAGGCTTCCTGGGTCGGAGATTGCTCTCTCATACTTACTTCTCACAGTGCCTGTTGGCTCTGGACATACTGTGAGGCCCTGGGCATACACTGTGAGGCTCTGGGCATACTGTGAGGCCCTGGGCATATACTGTGAAGCCTTGGCATAACTGTGAGGTCCTGGGCATACTGTGAGGCCCTGGCATATATTGTGATGCCCTGGGCATACACCGTGAGGCCCTGGGCATATACCGTGAGGCCCTGGGCATACACCGTGAGGCCCTGGGCATACTTTGAGACCCTGGCATATACTGTGAGGCCCTGGGCATATACTATGGGGTCCTGGGCATACTGTGAGACCCTGGCATATACTGTGAGGCCCTGGGCATATACTATGGGGTCCTGGGCATACACCGTGAGGCCCTGGGCATACACAGTGAGGCCCTGGGCATATACTATGGGGTCCTGGGCATACACCGTGGGGCCCTGGGCATATACTGTGNGGCCCTGGGCATATACTGTGAGGCCCTGGGCATACACCGTGAGGCCCTGGGCATACTGTGAGACCCTGGCATATACTGTGAGGCCCTGGGCATATACTATGGGGTCCTGGGCATACACCGTGAGGCCCTGGGCATATACTATGGGGTCCTGGGCATACACCGTGGGGCCCTGGGCATATACTGTGAGGCCCTGGGCATATACTATGGGGTCCTGGGCATACACCATGAGGCCCTGGGCATATACTGTGAGGCCCTGGGCATATACTATGGGGTCCTGGGCATACACCGTGCGGCCCTGGGCATACACCGTGAGGCCCTGGCATATACCATGAGGCCCTGGGGATACACCGTGCGGCCCTGAGCATACACAGTGAGGCCCTGGGCATATACTGTGAGGCCAACAAACTTGACACTGCTGTTTGCTAGGCAAGTAATGGAACTCAGTTCTCCAACTTCTACACATTCATGTTGCCACAGCAGCAACAAGAAGCCATGGCGACAGAGGCAATAGTCGCCCCTGAACTGACACAGAATTCCTCAGTCAGCCCAGTCTTCCCTCTTCTGACTCTGACCTCAGAGGGCACTCTAGAATATTCTAGTTCACAGTCTGACTAGAGCACCTCAGCTGTGAGAAGCAACAGGTAAAGGCTCCTAGGCGGCAGGAGGAAGAATCTGAGGAGAGTGGCCCTACCTTCTCTGTGTCGTCTTTCTTCACAGACTTGAGGTTGGCCCGTAGGTCCATGGATACCTTGTGCTTGGAGCCCAGTAAGGCTCGGAGCATGGCGTCGGCTGAGACACGGACCCGGCGCAGGGGTGGACGCTTGAACTTCCCACGGAGGTCCAGGACCTTCAGCTTCAGGTCCTTAATCTGTAGGAGGAAAGGAGCCAGGCTCTATGGAGGGGACACCAGGCCCGGATCTCTCTTCCTGGGTATCCAACTGCTAGGCTTCCATGCCCCAAGTTTCCCAGGCTCCATGCTAGACTCTCCGCGGTGCTCAGCCTATCCTTTTCCAGACAGTCACCATGAACTTTCACAGATTTAAACCAAGTAGTTAGCCTTACCCCTTCCCTGTCACCAAGCCTCAGATGAACGAAAAGTCACTAAGCCATCATTCACATTCGGAAGCCTTGTGTGGAGTGTGGACTGCTTTCCTCTCCTCGGTCCCTCCATCTTTGGCCTGGCTGCTCAATCCCTGCCCAGGGGGCCTGCAGAGCAGCTGAGCCTAGATTGACCCAGCAGGCAGAAAAGTCCTACATCCTACACCCTGGGAATCCCAGGGTGCGGTCTTTGAGGGAGTTTTCTGGAGTTTAATGACATCATACATCACCCTCCAGGCAAGAGGAAGTGGGTAGGAAAGCAGCCCACCTGCACCGGAAGTCCCACCTTTCCCCATTCTTCTCTACTGGCTGACCCTAATGCTCTCACGCCCTGCCCCACGCTGATGGAGCTCGGAGTATAGGAGTGAGAACCAGAAAGCAGCGTGCATACTAGGACCCGTGTTCTGTGGCTTGAGCCAAGCAAGTTCTTAGCCTTTGTGAGTCTCGGAGTCCTTATTAGTCAGGGTTAGGTAATAGTCCCCATGTCACCCACAGGCATATAGGGAGGATCAAAGGATGCACCACACATGAAAGCCCTTCAGGAAGGTAAGATGTCATTAACAGACATCTGATTACTTGTGTGGGTGAGCGAAGACAGCAACTTCTGAAGAGCTCACGTGGCAGGTGAGGAGGAAGTTTGCTCACGTGTGACCATCCTTCCCGCCCATTGCTCATATCCGGCCTACGGGGCTAGGGTGGAAAGCTAAAGCTTCATGCTGACAGGCTGGGCCACGCCATGTCCAGCCCGCCCAGAACAGGCCCAGCCTCCTACCACTCACCCTGGGGCTTACCTCCCTTGTGTTGTGGAGGCATTTGGCCTCAATATCGTATCGCTCCTCATCCACCACCTCCACCTTGGCATGTAACTCTCGGCACAAGTCCTGAGGGAGCAGAGTGAAGTCATAAGAGTGGAGGAGAAGGGAAAGGGACACCAGCTTCAGCATACCTTTCCGTCTTCACACTGAGCATGCTCGGGCCTATGACCGATTGCTTTGTCAGAACTATTATCCCAACGGGAGCTACTGGAGGCTCCATCATGGCATCACCTCAGGCTATAAACCTTTGCTCTCCTCCTGCTCTCTGTGGGCTTTATTTTTCCAGCTTTTTTGTAAATGTTAACTTATTTTTTACTTTTTTTTTTTTTAAGATCATGTAAGTATGTAGTCCAGCTGGCCTGAAAGCACTGTCATTGAGGGTACCTAGGCACAGATTCGCAATCCCCACATACATGGATTCACAGAAACTGTGAGAGGACACACAAGACCCACACATGCTCAACCCCAGCACTAAGAAGGGAAAGTAGACACAGAGCCCCGTCAGTCATTGGCGTTAAAGCGATTGCTAACTAATCCAAAACAATAAAGCCTCATCTCTAAAAGGAGAGCAAATCTCTGAAGGAATGGGCCTTCCTAAATCCTGCCCATCTCCCAGGCCATGCCATGGCTCCAGCTGATGGGAAGCCAGTCCCTGGTACTGCCCAACTAAGTCCATTCTCCCCTCCGGGACTCCCCTCTCAAGTCTTTAAAATGGAGTGTCACATTGACACCTCGAGTGTTGTGAAACTGGGCGTTGGAGGCAGGAGGGCACCTTGTAAGTTACAGAGCTGTGTTCGTTCAAGACCCACAGAGGGTCTCTTACCTGCAGGGCACTGAGGGACAGGCCTCTGGTCTGCAGCGTGGGGATGCGCTCCGCTAGGTAACGCACCTTCTCGGCCTCTCGCTCCTCATGTTCCTGCTCCCAGCACTCCTTGGCCTTGGCTAGCATCAGGCTCTGCAAAGGACAAAGTCACTGAACCAAGGCTGGCTCCTCATATTCCCTGCCCAGCATCACTGAGGGGAAAGAGCCTCCAGACTCAGCAGACCAGGTCTGAGACCATTGCTCTGTGTGGCAGTGTGCACAGCAGCTGTTGGCAGGCCTTGTGTAAGTCACACAGAGTGGCTCATGTGGCATTCCTGAGCCCCAGAGCTTGTTACCCAGTCTCCCTCTTCCATCCTTGTTATCCCTTCTGCCCCACGGTGCTCCAAAGAGAGAAACAGACCAAATGAACCATGTCCCTTCCTCTCCCTCCACCAAGGAACCCCTCCCCAGGCTCGTTTCCACTGCCTCTTAGGCACCCAGGAGAGGCCAGAGATACAAGTTACTGGTCACCAGTCAGCTCTGGCAATGGACAGGCTTCTTCCCTTACCCTTGCTTGGTCTCCCTCCTTCCCCTTCCTGCCTTCCCCACCTCTTTGAGCCTTTATGGCTGCCCCTCCATCTCCCATGGAACCAGCCTCACCTTCAGCATGAGTTTGCGGGACGCAGTAATCTTGGATTTCCTCTGAGGATGAAAAGGAGAGACCAATAGTAAGGTAAAAGCTATATAACTGGAATTCTGGTACGGGCCAGCACAGTGCCAGCTGCGGTTCTTCATCATTACCCAGAATCCTCTGCATGCTTTAGGGCTTTTCAAGCTCATCTTTGGGACTGAACCAGTCAAGTTCAGAGAATGTTATAGTCAACTACGTTGAAGCCCTGCCTTCCAGTCCTCCCTCTGCTGCATATTCTGCAGATATGCCTCTGTGAGTACCTCCTCAACCGCAGGGGAGCATGTTGACAGCTGTACTTAGTTCACAGTGCCGCCAAGATAAAATGAGGGCACAGATAAGCAACCTTTGCGAAAAGCCTAAAACGGGAGTATGTTTTAGCACTCCAGGCGATAATGCAGCTCTCTTCTGATGTTCTTTTCGGCCAGAGACATATGCTACAGGTTTCCCAAATAAGGGAAGTATGTCTTTGTGGACATCAAGCTGCCTTACAAGTCACCGTCACCCACAGAATTCTCTAAGATATAAAAACACTGCTGTGTTTTCTAATAAAAAATGAGCAAGCAAATTCTTTGTTTGTTTTGTTTTGTTTGTTTGGGGATTTGTTTGGGTTTTTTCTGTTTTGTTTTGCTTTTTTGTTTTTGGGTTTTTTTCAAGACAGGGTTTCTCTGTGTAGCCCTGGCTGTCCTGGAACTTGATCTATAGACCAGGCTGCCTCAGATTCAGCGATCCACCGCCAGGTGCTGGGTGGGATAAAAGGCACAGGCAAATTCTTGATGACTAGGTAGATACATTTTAATAACGCTTTGGAAGTCCCCGCCAAAACCAGGTATGGTGGGTCATGTCAGTACTCTTGGGGCTAAAACAGGAGGCTCACATGTTGTGGTCATCATGGAAGGAAAAGGGCTACACGGAAGAACCTATCTAAAAGAATTTCTAAAGTCCCAGCCCAGTGGCAGTGTCCCCCGTGTGGTGAAGGTGACAGAGACCCTCACTGCTAACTAATGGGATTATGAGGCTCGGGAGTCCTTGTGTCACTCCTGGGTTTCTCCTTGCCACTCCCATGGAGCGCCTGCCTATTTCAGGTGTGATCCACCCTGGGAGAGCACAGGTTTGCCCCTGCCATGATGAGGTTTTGTGGGAGTAGCTGGGAGAGGCGATGGATGAGCTTTAGCAGACTGAGCACACAACTTCTGATCTTCTCACAGTGGCTACCTTTTTCTCTTTGAAAGCCTACACTCCAGGTAATGAGAGAAGTGGCCACTTGCTGTAGCCATTACAGCCCCTGGTTCACCCACCCAGACACACCATGGTGAAAGACCTTTTGCAGTTTTGTTTCCTCACCGCTCAGTAAGTATATGACCTCTTCAGCTAACCAACAGTCCCTGGACCTCACTCTAACAGGAGCCTCTGGAAACTCAAGGGTTCATAGGTCACTGGAAAATAGTGTATTTGCTTCTCCTGCGACTGACTATCCAGGCCCAGTGTTCCCGCAGTCGGTGACGCTGCCTCTCCACTTGAGTCAGCCAGCACATCGCCTATTCCTTCTGTCCTCACCCCGGGCGATATGCATGCTGTGTTCTCAGCAGCCTGAAGAAATCCGCACCACAGTGTGTCCACAACCAGGGTGACCACAATCCTGAGGAGAACCTAAGACCACAGCTTCACTCCTTCCTCAATGTTCAGTCACAGCCTTCAACTTTCAGAGGTGGCTTTGAGCAGCATCAGCATTTAAATGGGCAGAATGATGCCCCCAAGGATGCAAGAAAATTGAGAGAAGCCAAGGGAGACTCTATGCCTGAGGGGCACTGTGCCCTGGAGCAGCATCATAGAGAATCTTCCCTCATTGTTTCTCTTCTCCTGGGAGTTTTCTCTGTCACTGGTATATCCATCCCTCCCTAGGCTTTGACCAATCTCTGACTTCTCTTCAGGCCCACCCCACCTTTATCACTCTGAAGAACTAAGAAACCCCAGTATCACTCACCTCCCTTTAGGCATCCATCATAGGAAGAACCGGAGGACAGAGCGGAGCAGAGAGTGGGTGGGAACAAAGAACACAGCATGAGCAACAAAAGAACCAAGCATATTTGTTGGAGAGGAGGGCACAAGTAGCAATGACGTGTCTGGAAGATACCAGCCATTGGGCAGGGGACCACTTCAGGGTTTCAGTAAATAAGAATATAAAAACCCACTAAGCTTCTGGGCTACTGGACTTTCCTTTTGGGAGATGTTGGTCATTCACAGTTGTAGGAGATCTAGTGGGAGCCCTTGTAAGCTTTGACAGAGGGCCACAGTTAACACAAAAACTTCTATCCCTGGGTTTGCATGCTCAAAGCGTCATTCATGCCCATGTGATATGGTATCCTAGTGTGTCCAGTTCGTTGATCAGTACTGACAAGCCAGCTCTGAGGCACAGGCCAACCTGCTCAGCTGAGAGAGTTCCTGGACACCTCAGGGAAGCAATGCATGCTGACCAGAAACTAAGGAGCATCTGCTGGGAGCAGCCTGGGGGAGGGGTGAGCCAGGCTGTCCACAACGTCAGTGGTGAACGGGGACATGCCTCCCAGAAACCCTGCATGGGGACAGAACAACTTACACTTCCGGCATGGTGGCAGCAAAGCGGCACCTAGAGGAGACAGAGGAATCATTAGTGGCAAAACCGTACCTTCAACTGCGAACCCCTTGTAGGTGTGGGGTGTTAGACAACAGGAAATAGCATGGCAGATTCCAACAGGATACCTCATCTGTTCTGCTTAATCAAAGACAAAACAGAACCTAAGGACAAAATCCTCCTGGAACCTGCAAAGCCTAACACAGTCACCTATGGTTATTTCCAGAAAAATACACTGACTCTGGTGCAGAGCAGGATGGGATCTCTAGACAACGTGGTTGGGAGGGAAGAATGGGACTTGACTGAGGGAGACTTGAACATGCAGCTGAATCCAGATGTCACCTGTGGATTAGGACTCAGGGAAGGTGCAGGAGGAGCAGAGTAGCACAGAGACTGATGTGCAGCTGGCCGCTGGGTGCCTTTGGGCCTAACTCCTGAGTGCCAAGGGTAGATGGCAAGAAGCCCTGAGTAGAGGTTAAAGAAGCCAGGAGAAAAAAAAATCTCGTGTGTCTTCACTCTTTCTTGGACAGTTTTCCTCTCGGCAAAATTGGAGCTTAGATAAGGGTTGGACCTTTTGTTCAAACCACATCTCACTTGGAAGCAAAGCAAGATCAATCACTAAAGGCGTGGTGGCCCTGGCTAAAGGAGTCGGCCTACGAGCCTGGCATCCTCTGAAAGAACACAGCTGCTGAGCAGGCCGAAGCTGCTGACAGGCCGTCTCTGGGCCCAGGCCAAGGCTGGCTTCTGAAGGCTGCAGAGACTACAGGCCCTATTCAACCTCTTGTCTGGGCCCTGAGGTAGAGCATCCTGGAGCTTGAGGAAATGACTGTAGGGAAGCTCAGGGAATCAGGAGCAGCCAGGCTGAGAACAAAGGTGTCAGGTGGGTCAGGAAGCCTGGGACAGTGAGGAGTGGAGGAGCGCTGTATATAGAGGGGCAGGTATGGAATTCAGAGTCCATATTTGGTTCATGAACCTAGTTTGGAGCACTACAGGGCCCTTGCAAGGTGCCCACCAGTAATGTCCTTCCATAGCCACCCGTCTTGTGCCTGTAAAGAATGTCCCTGAGTCAAGTGACCAGGCTTGGCCCACCTCTTCTGAATCCTAGTCTGTTAGGGAGCCTTCCACCTAAGCTTCAGTCATGGGGAGAATGAGGTTAGGTGGGAGGTGACCCTAGAGTCTCAGCTGTCCCCGGGGGTCACAGGGGAAGAGATGTGGGAACCATCCACGCATTCCCAAGATGCTTAGCTGAAATTAGATTCCATGCACAGCTGCTGGGCAAGAGCTTTGCTCTTCTGAAGACACCGAGGAAGTCCAAAAAGAAACACTGGCTGACAAAGACCCACCCCACCCACGTCTGCCTGGCTTCTGGGTCTCACATCTGTCTCCTTGGGATGTGTTTCGCCCTGGTGGGCATTTAGCCATGTCTGTCCTTCTTCTATCCCTTAGAGAGCCCACTGTCGCCAGTGTAGGGCCCACTGCTGGGGCCAACCCGGGCCTCCTGCCAAGTTCCAGGCAGTCCCCAACTGCCTCACTGACAAACGCCAGGCCCAGGGGTCCCACATCAAGCATGAGGCCCTGACCTGTGCTCTGACACCCACACTGACAGGCTCTGTGGAAGACAAGCAGAAACCTGATTAGAAGCCAGGATATAGATAGCAGAGAGGCTGGAGGGCCGGATTCCATCTGTACCATGAGTGGAAAATGAGGAGATAACAGAAAACACAGAACTAGAGGGAAGGGAGCAGTGTCTGGGGCCTGTCTTGATGCTCACCTTCCTGGCCCTGAGGCCCTCAGCTTTCCATGCCAAGCCTGAGTGTGTGTGTGTGTGTGTGTGTGTGTGTGTGTGTGTGTGTGTGTGTGTGTGAACCTGTGTGAGAGACAGCATAGAGAAAGAAACTGGCCTCTTGACACACCTGAGAGAAACACAAACATCTAAGTAGACTCAGGCTCTACTTGCTCCCACCCCTGACCTTCGATCTTAGTTCAAGGGCACCCCATGCTCCTGAACAGGGTGTTAACAAGCTGGATCACCAAGCTCATGGCCAGGAAGTCCAGAGTTGTTCAAACTTCTTTGGGTTTATGACTTCCAAACTTGGGGTGGTAGCTGCCTTTAGCCCCCACTCCCCGCACACACATACATTCCTCCCGACATCACAGTGTGGATATTTCTAGCTCATAGGCTCTTGTGCTCTCACTCCAAATGCTGCCATCTGCCTCCCCCATGAGAGGACCCCCGACAATTCCTTCTAAAACTCAGAGCCAGAAGCAGTGGAGAGAACTGGCATTCTGTACTTACCTGCTTGTTTCCTGTGCAGATGAGACAGGTAAAGAGAGCTAAAAGCGTCTGTCAGAGACAAAGGACAAAGAAATAAGATGGTCTCTTTGGTCAACAGGGCCTCTGGAGCTGTCTCCTTAGAGTCCTGCACGCCAGCCATCTTCTTGTCCTGCCACTGCAGGAATGTATCACTGTCACTGCTCCCCAGGCACCTCCTCAATACAGAGCCTCTGCCTTGATTCCCCATCCCCAGTGCCTCCCCTCCCATCAGGAGCACTGTCCTTCAAGCCACTGGCTGCAGTCCTTCCTGAGAAGATAATCCGTTAGGTGCTGCCTTGGGCTCCTGAGGAACATGTGGGACAGTTCTGTCCTTCCAGGTTTCACCCCCAACAGCATCTTACAGGAGAAGTGACATTTTATAGACAAAAGGCTATGAGTATTAGAGACGAACCTACTTACCCAAACAAGAAACATCTTCCATCCCCCAAACCTTATTTCCCCTTTAAATAAAGCTCTGGCTCTCTATCCTGGCTTGCCCAGGTCTATAGTCAGGGCTGTAGACGCTTACCTAGTTTAGTCCTCGTGGAGCTAGGCTGGCCTGAGCCTCACCACAAACTGCAGACTGTGGGGGCAGAGCTGAGGGCAGGCTTTGAAAACTGTGGCCTCCGGCAACTGGCCAGTAAAAATAGAACAGCCACTGCCCCTCCAGCTGCCCCTCCTTCCTACCCCCTCCCACCATACACACCTCACAGGGCAGATACGTGCTGCGGTGTATACCATAGGGCACACAGGCTTAGAGACCAGTGTGTGTGTGTCAGGAGTGCACACAAACCCTGCACACACACAGCCTCTGACTGGGGGGAACTAGCACTCAACTGAGGAAAGGTAGAGAGTGAAAGACCAGACCAGATGTGGAGCTGACCAGAGATGGGAACAGAAAGCAGGATGAAGGACATCTGGGCCTTGGGAGGCATGAGGAACCATGAAGGACTAGGGAGGGAACAAGCAGACTGACATTTTCTCTCTTACCAAGACATGAGCCCCAGCCCATGCTCCAAAAACCTCAAAAGGCCCAAAACCTAATTGTTTGTGACTCTGGTGCCAGTGAGCTAGGAGGCTGCCTGCAGGGTTTTGGTGGCATGTTTCTGGGGCCCAGCTGAGTCACAGCGGCAGCAGCACCTTTATGCACATCTGCAGACATACGATGCACTTCTCCAGGTGGGCTTTAAGGAAGCCCGTTGACCAGGTTCCAAATGGTATCCCACCTCCATTTCTCGAACCCAGGGAGACTAACAGTCTTTCCCTGCTTAATCTTTATGTCAATCAGAGGCTAGCTGACCCCGGGAGGCCAGGACTGCAGGGCTGCACCTGTTTACTGGGTATTTTTAGGACTGTTGATGAACACATAATACCCACCCTATAGTCAGAGAAAGACAATGCCTGCTATGTTAATCCTGTGGCTATTATAATCGGTCATCTTGTGGGCCAAGATCCCAGGCTAGGCAGGACAGGCAGAGCACTGACCTGTCTGGAAGGTCAGAAGCAGGCTCAGGGAGGGAGGGAGTTGGTGGACAAAGGTGAACAAAGGCAATGCATTCCCAGGGTCCACCAGGAAGAAATAACATGCCCTGTGACGCTAACATTCTGCTTGCCCAGCAGCAAACCTCCAAACCTCTTCTTCACAGCACATGTTTGGGAAGCCTCTTGCTGGATGGGTGCCAGGGAGAAAGGACAGGGTCTGAGAAGCTATGGGACTCAGGCATAGGATCCCAAGTACAGAGGCTGGAGTAGAAAATAAGACAGGAATCAATCACACGGAACAGCTGCAGCAGAGGAACCTAGGAGCTTTGGGAAAGGTTCCGCTGAGGCCTATTGCCTTGACTTTTGGGGTGTGTGTGTGTGTGTGTGTGTGTGTGTGTGTGTGTGTGTGTGTGTGATGTATATACAAGTGTGTGTACAGAGGTGTACTGGTAAATGTGCTATAGTAGCCGGAAGCCAACCTAGGCTACTATCCCTTGAGAAATGCCTGCTGTATTTTTTGAGATGTCTCTCATTGGGAGCTGGGGTCCTTTGATTCCGCTAAGCTGCCTGGCCAGAGAGCCCCAGAGAGCAGCCTGTGTCTGCCTCCCCAGTGCTGGGCTCGGATGCCCAGCTTTTGATGTCGGTGCTAAGGGTCAGACTTGGTGCACAGTACGCACCCTAACAGCGGAACCACCTCTCCAGCACCTACAAGAAGTTTCCTCTAAGACCTCACACCAAAAATGGATGGTCTGCATGAATTACCAAAACTTAGGTGACTATGTGCTTACAGCAAACCACTGTGAATGCAGACCACCCAGGAGGGCGTCCTCTGCTGGAAATACAAGGCCATGTGGAGGCTCTTGGGAAAAGCAGGGCCTGGAGCCCCTTGCGGTAGGTCCCAGTGTTCTACTTCTGTTTGTTTTCCATGTGGTTCCCCTTGCGGTAGGCCCCAGTGTTCTACTTCTGTTTGTTTTCCATGTGGTTCCCCGCATCTAGCTCTCTCCCTCTGCCCCACGCACGACTCTAACTCTGGCTTTGCACTCTGGTCCACAGACTTCTCCAGGGTCTGTCTCCTGATATAACTCCAAAGTGGCCTTCAAAACTAAGTCTGTTAGGCCTTGAAGTTCTTGTACATGCTCCAGTTTCCCCGGGCAGGGCAGTGGGTGCAGAGACCTCCAGGGCCCACCCACAGGCAGGTGATGTCTAGCAAGAGTCTTTCTCTGTCTAGCTAAGGGTTTACCCTTGAGTGTTTCTGCTCTGCTACACCAATCGCTGTCCTTGCCAGGTGTGCCTCTGTCGCTTTTCTCCTGACTGACCCCCTTGCTTACATTAAAGGTCACCACCTTTTACGTTCACATTGGTACAGAAACATGTCACCCACTTCCTATTCTGCCTCCACATGGCCAGCTATCCTAGAGCCTTCAGGCTGTGTCTGGCTTCTCCTCAGACTTGGAGCCAGAAGCAGCACTCACAGTTCTCCAGAGTCCCCAGGCAGAACTTCCTGTGGTCATGTGGATAATGGCCCCACAAACACTCCCACATCCTAATGGCAATGTAAATACGATGCTTTAGATAGCAAAGAAACATTGCAGATGTGGTTAAAGATGGGAGGCTTTCCTGAGTTATCACACAGCCCTTTTTAAAAAAGACCAAGGCGTGAGGCTCAGGGTTGGTATGAAATGTGACAAGTGAAGAAGAGAGATACAACACACTGCCTGCCAAGTCAGAGGAAGTGAGTGCCAGCCAAGGATCACAGGTGGCTTCCATGATGGAGAAGAGGAAAGGAAATGCCTCCCTCTGCCTCCAGAAGGAAGCAGGCCTGCAAATACCTCATTGCCCAGTCTTGCGAGCCTGGTTTTAGACATTGGCCCTTCAGGACTGTAAGATCACTTGTGGGTTTTTTTTTTAATAGCTAAGCTTGTGGTGGCTTATTAAAGCGGCAATAAGAACTTAATGGGCTCTCTCCAGTGACTTGCAGGTACATTTGGGGCCAGCCAGAGAAGCAGTGGACTTGGCAAGGTCAGTGGAAGAGGGTACGTGGAGTATGCCCAAAGCAAGGCAGTCTTAAGGCAGATTCTGACACTCTCCTGGAGAAAAACACAGCCCTTCCTGAAAGACAGTTTTTCTCTTAGGAATGGTCACAGGAGCTCTGCAGAGGAAGACACCGGTCCAGGAGACAAGGGGAGGAGAGGCCATGTGGTGAGCAGTTCTGGTCTTCCACACACACTTCTGTCACAGATGCTTCTCTAATTTTAGCACTAGTCTAACTAGCTCTGCTTCTGTGCTTCTTTCTAATCCAAACACTCTCCATTGTTGTCTTTGACACTGGTAAGGCCCATAGGTGTCCATTGAGAAAATGAGAAGACAGCCCCTCTTAAGGCATGAAGCCCTACAGGCCCTGGGGGTTTCTCCAGCCCAGGGTGGGATTGCAGGGGTTGAAGAATGTGTTCAGCTGCACCTATGTCCTGGCGCTAACCTCACCCACCTGTCAGCGCTCTCCCCTGGTTTCCTGAGATGACCACTTGCACATGGAAAAGGCTATACCTGCTCCTGTTCTAATGTCTCACCAGCTTCACCCCTAATTCCTTTCTGCTGAGTCAGCATCTTAGTTCACACCCCATTCCCACCTCACCTCAGCATCATCCCCAATCCTAATGCTGACCTTCCAGAGCCTAACCAAAATGTAGGTTCAAGGCCGAATAAACCAGCTCCCCAGGGCCTCTTAGACTCTTGGCTTTCTCATTGGTAAACTGGCTTCAGGATATGCCATGACCTTAGGGGAGCCTGGCTTCTAAGGGACTTCTCTTTGCCTCCTGGGAAACCACTGCTTGGGACAGGCTGATGAACAAACTTCCTTCAGTTTCTTTTAAAAGTTCTGGGAAAATCTGAGGCAGTGTAGCTAGATGCTGTACCTTAAGAGAATGGCCCTCACCATCAGAACTTGGCCCTCAACCCAGTAAGAAGTTAACAGAACAAAAGCAGGGCATGATGGTGCATGCCTGGAATCTCAACATGGATCACTGAGGCGGGAGGGTTGCTATGGATCTGAGGACAGTTTGAGCTGGAAGGCGGGAGGGAAGAGGGATACCAGGAAGATCCAGGGCCTTCTAGGTTGGAAACAAGGGTGGGGCACGTCTAGGAAAGAGATCCCGAAGGGGAGCTGGTGAAAGTAGAAGGACGAGGTAAAGAGTGTCCAGTGTCCAGCCTTTTGTCACACTGGTTTCTAGGGTCATTATTGTGTCCCCTAAGGCTAGAAAGACCATAGAGTGTGGGAGGAAGGAAGTATCAGGCCAGAAGGGCCTTATAAGGCCATGGGTAGGAGAGTCAATCATCGCAGGGGCAGGCACCTGTCAGTCAGCCCCAGCTGCCCCGGCATTGTTTGGAAAGCAGAAGAACCTAAATTAGCAAATGACAAAGTTGGTTCTTTTGCCCTGCCAGCCAGCCCTCCCACACTGCTCAGGGACCATGCTTCAGTGGTGGCTGAGCACAAGCCCCCTCTCCACACCCACTCCGCTCCGGTCTATCTTTGCTCTGGGACCAGGTGTCTACAGTGGCCCCAAGTGGGGAAGGGAGGAAAGAGCATGGAGGAAGATAGAGTTACCAGGACAAAGAAAAGCTGTCACTCCTCAGTTTTACACCACAGATCAGCCTGTGTCACTGAGGCCTGGGTCATCGGAGATTGAGCCGAGTGAGTCAACACTCAAGCTTGGAGACAGTTAGCCTCACTCCCAGCAAATCTGATCTGGTGTAACTTGAGCAATTTGACCCTTGTGAGATTCCGTTTCCTCATCTATAAAATGGAGATAATAATAGTGTCTACCTCAGAGGATTGCTGTGGGGCTGTGGTGAGGTAATGTGTACAAAGGGCTTTGTTAAGTTCTTAGGGTATTCTGGTTTCGGTGGTGGTAGGGATCGAACCCAGGGCCTCGTGTGTACTAAGGGAAGCACTCTGCTGCTGTGCGGCTTCACAACCCGTTAGTATGGTCTCACTGAAGTCCCATAATCACTTTGTGGTGGGCATTATTTTTAATCCCATTGCACTGACGAGGAAAGAATTCACGGTAGGAAAGCAACTCGCCCAGTGACCCACAGCAAGGACGAGACAAGGACCCCTTACCTAGTGACAAGCCTGGCATATGTGAACTGCTCAGGAAACCATTTAATGTTTATTTCTTCAGTGTTCTCAACTTCGGATTTTTCTACTGTAAATTTGAATGGATCAGTCTGGGGAACCAAAGTTTCCCTAAACACTAAAGCGCTGCTTTGAATTATGGATTCTTATCAGAAGTCTGTCAGCGTCTTTGGAGCCAGAAGTAGCTCACAGCCTCTGTTCTCAGTCCTGAGACTCCAGGAGGAAGACGTTTTTCTCTGTGCTCCAGGGATGCCAAAGCTGGGCAGAGAGAGAAGAGGAAGCAAAGGAAAAGGCCACTGAGAGAGGTGGGTGAGGGCCTTCCAGCTGCAGCAGGCTCTGGCAGCAAGTGGGCGGGGTCCTGCCCCCTTCAGTTCTCACACTCCGTGCTCTCCTCTCTAGCTATCTCTCATGCCTGCCCCGGACTTCCTCCCACACCCTCTGCCCAAACCTGTTGTCTCAGTTCTCCCTCCAGCTCCCTGCTCCTTGAGCTCAACCTTCCTCCTTCCTCCGTTCTGGACGAAATCTGCCCCTGTCTCTCTGCCTACTTCCCGCCTCCAGCCATGTGCTGTGATAGACAGACAAGGAGCACCTTCACCCCAGGTTGCCTCCAAGCTGTCATCTGGGTTCTTGTGCTTTGAGCCTAGGGCTGGGCCGTGCCTTGGCAGGTCCCTGCAGAACAGGCTGCCTGACCAGAAATCCCCATAATAAGTAGGTAGGGTTCGGGGCTGCCCCTGTGGGGCACGGGAAAGGGGTGTGGGGCATGGAAGCGGAGAGAGCTAGCAAACCAGGTGTGGGTCCCACCCTTAATAAACAATTCTTTTTAGACTGGCACATGAACAGTCAGGAACCTGGGAACTGGGACACCAGGTCAGCATGGAGCACTCCTAATGCTGCCTCACCCTGTCCCCTGCCCCTGCCCAGGATTCCCCCAGCCTGATGACTCCAGCTCCCAGACCTCTCCTATGCAACTCCCAGCCTACCCTGCACCCTGCCTTGACCATTTGACTCTATTTACCCTGTAGAAACCCAGTTCCATGGGGCTCCACTCTTTCCATTCAGGGGAAGCTGCTACATTTACTGTAGGATAAAGGGGAGTCCCCCTTTTCATCTCCTCCTCAACATAGAACCTTTTCTCCCCAACTGCACCTTCACCATCTCTTTGAGGCTCAGGTGCAGAATTTGTAACACAAAACCCTACTTGCAAGTGTAGACCCGACCAGCAGGGGGCGCAGCCCTGCAGGCAGAAATGCCACCAGAGTGGTCACTGTAAAGGCAGGAATAAGACTGGAGAGCATGCCGGTTAGTAGTGGGGCACGCCTTTAGTCCCAGCACTCAGGAGGCAGAGGCAGGCGGAACTCTGAATTCGAGGCCAGCATGGTCTACAAGAGGTAGTTCCAGAACAGGCTCTGAAGCTACAGAGAAAAAAAAGATTAAAGGGCATAATTAGCATAATTATTTCTCCCAGCCTCAGTGCTAACCATGGAGGTGGTGTTGGCCATTTTGAGACAGACAATTTCTTCCTCATGAAGGCCATCCTGTGAAAAAAATCTATGACAATGTTTCTCACAGTGTGGCCAGTTAGGATTTGGGCTGCCCCGTTGGCCTTTTACACTGTGCTGGCATTTGCATAGAAGGTACCAGTGCAACCGTGGATAAAACCGCCAGTGCCTTACCTTGAATCGAGGCAATGGAACCAAAGTGAGCTAGGAGTTACCCTACCCTTTGGTTGGTAATTTTCCTCACCAACACTCACTGAGAAAAAAGCTGGTTTTTCTTAAGTATGTCTTAGATGAATCAGAAAAGTGTTCCTTATACCATAGATAGATATAAGATAATCAAGAAAAATAAAGTGCAATTTTTAGTCCTGAAAATGTTTCAGTCATTAATAAAAATCAACCAAGGCTTTTTGTTTGTTTGTTTGTTTGTTTGTTGGGGTAGGATTTCTCTGTAGCTTTGGAGCCTATCCTGGAACTAGCTCTTGTAGACCAGGCTGGCCTCAAACTCACAGAGATCCTCCTGTCTCTGCCTCCCAAGTGCTGGGATTGAAGGCGTGCTCCACCACCGCCCAGTTCAACCAAGGCATTTTTAAATTTTACACATACACACATGCATGCACACATGCACTCACATGTACACATGCACGCATGCACGCCACCACTGCCTTTGAGCAGAGGTTAGAGGACGCTTACAAGTTGGTTCTCTCCCTCCACCACATGGGTCCCAGAGAATGAACTCAGGCAGCCAGGGTTGTCCACAAGCATTTTTGCCTGCTGAGCCATCTTACTGGCCCCAAGGAATTGTTTCCAATCCAAGTTATTCCGAATGGGCTTGCCCATTGCTAGTGAGCTCTGAAGATCTTACGCTTTAATAAAACACCCCCCAAAGGTAGCGAATGAAGGGTCTGATTATGGGTATGTGATTTTGTTGTTGTTTTGTCTTTGTTTCTGATCTCCTCTGAGAGCATCTGGACACTGAGGTTTCTGGGGAAAGAGATGAAGTTCCCCTTGCTACCAGAGGGAGCGCTAAAGGACTATGTGTCTGTGATCCAGACTACGTAAGTGACAGGTACGGAAACTTCGCAGTAACTGGCTGCATCATGACTGTTCCATCCCCGATTCCAATCCCTCCTCCTGCCCCACCCATGGATAAACAAGCAGATGTGTTTCCAGTCTCTGCACTTACCCATCCCTCCCTGAGCATTCTGCACGTATTCCTTGTTCTCAACAAGTCCTCTGGATCAATACCAGGGAAGGCTTGAGAGGCAGCAAATGCAGCCTCAGGATGGATGCGTCAACATCTAATCCCAACCAAGCACATCTGGCAACGTTTGTCTTTCTTAAATTGAGGTCTTCCTTGAGGCCCACCCAGGAGTTCCCTCAAAGCTCGAACCGAGTGTGCTGTTTTCAGCAGGGAAAAGGTGGAGTTTTCTTCAGGAACTTCTGAAAACCGATAACCATCCACACACCACATTTTTGAGAGCCATAACCTCTTTCTTACACACTCCAGTTGCAGAAGGCTCACAGACATCAAGGATGCATGGGGAAGAGGTACTGTGTGCAATCTGTCTCCAAGGACTTAGAAAGACTTTGCTTGTGATATACTGGACAGACACACACACACACGTATGCATGCACGTGCACGCACACATGCACAAACACACGCACAAGCACACACTCATAGGCAGCCCTTGTTCCTCTGGGGACATAGCCAAGAGGCTGCTGAGAAAACCTGAAGGCGCCCTAGACCCCTAGTTGCCACTAGAGGGCAGCGTGGAGCAAGGAGAAAGTGGACCTGGTTCTAACTGCTCAGAACCACAGCCAGTTGAAGAAAATTCGCGCTATTTCCACTATTGAAAGATAAATCTTTCAGTATAGACCTTTCAATAAAGATATCAATATGTTAAGTTTCAAGATTATGCTAATTTCAATATGTTATAGAGGTTTCAAAGTGATGAGTGGAGTGCAGGGAGCCAAAAGTTCCACAACTGGTATCAAATGGACATTTCTCTCCCACTGACCTTCCCACTTCCTAAAGTGACTTCCTCAGAATTACTCAGGGGCTCGGACTGGACTGAAACACATCTCCTATACCCTCCCCAAGTCTGATACGTGTGGCTTCTTTGTGAGCCATACCAAAATCTAGACAGAGAAACTAACTTCTCCCACTTTGCTACCACACGACTCTAAGCTCTCCCCAAACATTTGTGATACTGGTGATAACAGCTGTGCATTCCTGTCCCGTGAAGAAGGAAGATGTAGCCAGGCACGGGAGCACACGTCTGTAATCCCAGAACTCAGGAGGCAGGGCAAGCGTAAGTTCTGAGCTAGCCTGGGCCCCAAGATAAGACCTTGTCTCAAGAAGTGTGTCACACTGGCCTAGCATGTGCAAAGGGGTGAGTGACAGGTTGTCTCAGAGAGGGCATATCCCCAAGCTAGGATGTATAAGGGCTTGTCAGGTGAGCAGAGAGAAGGCACTGCAGACCCAAGCACACAGCAAAGTGGCATGAAGAAGGATGCGTGAGGTGATTCCAAGCAGTTTGTTCTTGCTGGGGTGCGAAGGGCTGGTCTGTGTACCAACAGAAGGCGATGACGTAGCTGAGGGTGGACGATGAAGAAGTGATGGCAGGTGCAGGGAGCCAAACCTTCATGCGTTTATGTGGCACCCATCAAAGGATTATAAGTCAGGGTGGCATTATGGTTCATGTAGATCTAAAAAAGGCATCAGAAGGTAAGAGAATTAGAGGCCAAGTGTGAGGCAATTACCACCACCACCATCATCATCATCATCATCTAGTCCATCATGAATGGCTGAAACAGAATGCCCAGGATGGGGGAATCTATAACCTACAGAGACCCATTGGTTCCCTGTTCTAGAATCAGGGATTCCAAGATCAGGTGTTGATATCTGGCAAGAGGCTTCACGCTACCTTCCCACATAGCAGAAGAAAGCAGGCAAGAAAGATACCTTGTTACATGATTATCTCCTTATTTATTATAGAATCTTTGGGGAAAGTGGTGGAGGGGCTCTTGTTATATAGCACAGGCTGGCCTCAAACACACCGCATAGCCCAGGATGGTCTCAAAGTCTTTGTGCAGCCCAGGCTTGCTTGTTTCTAAGTCTAGGGTTTTCTCCTGCCTTAGTTTCACAAGTGCTTAGACTCCAGGTGTTTGCCACTGCTGAAAGCCCTTTTGAAAAAGGACTGAAAATTCACCCTCAAGGGCAGAGCCTTCATGCCCGATCTGCTCCTAAGAGGTCTGTCTCTTTTTTTGTTGGGGAGGTTTCGAGACAGGGTTTCTCTGTGTAGCTTTGGTAATGTTGGCCTCTTAATGACATTACAGCCGCAACTTAGATTTCAGCATAAGTTAGGATGTAAACCCAAACCATAAGAATCATCATCAAATATTACAAAACTAAAACGGGCATGGTGTTATGTACTTATCATCCCAAGAGGCTGAGGCAGGAGAATTACAAGTTTGAGATTAGCTGAGGCTACATAGCAAGTACTTCAGTCTGAGTACTCTCTCTTTCTAACATATATATAAAATAAATAAAAGTGAAAACAAAGATGGCAAGGCTGGAGAGCTGGCTCAGGGATTAAGAACACTGGCTGCCCTTCCAGAGGACCCAGGTTCAATCCCCAGCATCCACATGGCAGCTCACAACTGTCTGTAGCTCCATTTCCAGGGGGTCCGACACCCTCACACAGACACACATGCAGGCAAAACACCAATGTACACAAAATAAAATAATTCACTAAAAAACACCAAAGTACATAAACTAAAAATAAATATTTAAAAAAAAAACAGGGGGGCTGGAGAGATGGCTCAGAGGTTAAGAGCAGTGCCTACTCTTCCAAAGGTCCTGAGTTCAATTCCCAGCAACCACATGGTGGCTCACAACCATCTGTAATGGGGTCTGGTGCCCTCTTCTGACCTGCAGGCACACATGCAGACAGAATATTGTATACATAATAAATAAAATAAATAAATATTTTTAAAAAAAAACAGATGGCCACAGAGAAAGCCTTACTTTAAGTGTGAAATGGAGCAGGTAGTTTGACCTTCACTCAGGAGGGCCATCCCACACAGATTAAAGGATTTGAATATACACATTTCTCCAGAGAAGCTATGTAAATGGTCTAATAGAACATAAAAAAAAGTCCACCTTCACCATTCATTAGGGAAATGCAAATCAAAACTGCATGCCAGACTGGTATGGGAACCACACCTGCAGCCCCAGCGCTGAGAGAGTCAGGAAACTGATTGCAAGGTAAAGTCCAGCCTGGCCCATGTGGAGATGCTGTCTCAGAAGCAAACCCTGCAGACTGCTCATCAGGATGGCTACAGCAAACAGAGGAAAGAATGCATGTCGGTCGGGATGTGGAGGATTTGGAGCCTTGTGCATGGTCGGTGGGAGTTGAGCTGGGATAGATCTGCAGAAAACAGTATTGGGGGGGGCTCACAATGTGAAAGGGAAAGCTAGGAGGGACTGAAGAGATGGCTTACCATTGAAAGCATGGGCTTCTTGAAGAGGACCAGGGTTCAGTTCTCAGCATCTGCGTGGTAGGCCGGTAGATGTAACTGGAACTCCAGTTCCAGGACCTGACACTTTCTTCTGACCTCATCAGGTGCCAGGCACACATGACACATATACATACATTTAAGTAAACATTCATATGCATAAGATAAAAGAAATAAATCTAAAACTTTTTAGTTAAAAAATAAATTTATTATATGATATAGGAATTGTATTTCTGGATATATACCCAAAAGATTCAAAAGTACACCATGTGGTGGTGGTACATGCCTTTAATCCCAGAAGAGGCAGAAGCAGGAGGATCTCTGTGAGTTCAAGGCCAGCCTGGTCCACAGAGTGAGTTCCAAGACAGCCAAGGCTGCTACACAGAGAAATCCCTGTCTTGAAAAAAAAAAGAAAGAAAGAAAAGAAAAGGAAAAGATTCAAAAGTGCAGCTGTCAGACATGACAGTACACACCTGTAATCCCAGTGTTCTGGAAGGGAGAGGCAGAGGACTGTGAGTCTGAAGCCAGCCTGGGCTACATAGTGAGACTCTGAGGCCAGCCTGGACTACACAGTGAGACTCTCCTGCAAAAGCTTAACACAAAGATTAAAAAGTGGGATCCTGAAGAAATGTTTGCACACTCCTGTTCACAGCCGCCGAAGGTCCTCCGACAGAGAAATCGACCAACACAACATGATTTGTATACTCAAGAGAACCAGCTTCTCCCTTCAGAAGGGAGGAAATCTTGACACGGGCTGTAACAGGGGTGAACATCATTGAACCAGTGACAAAAAGACAAAGGACAGAAAGACATCAGTCTCCTTCGATGAGGTTTCTGGAGCAGTCAGATTCAGAAGACAAAACCCAGAAGGAAGGCATCCAGGGCTAAAGGGGGTGGGGTGGGGAGTGGGGGGATGGGGGTCCTGCTGAAGACCACCAAAAACTGATGCTTTTCAGTTTGCCAGATGAAGTTCGCTGTGGACTGATGGCAACGATTGTCACACCCCAGTGGGAATAGTGACTTGACACTTAGATGTGATCAACATGGGAATACTTTTTCATTTACTTCGAGTTTTGAGACAGGGCCTCTTGTTGTCCAGGTTAGCCCTGCTAGATAGCTAAGGCTGTCCTTGTACTCATGGTCCTCCTGCCTTTACTCACCCAAGCATCGAGATTACAACGCCACCATGGTCAGCTTACTTGGTCATTAAATTCTTTTAAGAGATGGAAAGAAAAAAGCGTACCAGAATAGAGTACCTGGGTGGGGAAGGAAGGAGGCCAGAGCATGTGGGTTTCTGGAAATGAAGGGCACCCATATCCCAGAGGCTGTGGTTTTCTCAGGGAGGAAAAGTTAGAGGCATCGATGAAATGGAAGAAAATGGAGGCCAGTAAGGTAGAATGTTGTCAGTGATGTGTGCTCCACTCAGGCCTGTCTGGGGCTTCTCCAGCTCAGGAGCACGAGAAGCCTGTGAAGAAAGGAAGTGTTCATGTATTGGGACCATAACCCTGCTGGGTAGTATAGGAGATGGAGTTTTGGGTGGTGATCAGGTCACAGAGGAGAGGAGGAGTCCTCATGAGCAGGACTGGTACCCTTGTAGAACAGACTTGAGAAGGACAAGGATTTTTCTTGACTGTGTAGACATAACAAGAAGCAGCTGTCTGAAAACCAGACCAGGCAACCCTCCTCAGACAGAGCATCTGCCTTCTTCTGATCGTGGATTTCCCAGCCTGAATACTGTCTGGGCAGTGTGGACAGGACCCTCCCACAGGCCAGAGCATCCTGTTTGCTCTTGGGATGCAGAAGCACCAGAACTGGTTTTCAGAACCGGAACTGTGATGATGTGGATTGCAGGTCATGGAAGGTGGGAGGAGGGAGGGAGCTGCAAGCAGAGGCAGAGGGGAGAGAGTGGGTGCTCAGATGTGTATCACTCATCTGCTCCCAGCCAACTTCCTTGGAGACTTCAATGCACTCCCTCACAGGGAAGCATCCTTAACAAGGTCTGGTGCTTCCCTCCTCCAGAGCGTTGGTTTCATGGTGGAAAGACAGTGGAATTTGACTCTGCTGCCAACATACTGGGTGACCTTGGACTGCTTACTTAGCCTTTGTGAACTCCAGGCTCATCCGTAGAAAGGGAGCCAGGATGCCACCACCCTGCTATTGTTGAGAGGATCTATGAGGTCATTCAGTGAAAAGAGCCTTTGTGAGTCACCCAGAGCTGTGCTGGCCTTTGAATGGAACCCAGTGAACTAAGAGCTCATGAAGGAAGCTCCAGGCAGGAGCGACAAAGCTGGGCTGATGTGTCTCTGAGGACACATTTTTGAGGATCCCACTTCTTGGCACATGGGGTTTCTAAGGCCCACACGAGAGCCAGAGGCTTCAGGAGCAGACAGGTGGACACACACATCATTGGACAAGTGACAGCTGCACTGCCTACGAACCCACAGTCGACACGCTGTGAAATGACTACAGGTATTTCTTATTTGCAGGAATCATGGTCTACAAAGTCACTCGCACACTCAATCAGCACACAAAGACCACTTGCTCTAGAAAAAACCCAGGGTTTGGTTCCTGGGAATCCCTGGACACCATCTGATTATGAACCAATCAATTCATAGCGTATATTGTGGTCATTTCTGCTTAAAGACCCCTTGTTAAGTACATACTTCCCATTGCATTGAATTCACAGGCAATAACACTGTATCACACCCCTTCGTGAAAATGGTCTATCTTATGTACTTTCGCCATAAGGTACATCAGAGTCTCCTTGCACTTAGGAACCCCAGAGAGGATATCTGTATTATCTCTGCTTGACAAACATAGTAAGATCACCAACAAAAAGCATTAATGTACCGCCTCCCCCCAGATAGCACTATATAAACCTTAAGAGAACACTTGTTGGGACTGGGGAGATGGCTCAGCAGTTAGAAGTGCTTGTTGCTCTTACAGAGGACCTGGGTTCGATTTCCAGCACTCACATAGTGACTCCAGTTAAGGGGGACACTTTCTTCTAGCCTCTGCAGGCACCAGACTCTCACCAGGCACACATACATACCCACGGCAAAACACTCATATACATAAAAGTAAATAGGTAAATCTTTAAAACACACACGCACGCACGCACACACACACACACACACACACACACACACACACACTCACTCATAGGACAAGAGGCCAGAGAATCAATCACCTTACGCAGCCTCAGCAAATTTGTGCCTCAGGCAATTAGAAGTGTCCAGCATTATGCTTATTGCAGATGAAGCCAAATTCCATAAATACTGATTTGGATGTTAACAAAGAAGACTAATTCCCAAACATAGAACCCGCATGTGACAAGCACTAAGGGCACTGCTATCCTCATTTCACAAGATGGAGAAGCTAAAGCTCATCAAGGTGTCTAGCTGACGCTCTACTAATAGATAGGAGACCTAGAATTCAAACCCCAGATTCAAATGCAGATCAAAATCAAAGGGACCTTAGAAGTATTAGATACTGTCCTCTAGCCCACACTCATTCATTTTATCAATAAATCCCTAGGCCCAGAGAGGACGGCCGGCCACCCAGACACTGGGGGCAATCCCAGCATGGATTGCGGGCTTGATCAGGTAGACAGTCTTTCCTCAAGTGACTGACCTACCTGTGTTATTAATGCCTTCTAAACTCCCAAAGTATTTCTTGGTTCTGTTTCCAGTCAGTGAAGAAAGAGTCACATTGGGGAAATGCTCAACCAGGAACCAGAGTGTTTACAGATTGGGCCACCAGAGGTCGCCCCTTCCTATACGCACCCTCTCTTTCCTACCCGTCCCCCACAAGCACTGGGAGGCCTCAACTAGCCAGAGTGGTCCAAGCAAAGACATTGAACAATGGGCTGATTGATGCAAATGGACCATGAAAGACAAATTGTTCCGATGAAGCACATTCCAGGCTCCTGCCAAACGCCCAGGGTGTGTGGAATTTCAAGGAAAAGTGAAGTAGATGTGGCTGTCTCAGTGGCCCTTAGGCTTCCCTGGACCAGCTTTTCAGCACCTCCTTTCCCTGGAATGTTGCAGGCTTGACCTAGGCTCCCAGGGGACTGCCCTGGATGGATGGGGAGGCTGAGGAAGGAAAAGGATAAATAAGATCCTGACCTTCACAGTAGATAAGGTCCACCCCCAGGTGGCCTTGGGCTTCTGAACAGAAAGATCCCTTGGCAAACTGCTCTCTGCCCACTTCCCAGCCCCCTACCCAGGGATGTAGCCCCAAAACATCCTTTTCCTGTCTCTAGGTAGCCCTCCTGACAACCTTCGTCTCTCTCTGCTGTTTCCCCCCTGTGAAGTGTGGTTAATCACCCTTTGCACTCATCTCCAGGGTTTTCTTGTTTCTTTTGGTGAGGATCAAAGGAAAAAATATCTAGAAACTTTAACATTTCTGTTCAAGGAAGGCTACAAACCCACACCCATCCACCCCCAGCCCAGCCCAGCCCACCGCACTCCCAGGCTCCAGCAGCCAGAGCTTGTTCCCAGCTCCATCCCGGCTCCCTGGAGACCTCCAGGTGACCCCAGTCCCAGCAGAAGCCCTGCAGCATATGCTTGCAGCCTCCTTGGGATCTGAACTTCCGACTACTGCGGTCCCCCAACCCCCAGGGCCAGGGAGGTGGAGCAGGATCTGATGCCTGAGCCTACACAAGGGCTCCTTGTCCTGCTGGCCGGCCTGGCACCGGCCGTCCCATCCTGAGAGGGCTCTCTAGAACCTTTGTGTTTCTGCTGTGGCTTAAGGCATGAGCAGATGATAGCCTACCAAGACCAGGCCTGACCCACCAGGTTTATGTCAGTCTACCTGTGGAAGTGCTGTAACTGGGTCCCCTTGACGTCCCTGTCCCTCAACTCCAACCCTCGAGTAACATTCAATTAAATGTTGTCATAATTTATCTTTGTGGGGCTGAAGAGTCAGCCTGGGTGAAGGCTTTAAGACACTGAAGGCACCCTGGAAGACACACGGCCAACAGGAGGGGAAAGAAACAGAAGTCAGAACATGGGGTCAGGTGCTAGCCTGAGAGTTTTCCATCCCTGTACTGGGCGTCTTAGAGTGGCAGCCATCCAATAACAAGATCATATAAATATGATGTCGGAAGAGGCAAAAAAGGGCTGACGAGATGTCTCAGCAGGTAAAGGAGCTTGGTACCAATCTTAATCTGAGTTTGATCCCAGGAACCCATATGGCAGAAGAGAAAAGCCACTTCTTGAAAGCTGTCTTTACAATCTCACACACACACACACACACACACACACACACACACACACACACCACGGCATGTATTCACCCATATGCATACAAACAAAAATAAGTTAATTAATTTAAAAAATTTTGAAAGAAGGGCTGGAGAGATGGCTCAGCGGTTAAGAGCACTTTCAGAGGTCCTGAGTTCGATTCTTAGCACACATGATGGCTCACACCCATCTATAACAGGATCTGATGCCCTCTTCTGGCATGAGGGCATACATGCAGAGTACTCAGACATAAAATACAAATAATTAATTAATTAAAACTTTTTGAAAGAAGATGCAGAGAAGTGGGCTAAGGGCTAAGCACATAGTAGCACATGCAATCCTCTGAGTTTGACCCCCAACCCCCAGCACTAGGTGGGGGAGCCACTTCATGTTAAAGCAGCCTTGGAGTTCACACCTGTAACCCCAGCACTCAGCAGGCAGAGGCAGGAGAACTCAGCATTTCAAGCCAGCCTGGGCTATATAGTGAGACAGGAAGGGAAGGAGGGAGGGAGAAAAGGAGAGGAGAAATGCTTGGGGAGAGCTGGAAACTGTCAGCATCCACACAGTCATTTATAGAGAATTTAGTGTCTGCCAAAGACAAACATAGCCCCTGCTCCCTGGACAGCTTCCATCCTGCTAGGCGAGAGCTAAGCAAGCAGCTTGTCAGCAGCCCTGCCCTGGGCCAGGTGTGTGTGCAGCATGGCCAGCTGGTCCAAGATTTATCCCAGATCCCCCTCCCCCATGGCCTGGCTCAGCACAATGGGCCTCCTGGGTGGTAAAAATGGCTCCTGCGAAGGAGGCTCCTGCGCCCAAGGCCACACCCTTCCTGGTCTTTACCAGCCATAGGAAGAGTTAACTAGCCCAGTCCTTCCTGACTTTGGGCAGGAGGGTCAGTCTCAAGTCCCCTCAATAAACAGTACTAGGGCCAGTTGCCAGCATCACAGACAGCAGCAGAAGCCCTGTTTGGCCCTGAAGGAGCTTCCACCTCCTCCCAGCTCAGCCCAAAGGGAGCGACCGTTCACAAGCCTAGAAGGGGTTAAGTCCACAGGATGTGCCCAAGACCCAGCTGTTTCCGTGGGCGGACAGGGGATTTACAGCCTCCTGGCCTCCTACACTGTGGGGCTGAGCAGTCCGTGCTGGAGAGAGATGCTTCTCTCTCACGCAGTGACAGAAAAAGCTGAGTTCTTGCTGTGAGGTCAGACTCCTCTGTCCCGCAGCCAGGGCCTCCCACGCGGCGCCAGGGGGAGAGTCGGGGCAGGAAAGAGGAGTCAAGGGGTCCAGAAGAACCCTGGCTCTGGATACCAAGATGGATAAAGACCAAACTGGCTCTGCCTGTCCTGGGCAGACTCATGACTCATGAGGGGACAGTAGTTAGTGGCGGAGAAGTGGATCCGGGTTCAAACTCCAGGCTTCAGTTTCCAGGAGAGAACCTAATACTGTGCTGCCCATGCTGTGTGTGCCTCAGTTTCTCCCCTCTTGGAGCACCCTTTGGAAGTAGTATAATAATGAAGCCCCAAATGTCCATAAAGTCCCTCAAACCTGTAATCACATTAAGGATCTTGAGGTGGTATCTCAAAAGATCTTGATGACCCCTGTGGAGTGTAAATGCTACCAAAAGTGTCCTATGAGGAAGCCACATGGAGTTGGCAGACAGACCAAAAAGCACTGTGACCAGAGAGGCAGGGAATGATCATGCTGCATAAACCATGGCATACAGGAGCCACCCGAGGCAGAAGAGACCGGGAACTCCTCACCTGGAGCCTGCAGCAGGAATGTAGCCAGCCCATATCTTGATTTTGGCCCACAGGATGACTGTAGCCTTTGGTCTCTGGAGCCATGAGAAAGTGAGCTTCTGGGGTAAGTTACAAGGGGTGGAATGATTTCTCTCAGTAACGACAAGAAACCAGGGCCTCCTTACCCACTGGTTCTCAGTCTTCCCAACACTGCAACCCTTTAACCACAGTTCCTCATGTTGGGACCACCCCCAACCATAAGATTACTTTGTTGCTACTCCATAACTGTAATTTTGCTATTGTCATGAATCATAAATATCTGATATGTGAATCTCAGAGGTGTCGCGACCCACAGGTTGAGAATCTCTGTGATAAATGAAGCCGATCACCCTGTGGTCCAGTGGTTCTTTCCCTGTGTTGTTGTCCCTTTCTCTTTCAAGGAGTCAAGGAGTCCCCTCAACGGAGCCCTGGGACTGCACTGGCCAAGGACATCAGTCTGGCCTGGGGCCATTCCCCTGAGGCACGAAGGTAGGATGCCTGGGTTTAGCAAGCCAGCTGGTGAGTGCATGTTCCCTAAGTAGGAGGCAGGAAAGCCAGGCTCTTCCACTATCAGATCTCAGCGTCTTGGTGACTTGTCCTCCAAGTCTACTGGGCCAGCTTGATGTGGCGACACAGGACTGTAGTTAGGAGACTAACACTAAGTGGGGTGGGAGGGGGGCTGAAGTAAGAGAACCCTGAGTCCCCTGTCAGCCTGGCCCAAATACAAACAACCCTTTCGGTAGGCCTTGAGTATCTGCTCCAGGCTTGCCTCACTGCCTCCCACTCTACTACCCAAGGGCATTTTGGAATCTTCCAGGAGTCAGTAATTACAGAGAGGCCAGCATACTTTCCGAGAAACTAAACTGCCAAATCTGTGGAGAGCTGGGAGGTAATGGGAAAGAGAGCATCCAGAGTCTCAAACCCTCAGTGATCACTTGCTGGACTCACACTGTACCAGGAGCAGGACCAGGTGTGGGAGGGTCAAGGTGATACAGCCCTCATCTAACTAGAAAGGTAGGTGATGATGCTGGCCCAAGACCACTCTCAGTTTCTTGGTAACAGTTCTTCCCAGCAAGATGCTTGTGTTATCAAAACCAGCAAGGGAAAGAGAGTCAGGATAGGCAGGACAGGAAGTCACAATCTCATGGAGCCTTACAGCAGAGGTGACATCCACCCTACTCTGCTGGTTAGAAGACACAGGGATGGGAATATGTGGGGCTTGCCTAACATACACTAAGGCCTGGCTTCCATCTCCAAACACTACACAAAACCAGGCATTGTGGCATATGCCTGTGATCCTGTCATTTTAGCACTCCAGAGGTAGAGCAAAATCAGAAGTTCAAAGCCATCTTCAGCTGCACAGCAAGGTACTATGAGATGCTGTACCCAAAACAAAGGGGACTGGCAATTCATGGAGGCTCTTGTTCTGCTGAGTGCAAGGCTGTTGCAACTTTCAGGGAAAGGTTCCTAGCCACTGGCTTATTGCTTCTTGGGCATCAATTCTTCACCTGCCTGACCTGACATTCCTGCACCCGTGTACAGCCTGGTGTTACCATCTTACTACATATTCACTATGTCCTATTTTTGACCTCGTGCACATAATATTCCTGGGAGGAAAGATGACCCTGCTTCCTATTCTACATTTGTGGAAACTGAGGCCCCGAGCAGTAGATGAAGCCAGAGGCCCATTTCCTAGGGAACTTTCTTCTCCACTATTTAGACACTGGCAGGATCCGACAAAGGAAACCACGACAAGCTGCAGTGAGAGGAAGTCACCAGAAACAGAGGAATGGTAGTAGAGTCCTCGTTAACTCTGCTAGGTAGCACTCGCTGGACTCTGGCATGTCAAGCTAAGCAGATCAAACCTGCAAGGTGTGTGCGTGTGTGTGTGTTCGTTCATTCAATATATCTCGACAAATCACCTGGACCCTGAACCCATTAAGCAGTAAGTATTGCAGCCTTGACTTCTCTGCATCCAGCGCTGTTAATGACCCCTGACAAACAGAGATCCCTGAACATCAGCCCTGCGAGCTGACCACTTCAGAATCACTACTGAGGTTTGGTTTTTGTTGTTGTTTGTATTATTTAGGTTGGTTTGGGTTTTGTAGTGTGGCGAATTGGATCCTGAACCTTGTGTGTGCTGAGTAAGTGCTCTACCATTAAGCTGCATGTCTACCCTTGCTTTGTGCATGTGTGTGTGTGTGTGTGGCATGTTTAATTGAAACCATGTTTCTCTATGGAGCCCTAGATATCCTGGAACCCTCTATGTAGATCAGACTGGTCTCAAATTCTACCTTGCAAGCACTTGTGACTATGCCTGACTGTGTTGTTGTTAAACAGAATCTCACTATGCAGCTCAGGCTAACCTCAAGCTTATAATCCCCCTGTCTCAGTATCCTGATTACTGGGATGACAAACATACACCACCATGTCCAGTAGGTTGTGTTCTTTTATCGAGTACCCATTTCTCCTCATTTGCTGCATTGGTAAGTACCGGTCAGCTTCAATTTTATAAGGAGGGAAAGTCAGGCCAGTAATAGAGATGTGCTTAAAGTCATAGTACTGGGTAACAGCCCAGTCTGAATGAGGATCCAGAAGGTGCCCCGACCTCTGCCTTCTTCCAGGCTTCATCTGTTCTTAAATATGCCAATGGATCCGGGAGTCCAACTCATGTACAGTTACACTCAAGGCACCTGCCCTGCCAGTCAATGGGCCTCTAACATACTCCTTTTCTCTCTCTCTCCCTCTCTCCTTCCTTCTGTGCCTCCCTCCCTCCTCTCTCCCTTTCTATCCCCTTCCATGTACAACTCTGATGCAGATAGCCACTGGCCTGGGAACCCAGCAGAGAATACAACCAGGGGTCGGGAGTCCTGGCCTCCTGTATCTTCCAGCCCAGAGCAGTGAATAACTGAGAGTTTTACATCCATATCAGTGGCCGGGCTCTGTTAAACGCAGGAGCAGGGATGTGGTTGCTGCAGCCAGAAGGACCTCTCTCTGTATTGTGTAGGCAGGAAAGTGTCTCAGGCTAGCAAGGGCATGGGCAATGTGTGATGGAAGGAAGCCAGCCACATGGAGGCCAGGAGGAAGCGCTAGAAGGCATCCTTCCCCTGAACTTGAAACCAGCCCTGATGCGTGCAGGGCACTGCCGCCCTGAGTGAGGACACTTGTCTCTGATTCCAGATTAGGTATTGGATTGGAGGTCTTTTCCCAACCACAGGAAAGTCGCACTGCTCTCCAGAGCCTTAGATTTAGCATCTGTATCAGGAAACACACCTGGGGAAGTTGGGTGACACAGTAAGACTACAGGACAGAGCTGTTATGAGAACATAGGCCACATCTGATGGCTCTTTGAGTCAGAGCCTTAGATTGGAACACAGGAATCATGACACGAGAAACATGATTGACGGCTGAAGTAAGAGGGGTTGGGACCTCTAGAAACTTTGCAACAAGGGTCTATATTTGACCCATGGGAGAAATCACCCTTCCGGGCAGGTGGGAGACCACCAGAGCAGTAGGGAATGCTAGCTGCTGGCACATGGTTTGTAACCAGGAAACGTACTGAGCTACTTATAAACTCAGATGGGTCATGCAACTCACAGTCCCTTCTATGGTGATGGTGGGGAGCTGGGGAGGAGGATGCTAGATGGGCCCTGGGCTGTACCACACTGCAGCCATCTTCGTGATAGCAATACTGCTGCACTGCAGTCAGCTGACGACGGAAACTAGAGAGAGCCATGCCTTCTCGTCATCTTTAAAGCTGGGAATGCAAAGGTTGGGAAGGAGGGTTGTCCTGGCTCGTCTTATGTCAACTTGACACAAGCTAGAGTCATCTGAAAGAAGGGAACCTCAGATGAGAAGCTGCCTCCCTAAGATCCAGCTGTAATACATTTTCTTAATTAGTGATTGATGAGGGAGATCTCGCCCAGTCCATTGTGGGTGAGGCTATCCTTGGGCTTATGGTCCTAGGTTCTTTAAAAAAGCAGACTGAGCCGGGCAGTGGTGGCGCACGCCTTTAATCCCAGCATCGGGAGGCAGAGGCAGGCAGATCTCTGTAAGTTCGAGACCAGCCTGGTCTACAAGAGCTAGTTCCAGGATTGGCTCCAAAGCTGCAGAGAAACCCTGTCTCGGGGAAAAAAAAAAAAGCAGACTGAGCAAGCCATGATGAACAAGACAGTAAGGGGGACACCTCTGTGACCTCTGCTTCATTTCCCACCCCCCAGGTTTCTGCACAGTGTGAGTTTCAAGACTACAATGTAGAAATATAAACCAGATAAATCCTTTCCTCCAAAAGTTGCTTTTAGGTCATGGTGTTTCATCACAGCAATAGCAACCATAAGACAAGGGTCAAAGAGTCCACTCAACCACCATCTGCAGCTGGGGAGTCTCAGGCCACTGTTTTAAGTTCTCTGTGTGTTAGCTTCATTGTCCCTAAGGTGAAGACCTTCCCTCCCCTTGAAAGAAAGTTAAGCCTAGCACCAGATGGGTCAAAACCTAGAGCATACTCCATGAAGGCTGGGCATTGGGATTAGGCAAAGGCACTTGGTAAGTGGTGCTAATTTACAGTGGTAATTACGTGCAGTTTGCTAAGTGGGGATTAGGTGGAGCAAAGCTGCTGGGAGGATTGTTATGCTACTGTAAAAACAAACACTTAAAGTGTGCTATCTCTGTGCTTTATCTACAGGCATTCTCTCAATTACTTCTCAAGGTGATCCTAGAAAGCAGGGCTATTAATACCCCCATTTCTGTGGGGTGCCAAATAACCTGATGTGAAATGCAGTGAAGATTCACACTCAGGCTGTGAACCCCCATTTCTCAGTGCCACTGGGCCACCTCTACAGGGACAACAGGAATGCCTAAGTGTCACAACCACCTCAATCTCACCTTGCTACCCAGCTCAGCTCCCCATTCTGGTGGGTCCACCATCCCCCATGCTAAAATGCAATGCTTAGCACAATCCCATCCACTTCCCAATGGGGACCTGGTCACTCTACCTGAGCAGTACTGCAGGGACACAGCAGTATCTGTCTTCTTAGCCTTCCAGTGATGTGGGATTCCCCTCTGTATGCTGTGAATACCATTGGTTAATAAAGAATCTGCTTTGGGCCTATTGCAGTGCAGAACAGAGCAAGGTGGGAATTCGGAGCAGATAGAGATGAGACTAGGAGGGGTCAAAGAGAAGCCATGTAGCCGCTGCAGGAGACAGACACCAGACAGAGCCTTACTGGTAGGCTACAACTGCATGGTGACACACAGATTAATAGAAATGGGTTAATTTAAGATGTAAGAGCTAGCTAGCAATATGCTTAAGCTATTGGCTAAGCAGTATTGTCTCAACCTCCTGGAGCAGTTGGGATTGCAGGCCTTCACCCCTTCACCACTAGGCCTGGTTCAAACATTTTTTTATAACAAAACTAAAGATGTGTGTGTGTGTGTGTGTGTGTGTGTGTATGAGAGAGAGAGAGAGAGAAAGAGAGAGAGAGAGAGCTTTGCATGGGCTCCACCACCTATAAAAAGCACAATTCCTGGAGGTGCTCTGGGTGCCCCAGGCCTGCACTCAGCTGTCACTCCCAGGATCTGTGAAAACCTGTTTGTATCTCTTGTCTCCCTCACCTTTTCTGGTCCTAGTATCTTTACACAATCAGTTTCCTCCACCCTGAATGTTCCCCGTGGTCAGAATCCTATCCCTCATTCAAAGACTCCTCAGTGAACACCCCCTGCTCCAACCTGCTTTTCCCTCCTGCACTCTTGGTCTCAATACCCTTGGGGCCTCCTGGAGACTAATGTCTGGTCAGACCAGTAGCTTCCTGTGCAGTGAATATTAAGTGCTAACATATCACTGCCGTTGGGTTGAACTGATTAACTTAGCAGAGGGGTCCTACAGAGAGCTGGCAAAGAAACCCCAGAGAGAGAGAGAGAGAGAGAGAGAGAGAGAGAGGCTCTGACTGGCTCTTTGCCCTGCAGCTAGAGGTTTGGTGCCCTTCCTCCATGAAGGTAGGAAATACTGTAGCCTGAGCCAAGGGAGGTGATGCTTCTGGACCAAAGCATTGTTGCCTGTCGGCTTAAATTCCGTAGAGATGTCTAGGAACATCAGAAAAACGGGAGATGGAGATGTCTATCTCAGGCAGTGGGTCACTGATCAACTGTCCCAGTTTGTCCAGGACTGAGGAGTTTCTTGGGATGTGGACTGGCCAGAGTAAACAATGGAGAAACCAGGAAAGTTATGCATTTTTTTTGAGGCCCCAGGCTGATGCCACACAAGAGACAAAGCTGCTGAGTCTTGGCTTTTGTAGGCTGGGGTAACCCTGACCAACATCTTAGACCCCAAAGGAACAACGTTAGGAACTGGGAGTCTCCTTAGGTCCCCCAAAGCTCTTGCTGTCCCTTCCTATCCTAAGGTCCCACTTTTCTTTAGACTTCTCCTGTCCTGGCCTTGGATCTATGGATAGCCCAGATAACTGGGTCTTTTTCCACTGCTAGACCTCATCCTTGTTGATTTTTTGTTGTTTTTGTTCTGTTTCAGAGTAGAGTAGGGAGCTTGAGCCAGGGCCTCTGTGTGGTCCAGGATGGCCTCAAACTCTTGACCTTCGTGCCTTAGCCTCCCAAATGCTAGAGCTATAGGTATTACCTACCCAGCTTGGTCCTACCCTTGTTCAGGGCCTGGCTCCAGTCACCTTCTGCACAAAGGCCCTCACCCCTGCACCAGCTCACCAACAGTTCTCGTCTCTGCCCTTTGAGGATCCCTCCCTACTCCACACAGGAGAGTTCCTTCACCTCTGAGCTTCCTGCTGTCAGCAAAACTATGGCTTAAGTTGTTCACATATGGTGGCTTAAATTGTTCATGTATGCACTCATGCGGTAAAAAATCTATCTAGCTCTGGCTAACAGCGCCAGCCTTGATTCCCACCATGACTAAATTGACTCCACCACTTATTAACTGCTTTGTGACTCTGAATAGTCCCTTTGCTTCTCTGGGTCTTGGTTTCTTAACATAAGACAAGGACCACCCTCACTGAGCATTACAATGTCAGAAGACTTAGCACTACAGACAGCTGCCGCTCTTGGCCTGAGATAGAGCAAACATATACACTGTTTGCCATTATTATTGTTGAGTCTACCAGGTGCCAGGTAATCTGGGACACCAGGAATACACAAATGACACATCCAAGAACTAAGCCGTCGAGTGGCACAGGCAGACATATAAACCAGCAATTGCACGCAGTGTGACTAATGGGGAAGGTATGGCCACACGGCAGGGAGAGTGGTTACTCACGCTAGCCTGTAGGCAGGGCAGTCATGGGGAGGCATCTCAGAGCATGAAAACTCAGAGCTATGATACCAGAATGTGTGGGAGGAGCTGGAAGAAATGGCTTATGGTGTGAGGTGGCCTTCATTGGTACTGGAATGGGGACAGTTACCTGAGGAACGTAGGTGTGCAAACAAGAGTGTAAAGAGAGGGTGCTATCAGGAAGGGGGCCTCTCCCATCGCAGAGGACAAGCAGCTGGTGGAAGAATCAATTGCATTTTCTATAGATCACTCTGGTGGACTGTGTGGGGCAAATGGGAACAGAAGACTGGAGGAGCACACGTCAGAGCTCTGTACAGCCTCAGGGCAGCCTGGCATCCAGCCTGGCATTCTCGCTAGGGCCCTTGGATCCTGACCCTGGAGGGACAGCTGCCCATGGCGCCTTATCATTGGCTCCAGATTTCCAGCTGACAGCCTCTCATGGCCCGCAGACCCACCCTCTCTCTTTGCTTCTGCAGTTCCGGCTCTGGGCTCTCTCTGGCTCTCCCACCTTCTCCATTCTTCCCCTGGAGCAGGCTCACTCTTGCCAAAGCCTCAACTCCCAACCCAGCTCTCCCGGATCAGAAGGAGCCCATCCCTTCTCCCCTCAGCCTCCCCACCCCACCGGACTCCAGTTGTTGGGCTGAGACTTGCCCTGTCTCATTTTCCCATTGATGACTCATGGATCAGGCAGGGTGAGGCCCCAGCTGCCAGAGCAGGGGGAGAGTTTGTGGCAAGAGCCCCTCCCTGGCCTCACAGTGTCCTCAGGTCCAGCTGAGCAGTTTTCTCTCTCCTAAGAGTCTGCTGGTATTGTGAAAGCCTGCCTGTCACCAAAGGGGCTTTTGCCCTACAACAGTCCAGCAAGCATTCCAAGGGTGAAGGCCTTTGCTCTTCCCTGGAAATTCAGAGCAGAAAGGGCACCCTTAAACTCAAAAGGCAGAGCAACCCCTTCCCTTCCAGAGGGACCAAAACTCCTCTAAAAGGTCGCTATCCTTTGAAATAGTGAATCTCTTGAATTGCCCCTGTTCTGAGAGCGCCAGCCCTTTCTACAGTGAGGGCTCTTGCGAACCCAGGGCTCCCAGAATATTGGTAAATGTCCATTCTAACAGTCTCCACCTACACACATGTGCCAGGAGCCTGCTAAGTGCCAGGTCCACAAGAGGGTCTCCAAGGGCTTTGAGACTCACTTAGCAAAAGGACACACCAAAGATGGCTTTGGGCAAGAACCAAAGCACACTTGGAGCCAAGCCTGAGTGTCTAAAGTAGGGAGCTCCAGAAACCAGAGCCTGCCTCCATTCTCCAAGCACCTGCCCTCTGCCCTTGACTCTCAGCACTGCCCATGTGCCCCTGCTGCCCTCTGCGGCACAATGATGCCTCTCAGCTCTGCTGAGGTCCACACTGAGCAGCAAGGAAATACTGCCTGGCACTTCGAGGCTTCCTACGGTCAGTTCTACTGCACTAGTTGCTATGGTTTGTCTCCCACTAAACTCTGGCCTCCTAGGGCAAGATATTGGGTTGTCATTTTTGTCCCTCCAAGTCCACTGGAGAGCAGAGTACCTGGTCCAGCAGGCATTGTTTGGTGAGTGATTGCACCTTGATCCCAAAGCCATCCACTCACAAACCCTCCTTTCTCCATTTCCGAGTGCCTGTGCCTCATTTCTTTCAACCTGAATCTCCACCCCTAGCAATTCCTGGGCTTGACTGGAGTAGTCTGGAAATGTGATGTTTCATGAGGATAGGGAAGTTAACCCTTTCCCACTAACAGCTGCATCGAGGTTGGAGCGGCAGTTTTCTCTCCTTTCCTGGCACAGACAAGTGCTGAATCCCTCACCCACAGAAGACATCATCAATTGATCACAGCACCCTGGCTTAGACATGGCCTTTATAGCAGTGATCTAGGTTGGCATGGAAACGATGCTTTTTGACCTGGTAGGATTAAGCTATCTGCAGAGTGGTATAGAGGAAGGAGATAATGAATAGGACAGTCGCTAAATGTTCCTTTGTATGTAAACCATACACTCATATTCAACTATGAGCTGTAGCTCACATCCCACATCGGGGGTACTTCTTCTAAGGACTGAGGGACATGGATAGGAGACAGGGAAATTTTGATTAGAAAACAAGAGGAGTGAAACATGAGAAGGGTTCCCTAGGTCCCACTGCTCCTTCCAGAGACTCTAAAGCAGCCATTGCTCTGCATCAGGTGGGGGGAGACTTGCTGGTTATACTGGGAAGGATCAGCAAAAGGCGCTGTCTCACTCAAGGCCACGATTCCTCTGCATCTTCACACATAGGAATGGTTCCCTACTTCTAGCCACTAAGGAAGACTTCCCCTATAAATGTGCGCATGTGCATGTGTAAATAACAGGGAGAGAAGCCAACCCAGCCATCAGAGCCACTTCCGGGGTCAGCAGGGGAAAGTCACCTTCTACAGAAACAGCATCTGTAGGACTGTGACATTCTTCATTCACACTGAGGCTCTTCCTTCCTAAGGTGAATGAGGCCATGTCCATGCACCCCCCTTAAGCTATGTATTTCTAAAGCCTGAGGTTGGGGGAAAAGTAAAGAGATGCTCCAAGCTCTAGATGTCTGTAGTTAAAAGAATAATCACTTGGGCTGGAGAGATGGTTCAGAGGTTAAGAGCACTGGCTACTCTTCTAGAGGACCTGAGTTCAATCCCCAGCACCCACATGGTAGCTCACAACCATCTATAATGAGATCTGGTGCTTTCTTCTGGTGTGTGTATACACAATAAATAAACCTTAAAAAATTATCATTCAGCAGACAGTGTAGTTACTACCCAAGTTCTGGGCATCTTCATTCTGGAATAGGCATGAAATGGCGATGGCCAAACCCTTACCCAACCCCACCACCTCCAGGCCCAGCACCAAAGTGAGGAGAGGGCAACAGAAGTGAGGAAGAAGTGTGCAAAGAGAGGGTATGGATGGGTGGGGGGGGTCCCAATAGGACCTAAGCAGCAAGACACCCCCAGGCACAGGCCTCATGCCCAGCAGATCCCCATCTGCAAGTCCAGCAACTGTCCTAAGGTAGGGTGGCCATCTTCTGGATCCCAGGCTGGCCTCCTGAGTTCAGAGGCCTTCGCTGAGCATCCCACAAGGAACTGTCCTCCTTTGGGCATGTCTCAAGGTCAGGGGCCAAACAGCGGTCTGCAGAACCCAGAAGCAAGGGCAGGATCAGTGAGTGGGAGGGGCCTTGATACCAGGTAAGCCCCAAAGGCTCCATCGTGATACATGAGGCCAGGCCTGTGGCTCGAAGGTAAAACAGTCTCAGTGTCCGGGAACTGAATCTTCATCCTCAGTCCTCATTGGCTTCCGCTCTCCACCCCTGGTCAGTTGGCTCCTTCCGGGATGATAGGCTTCTTCCACATGCTGATGGTTTCTCCGCATCACATGCAGTCAGGCCCCAACCAACCGGAGTGGACAGAGAAGCTGGAGAGAAAGAACAGTAGTTAGGACAGTCGCAACAGCTGATTCAGTAGAAACTGGGCGCCTCACACCAGCCCTTCCCAACACCAGAACTAATGAAAATGATGTCGCCACTCTTGTTACACACAGGAAGTAGGTTCCAGGACATGTCATGGACACCAGCTAAAATCTGGAAACTTCTTTCTATAACTGGATGTAGTTTTTGTATATAACGTATGTACACCTCTCATATGCTTGAAGTCATCTCTGTGTTACTTTTAATACTTAACACAATGTAAGGTCATAGAAATAGTTATTACATTATATTATTTGGGAAATAGTATCAAGAAAAAAGGTCAGTAAATGTTCAGATAACATTTTTCTTTCCAACTATTTTTGCCCAGACATTAACTGACTTCACAGAGGAGGAGCAGGTAGGTACAGAGAGTTGGCACAACTCTGTGTCCAGTGTGGCCAGGGGAAACTGCTTCCTCCAGCCCCACTCTGAGTCCTAAGGGATCAAGGTGGAGCCGTCTTAGCCCAGCAGGTTTGCTTTATGTGCAGCTTCACCACAATGTGTAGGGGAGGAGACAGTAAACAGGAGTCTCAGCAGGACTGGAGCACTGGACTACCCCAGCCTCACCTGGGACAAAGAAGAAGGAAAGGGACGTGGACGAGGTACTGTGTGAGATGCACCTGGGTCCAGAGGGACAAAAGCTCCCACTGGAGAAGTTAAAGCCAGAGTTATATAAGCCCCTCCTTGACCCAGCTCAGGTTCCCATGGGGAAGGAGTGGTATCTGGGGAAGAGGGCATGAAGGCTCTGTGCCATGGCTTCTAGGTTCTATTCCTGGTCCCTCCCTTGAGTCATTCTGACAACAAACCGACCCTTCAACCTTCCGTCTTACTGCTCAAGGAGGATTGAGACGTCACAAATAATTCATGGCCCCATCTTGTTTTCGGTCACCCATCTCCTCTTCTAGCTTCGTCTTCCCGCCCAGTAGGCCTTGGCCAGGACACATGGCTAGGCAGATAGACAGGCCCACCATCCTGGAACTGATGGCTCAGCCACAGCCCACCCCATACATCTCTTGCTTCCTTGCCCTCCCAATAGCTCAGTCCTAGGGCCCCAAATTCACAATCAAGGATGAGAATGGGCTGCCCAGTGGTTGGCTCGGCCCAGCCCTCCACTGAGGTCCCACGTGGGGAGCTAGGACGCCATGGTTTTGTGCCCAAGCCCTTATAACTCCCTCAATAACTACAAGATGGTGTTTTCACCTCAGGTCAGCCCTTAAATTCTCTGACATGCACTCATTCTGGAAGAGAGCCATACAATGCAGGAGCCCTATGTTGGGTGAAAGTAGCAGCCCACAGGGCCACCACGTAAGTCAGTGTTCAATCAGTCTCTAAACCGGACTCTTTCCTCCCAGGTCCCCTGTCTTCCTCTCAGATACTTAGGTCACACTAAGGACCCTCCTGCCTGCTCCCCTAGGGAAAAGACAGATCACTTGCCAGGGGCCCAGGCTTCCCAAACACACTGTTTTGGGATCCTATCCTGTGGCTCCAGCAACCTTCCCTAGGGCTGTCCAGCTTTGGTGTGGAAAACAAAGCCCCTGGTTTTCTATAGAGAACAGAGGAGAAGGAAGAAGGGGTGTTCTGGGACTCACCTGACATGTCCTCTGGGCATGGAGGTGGGGGGCACGTCGATAAAATGATATGCCTCGTGGTTTAGGACACAAGGGTCCCGGTCCCAAGGCTCTGCCGGGCCCGCACAGTCTGGATGGCCTGTTGATTCTTGAACTTGACCAGGCCTAGGGTGATTTGAGCGTTCCAGCCGGGGTCTTCGAGGGGGCAGCGGAAGTCGATCTCACCCCCGCCCTCGGTCACTAGAGTGAAGTAGATGTGGCGCCCGGTGCTCTCCACGCACTCCACGGCTTTGATGCGGGCGAAGCTGAGCTCCTTGGGCCGGCCGCCCGTGCCCTTGGCCTCAAAGAGCTGCAGCCCGCGCTCGGTGAGCACGCAGCGCTTCCGCTTCCACAGCTGCAGCAGCCCGCCGCTGCGCTTCTCCAGCACGCCCTCCTTCAGCACGGTCGCCGCCGCCGTCATGGGCGTCCCCGAGGTTCCCACAGCGCTGGAGGCTGCGGCGGTCCGGCTCTTCAGCGCCGGCTTCTCGCGCCCTGGGCTGGTTGGCCCTGCTCCCTGTCCAGCCGAGCCCGCGGCTGGGAACGCCTGGCAGACAGCGGCGCCCGGAAGGCTCAGGAGGATGCTGCTCGCCTGCTCGCCCGCTCACCCTGCGCCGCGCTCCGACCTCCCCGAGCCTCTGTCCGGTGCCCTGCGCCTCTCCGCCCGCACGCCAGCTCCCCTGGACTCTGTGTGCGCGCTGGGCGGCTGCTGGCGGGATGTGCCCTTACATGTTCCGCCGCTCGCCTCCTGCGCCGCCCGCCCGCCCGCTGCGCATTCTTGCCCCGCTGGCCCTCCCCTCTGCGCCGCGCACCCGCCCGGACAGGGCCCCAGGGGGCGGGGCCGCAGCGGGACTCCAACACCCACCAGCGGCCCGGCCCCGCAAGGGGCTGCTTACTCAACAGCCGGTCCTCTCGCCTGCTGTGTCCCTTTCTTAAAACACAACCTCTCCCACCCCCGTTCCCCGATCCCGCACCCGGGACATAGAAGTGGGGGCGCAGAAGAGGAGAAGTGGAGGAGGGCCGAGGAGCGTCTCCTAGAGTGTGGTCACTGCTAGCCAGGGATTGGGCCTGCTTGGCGACAGCGCAGTGACACCATGACATGGTGGGCGTCAAATATCCGCTGGATGCTTCTCAAACCGCAGGAGTCCTGGTCCCCAGCCTCTGCCAAAAGCTAGTGTTGGGTTCCTTCACCATTAGCAGATGTCTCTGCTGGGCTCACAGGAGGCTGGGCACAGTTTGGACAATCTATCCTCCCACATTTACCTGCTTCGATCCAAGGGAGACTTTAGAAAATAGCCAGTATGAAGTGAAGAGAGATAAATCTTGATGGACCGCTCACAACTCTACCATAGTAGGAAGTAGAGACCCATGCTGTGGCTTTGGGGTGTCTGAGCACCTGGAGGTGACCAGCACTCATTTGGAGGACCAGCCATGCCTGGTGCAGTTAGTCCTCAACCTCGTGACTTCTCTGCAGATTCCACCCAGGAGAATGGACTCCAAGCTGAGCGGAGACAGGCTTCTCTCAGTTGGCTTCAGGAATTCTCTTCCTTGATTGCAATCTTTCCTACCTGGACAACGACTCTAGCCGTTCATGTTTTCATCTATCAAATGAGATAACTAACCGATCCTGAGCTAGTAGGACTGTGGTGAAGAATAAATTAGAGACCATTTGTGGAAGACCAGGGACAGACCTGACAAACTGAGTTATTCCTCTCTCTTCCTACTGTCTTCCTTTGGAAAAGGTCAGAGCCTTTTCACTGAGAAACTGTCAGCCATCTTTCTCTATGGCTCTCCTAGACCTCACCTGGCCCTCTTGGTCAATTCCTCGAGGTCAGGTTTCTCAAATACCTATTCATGGACATGATAAAAAATCAATGTCTGGGACTAATGATCATAATAGGGAGAGAAAGAAGACCCTTTGTACTCCCACTTCATGATTCTATCCTCAATGAAAAAGTAACCTACACAGGGAGGGTCCAGTTTTGAACCCCTGCAGAACCAAACCAGGTGTCGGGGGAAAGAGCTGTCAGCTTCCCACCCATAGCCCTGTGCACATACACAGTGTCTGTCTGGCTTTCTGTCCCTCCCTCTCCCTCAGCTCCCAACCCCCACAATGCCACTTCAGGAAAGAGATAGTGTCTTCGGGACCCCTGTCCATCAGCCATGCCTTGCTGTGGTTTTTTACCATTCTTCTTTTAGGGTGCCCTGAGTTCTCCAACCTGGCAGAATTCTGCCTTGGCACAACCTTCTCTCCTTTAGTAAATGGATGGCGTTGGGGATGGAAGTGGTGGTGTCTTCACTCTGCCCCATCTCTCAGCACATCCCCCTCTTTCATTCATGCTTTCTAGAGTTACTGGAGACTTAAAACTCACAGAGCTCTCTCCCAGGTTTTGCTCACTTTTTTTCATGAGAAAAAAACGGAGACAGAAAAGTCAAACAACTGAAGTGGGATATGCAGCTCTGTAAACAGGCTAGGATGTGAATGGATGTATGATGGCTCACACGACTGGGAATTTGCTGATGATGTCACACCGCCTCTCCATAAACACTGAGCCCTTTTAACACATGACATGGCCTCCCACACTTTTTACTTACTGACTGGAGGACTGCAGGCTTCTAGACAGTGGAGAAAAGAAGGGAAAAGGCAGCAACATTGGGTAGCAAGAGAGTGGGCAAAGGGGCTAGGAGGAAACTCAGTGGGCATACTCTATTGCTGGGAGGGTCTCTGCCCACCACCACATGGTCCTGTATACCACTACATCATCCTGATGACCTGGGTCTGCAATTGTGTGGCCTCCTGATATTAGGAAAGAGAATTCAGTTGCCCCGGACTGGCATCTTTCCTGGAACCCCACCTGAGGGCACTCAGGTCCAGGCTGATTAACTGAATACTGGGTGAAGAAATTTTCAAGAGCAGAGGGCGCAGGGAATTCCTCGCTGCCAGGGTTTCTGAAACTTTGCCAGGAACCGGAACTACTTCTTGGCCTGCTCAGGCCACAGACTGGGGACAGGTTGAGCCCTGGAATTTTGACTGGACTCTTACTGGCTTGTTGACTCCACTTGGGACAGATGGACAGAATGTCCCCTGTAGCAACACAGAGCTGCCACCTCCCTTTGCCCACACCAAATAGAAAGCTGATCTGCCCTGTCAAGCAAGCTGAGTCCAGCTGTTTGGGACAAGGGAGTGAGCCAAGAATGGCTCTATCTAAATGTCCCATTTTGCACACTGTAAGGGGAAGGGACCACATGGAGAGGGCAGCCACAGCTGGGAAGGAGCTACAAAAAAAAGAAACATAGCTAGTTTTATCTTTCTAATGATTTATTTATTTTTATTTTATGTGCATTGGTGTCATACCTTCATGTATGTCTGTGTGAGGGTGTCATGTCCCCCCGGAACTGGAGTTACAGGAAATTCTGAGCCTCCATGTGAGTCCTGGGAATTGAACCCAGGTCCTCTGGAAGACCGGTTTAAAGAGTGCTCTTAAACAGCTGAGCAATCTTTCTAGCCTCCATAGCTGGTTTTAAAACTAAGTGTATTTATATTTTATGTGTACGTATGCATGTGGGGGGGGGTGAGGGTGCCCATGGAAGCCAGGAGATGGTGTTCTATTCCCTGGGACTGGAGTTCCAGACAAGAGTGAGCCATCTGACACGGGTGCTGGGATCCAAACTCTGGTCCTCTGAAAGAGCACAGTGTTCTTAATTGTTGAGCATTCTTTCCAGCCCCAGAGCTATTGTTTTGTACAATATTTACTTGAGTAAATTAAGTCAGGGAGTAATACATTGCTAGACAAAGCAACAGCAGTAAAGAAAATTTTGTCAACAATGTAGAACGTATAATGTGGCAGGGTGATACAGACTGTAATAACTGCGCTTGAGAGGTCAAAGCAAAGAGGATTAAAAATTTAAGGTTGAGGTGGTGGTGGAGTGTGCCATTGCTACCAGTAGAGGCTGGCAGATCTCTGAGTTAGAGGCCAGCCTGGTCTACAGAGCGAGTTCCAGGACAGCCAGGGATACACAGAGAAACACTGTCTTGAAAAACCAAAATAGCCGGCCGGTGGTGGCTCACACCTTTAATCCCAGCACTCAGGAGGCAGAGGCAGGTGGATCTCTGTGAGTTCAAAACCAGCCTGTTCTCCAGAGCGAGTGCCAGGACTGGCTCCATAGCTACTGAGAAACCCTGTCTTGAAATGAAAAGAGAGAGAGAGAGAGAGAGAGAGAGAGAGAGAGAGAAGGAAAGAAAGAAAAGAAAAAGAAAAGCCAAAATAATAATAAATAATAATATCAAAATTTAAGGTCATTCTCAGCTACATAGTGAGTTCAAGGCCCACTTGGATACATGAGACCTGCCTGTCTAAAAAAATAAATTTAAACAATCTTTTAAAAAATGGAATACATATTAACACTAAGAATTTTAAACTAACCCAGGCATAATGGTAACATAATCCTAGCACTCTGGAAGCTGGAGGGCTGCTACATTTTGAGGCTAACCCAGCCTACATAGAAAGTTCCAGGCTATGTTGGGCTGCATAGTAAGACCCTGTCTCAAAAAGAAAAAAAAACAATTAACTGTGTAAAATGATAAAACTTCTTTGCTCAAGATCCACGAGAGCTGTCTCATCACACAGAGAAAGGTTAATGTTAGTGATGCCGCCCGCCGGCCAGGCCATCCAGAACTGGTGGTTGGAGGCTGCTCCAGCACCTTCCTCACGTCCTTCGCACTTTTCATTCTGATGGAAGGGAGTGCTCACCACATCACCACCTGGTCTTCTTTACCTCCCTCAGTTCTCTGCTCCAGGACTACCTTCTCTGTGAGATTGCCCCCGTGCTCTGCTTCACACTTCCACCCACTCCCCACAGACACAGACATGTGTGTCCCCCTCTCTGCTTCATTTCTGCATCTCCCTCTTCAGCTCCGTTTCCCTATTTATCTCTTGTCTGCCCTCTACTAGGCTTTGTACTAGCAGGAGTTTGATATTTTCTTCACCCCCATAGTTCCAGCATCTAGAACGCTGCTTGATTCACAGTTCGGCCTTGATAAACATTTACTAATGTGCGGTCTAAATGGCAAAATACAGTCGAAAGGTTGGAAGGTGAAACGGGGTAATGCGAGTTAGTGAACTAATTAAAGGAGGTCTAAATATATCGCCTAAAATAGTAACAAAGCTAGACCTGGCGGGTGACATCTGTAGTCCCAGCACACAGGAGGCTGAGGCAGGAGAATCAAGAGCTTCAGACCAGGTTGGGCCATATACGGTGTGTTCAAGACTGGTAGGCTACATAGTGACCTAAGCAAAGGCAAGTCCGGTGGCTCAACCGGTAAGGGCACTTGTCATCAAACCTGCCAGCCTGAGTCTGATCCCCACAGTCCACAGGGTGGAAGGAGAGAACTGACTCCTCCAAGTTCTCCCCTGACCTCTAACCATGCACATCATGGCATTCACACAGCTCCCTCATTCCCCTCACAAAATAAATAAATACATAAATGTAAAGAGTAAAGACCAAAACTCAATAGTTAACAGTTTCTCTAAGAAAGGAGAGGGGAGGTAGCATTTTTTTCCAGTTTTTATTGTTGCTCATTCTATCGTACTTGAGGTTTTCAATCCTCTGCCCATTTTCTTCCTTTACAAATCTAGCTAAGTACCCAACACATCAACATTCATGCAGTTACAAATGAGTGTGAGGGGCTGGAGAGATGGCTCAGGAGTTAAGAGCACTTACTGTTCTTGCAAAGGACCCAGGTTCGGTTCCCAGTACTCACATGGTGGGTCACAACCGTCTGTAACCCCAGTTCCAAGGAACTCAACCCCTCTTCTGACCTCCACAGGTTCTGCACACCTGTGCAATAGACATACACTTGGGCACACACACATGCATGTAAAATTAAATCAATATTTTTCAATAAAACAAGTAATAAGAGAACTGACTAAAATTCATGGTTGAGCAGGGAATATTTCAGTATTGGAGCCATAACATGGTGTAAAACATGACCCTACATGAACTGAAGCCCACCCCTGTCGTGTGGGTTAAATCTGGGAAGGTCCACACTGATATGTGACCGATATGTTGGTGGTCCTGAAGATGCCTGCAATTTGTTTTTCTTTTGTAGTGTTTGAAGACGCAGTGTCCCCATGTACAAGCTGGCCTATTGCCCTCGAGATCCTCCTGTCTCAGCTGCCCTAGTGTTGAGATTGTAAACACATGTCACTATATTCAGCTCACATAGAAATCTCTCAATGAAAATGAAAAGCCAGGCCTTACTTGACAGCAGGGTTGATTTCAAATGCATTCATGAAGGCTACTGTCTACAGGGCATCTGTGAGCTTCTCTGGGGTGGGCACAGCAGAGTCTCCTGTTTGGGGAATATCAGTATCAAATTGGACAGAAATGCCCTCCGCACCAGTCTCCGGAAACAAAAAGAGGCAGTTTTTCCGCTGTACCTCGGGTACCTGGCCCCTAGCATTGGAAAGTTATCTTCAGTTAGGGATAGATGCTAATAATTTAGTAGGTCTGGTTTGGCATTTCTAGAAGCCTTCAAGTTGATGGCCAGAGTTGAGAGCAATGGTTCTCAAAATGTTCAGGACCAGCAGCATCAAAAAAAGCAAAATTCAGGCACCATCCCAGACCTACTGAGTCAGGGCCCTGGGTTTGAGGCTGAGCAAGCTCTGTGTGTAACCACTGACACAGAGGAGGGAGCACTTGGCTAGGAGACAGGCCACTGAAGATTCACAGCAGTTCAATAGCACACCTCCAGTTCTCAGCTGCAAGGGTGAAGGCTGTCAAGCTCGATTTTGTGAAGTTAATAATGATTTTCAGGAAAGCCTGGTTGGCTCACAGGGCCTCAGGAACTCCCCATATAGGCCAGAAAAGAGGATCCCTGCTGACCCCTCTCCAGCCAGTTCCTTTTTCCTAGTTCATCAGAAACATGGGGTAGAGTGAGTCCACCTGTACTCCTGCCCCACCATGCCCCCTCTCTGTATTCACCCTCCAATTCACTGGTCCCTCCCAGCCTTCCTCTCTTACCCCAGCAGATCCATCCCCCAGATTTCTGATCCTCTTGTTCCCCTTTGATGTACAGCCCTTTTTGTTCAGGACTTTGGGGTTTCCACCGACCTCAGGTTTTTGTTTTTGTTGTTTTGTTTTTTTTTTTTAAACTGGCCCAAGTTTCAAGTCTCTAATGACTTGAATTTTATGGGCACTATTGCAACAGACCTCAAGTGGGCAGCAACTGTGTAGTTGACCAGCCCGGGCATGCTCCTGGGCCTGTCTCTCTTGCTGGAAATCCCCTCCCACGCTCAGCCCTTTAATCACTTTCCAACCCAATAACTTTCCTGATTCACCAGGGATCTCTTTCGTCTCGAGAGGGCCCACTGCCCCCTCTGATGGGGCTGAGTCTGGACTTGAAGGCATTTGATCCCAGCTTGGGTCTAACAGAGATTGGATTTGTGGGCTCAGGGTTCAGGCTGGGGCCTGCAGAATTTTCCCCTTTCCCATGCCATCTTGGCATCTGAATGCCCATGTTGCAGAAGCAAAAGGATTGCCCCAGAGTGGCCCTCCGGGACACTGGACCACAGAGCAGAGGTCTTACCAGACCGGACTGAGGCCCAAAGCAACGAGCTTTCTCAGCTTGCCAGCTGGGCATCTCTGGACCTATCAATTGCTTCCTGTTTCTTAGCTGTCTCTTTTAATAAAAATAATTCCCTTTGAACCACAGTGCCTGAAACCATGAATCCCAACCCTATATGGGATTGTATAACTGAACGTGGGGATTGTGTGAAGTTTGGTAAGATTAAAAGGTTTCTGAACACGCAGTGACCAAAAGCTAACTCAAAATCAAACCCGATACGAATCTGTGGCATGGCAGCATGTGCCCATGTTGCATTTAATAACTTTAGGACAGCCATGATCCTATGAGTTTCTCACTGCGCATGCGCCACACCACACGCCACTGGAGAACACTTTAGCTCAGACTCAAGACTATCATATGCTATAAATTGCAATATTTTTTTTAACCACAAATAAGTTTTTGGTGCTTGTTTCCAAGTTAATCATAGGAAACAAAGGTTTTTAAGCATTTTTCTGCCAACAATCTTTAGCAAGCAGGTTTTTACCTGATGTATCAATGGATTGTATTGTGTTAGGATGTTTGAATTTAATTATTGGTGGGGAAGGAGGGGGTATGTGCCACAGTGTACTTGTGGAGGTCAAAGGACAATTTGGGGAGGCAGTTCTCTTGTTATACCTTTATGTGGATTTTGGGGATCAAACTCAGGTCACCAGGCTTGTGTGGCGAGCGTTTTTACCCACTGAACCGTCTCACCAGCCGGGAGTGTTTGAATTTTAAAGTTACCATCTTAGTTGTTGGCTTGAATTTCATTTTTTGGAAGGCCATTAAACAAATCATTAAGTGCATTTTGGTTTGGGATAAGGACAGAATTTCCAACAAGTTCTAAATTAACTGCCCTAAACATCCTTGTACTATATGTTTACGTGAAGTGATGTGAGTATCCCTGATTATAAGTGCAAAATGCCAGCCAGTTCGGAAGTATAATGACTGTACTCTGTGCCTGCGGGATATTCAGTCAGCGCCTAATTCTTTACGTAAAAATAAACAACCACTCCAACCTCGAGTATGCAAATGTGCTCTCACATGTAATAAGTGATATGTGTACCAAAGAATAACTTTAAATCAATTAGTGATTTGTTATCAATGAATATTTGATTTGTCCACTTCTTCTTCACATCTGTACACCTGTGACTGTATAAAAATTTCTCAGATGTAAAGGGGTCTCCAGTGGGAAAAAGGGAAAAGCCATCTTTTAAACCCATACAATGCATTCACATACTGCTTAGTGTAGAGACTATCTGAAGGACGTTGCTAGGTGAGCTTGTCATCATCACAGAGCACACGCTTAAACCTTGATGCTCCGTTGCATGCCAGTTGGTGAGCATGGTTCCTTGAAGCAACCAAGAATTGAAGCAAACCCAAGATGTGAGAGGCTGCTTCCGGCAAAACAAAGCACTTTTTTACAAGCACCTTTTGTTTTTAAATGTATGTCTAAGTAGGAAATTATGTTCTCTAAGGTAACTGTTTCAAATATGGCATACCACAGCATAGTGAATACACAAGGTGGTAACATGGCTGTTTATTGTCCTTATCAAGACTGTATCCTGTGCATAATTATATCTGCAATATTTCTATGAGGATAGTAGGTTTGTTTTCATCAAGATAGCCACAAACTTGTGACAACAACAAAACCAGGTGACAGAAAAGTTTCAACTTTATTATAGTCTTAATAATCATCTCCAGTGGTCTAACACTGGCTGACACATTGTCTCTTGCCGTGTGTCTGTACTTAATTTTTATTGAGAACATCCAAAACATGACACTATTTTTCCACCACCTTCCTGGTCCCCAGGCCTACAGTGGACAATCACTTTAGCTGGCCCTGGATCCTGCCGACATTTGTCTTTGTTTCCAGACATTTGTACCCAGACTAGTATAAAGCAGCATCCTCGCTGGTGATGTGCGATGGATGGGCGGATTTTCCTGCCAACTCAGACATTCCCTGTACTTGATGATGGCTCTACCTCTCTTTCTGAAGAGCTGGCCTTCACAGGAGGGTCCTAAACACTTGGCGTGGGGGTCGGTTCGTGGAGGAAGCGGACAGTGTCAGCAGCGAGTCTTTCTAGATGAGAGATTATGCACAACTTTCTTCCTGCCTCTGGTTTTCAGATGTCTCACAACGAGAAGTTTGAATGCTCCCATCTTTGGTAATAGGGAATCAAGACTGGGTAGAGAAGACAGCTGTGAGGTGTCCAGCCTGAGAACAGGTTCAAGAAGAGACAAACACCTGGCTGGAGGCCGAGGTGCCGGAGAGGCTCAAGAGAGGAACTCAGGATCATTGAGGGTTCCTTGAGTCAAGCTCTGGCTAAGCCCTAGGGGAATAAAATCCAAGTTCTCTTCATGAGATTGGCATAATGAGGGAGTTCATAGGCTCAGGACACACACCCTCTGCCTCAGCAAGGTGACCTCTATCAAAGAGACACCCTAAAGAAAACATTAGTAGTCCATTACACTCACCTCACAGAAGCCTGCTTCTTAGGACTGAACACTTCCTATGGAAAGTCACAACTGACAAGATATTCCTATAGTCACCAGGATGGGCTATTCATGCTACACTAATGAGCTCTCTCTGGCCCAACAGTATACCCAGGGCAAGGGCTATACAGTGCTCCTGCCACGGGCCCCACTCAGGTTGGAGGGCTTTGCTCTCTGTGACACAGTGAGTACAAGCTGCATCTTGCACTTGTCCCCAACCTCTTTGCAAGGCAAAAAAAAAGGGGGTCATAAAGATTCACACAGTGGCTCTTAAAAAGTTGGGTGTGCACACATGTGCAAGTGGATATGCCTGGTTATGTGAGGTGTGCATGCATGTGTATGTGTGTAAGCCAAAAGTCAGCCTGGGTGTTGCTCCTCAGGAGCCATGCACCTTAGTTTTGAGACAGGGTCTTTCCCTGAACTGAGAACTCACTGGTTAGGCTTGCTAGTGAACACCAGATATCTGTTGCTCTCTGTCCCCCCAGTGCTGATACTGTAAGTAATCCCCCACCCGCCTGTACTTTTGTGTGATTACCAGCGATTGAACACAGGTCTTAGTGCTTGCACAGCAAGTACTTTACTCACTGAGCTATCTCCCAGTCACTTTTTTCTTTTTTTTTTTAAGATTTATTTATTCATTATGTATACAGTGTTCTGCAGGCCAGAAGAGGGCACCAGATGTTACTACAGATGGTTGTGAGCCACCATGTGGTTGCTGGGAATTGAACTCAGGACCTCTAGAACAGCAGGCAGTGCTCTTAATGGCTGAGCCATCTCTCCAGCCCCCAGTCACACTCTTTAAAGAGTTTAAGCAATCCTGTAATTCCAACATTTGGGAGACTGAGGCAGGAGGATTGTGAGTTTCAGGAGAGCCTTGACGACACAGCAAAGTTGGGTTGCAGAAACAAACAAACAAGCATTCTGTACGAGCTGGGCATAGTGAGGCAAGCCTGTAATCTCAGCTGCCCTGGAGGCTGAGGCAGGAGGATTGTGAGTACTAGACAAGATTGGGCAACACAGCAAAACTCTGTCTCAAGCAAGCAATCAAAGAAAGAGTTCTGTACAGAAATGACATGAGTCATTTTGCTCTCGGTTAAACACCAGAGCAAGGCACATGGCCACATCTAACTTAAAGGGCAGAGGGAAAATGTACTCTTGCTATGCCCTCAGAAGATTGGCAGGTATCTGTGAACAATCCTAAGGGGCTAGATAAGGTGGCCACTCTGGGATTGGTGGGTGACCCCAGGGCATAGGCTCTTGGTAACCTTTTTACACCTATTATAGGGAACAGCAGGGCATTAACCTGGACACTAATCTAAGCCCTCTAACGCTCTGGAGACGTCAGTCCAAGGTCAACAGAGTGGCAATATGAAAGGCTCAGGGGCAGACACTTCAAACTAGGCACAAGGGCTTGTCCAGACATGGAAAGTGCCCACTAAGATCTTCAGTCAGGATAACCTACTTCCTGATTTTTCAAGGCCTTTGGGGCGAGTCTTCCTAAGCCCATAAACTAAGAACATCAGAGTTGGGTGGGTCCCCTGGAGCCTGGCTGCTTCGGTGTGGTCTCTGGATCCACAACATCAGCACCACCTTCCCCTGGGAGCTTGTGAGAGACATCCGGTCTCAGGCCCCACCCAAAACTACTGAACTAGAATCTGTGTTTTACAAGATTCCCCAGGAGATGTGTATGCACATCAGAGCCTGGGAAGTACTTCCCCAGCACTAATTTAGGCCAACATTTTCATTTCACAAATGAGGCGCTGACACCCAGAGGGGAGGAGGCGGGCCCAAAGTCACACAGCTGGTTCCAATCCTGGCTCCACCACTTGCCAGAGACTTTGAGTAAGTCATTTAAAAATGCACTGACTCTCACTTTCCTCTTCTATAATAAAGGGTACCACACTCAACTCCAAGTGTTTCTGAATGCATCAGATAAGACAGCATCCAAATTAGGATTCATGAACATCAACTCTTACTATAGTCCAAGTTCACTGCTCTAAGGCTGCCCTCTCAGCTCCCAACACATGGCAGCTTTCTTATAGACAGTGCCGATCGGGCACTGCAGGGTAGGGGTGAGTCCTGGACCCATGGCAGCTTCTCTACTGACAGTGCCACCTGAGTACTGCAGTGTTGGGGTGAGTCCTGGGCCAGTGGGGTCTATGTAGATGCCCCTCTGCCATTTGACCTTGAACTAGTTCCCAAATTCTTCCCTTGTTCCTGGCTTTAGTTTAATCATTCATCAATGATTTGTTTTATAAGGTTATTGAAGGTCTTTGATCTTTGAATAGCCTGTAGGATAGAATAAGCCAGAAATGACAAGCTATCCAAAAGAAGGAGGCCCTAGGGAGTTGATGGGCCTTTCCCAGAATG
>JAQHUG010000098.1:1603365-1633719 GCA_028555095.1 Dicrostonyx torquatus
CCTGCCTCAACCACCAAACACATTTGCCCTCTCAGACTGTGGTCTTGGAGGAAGTCTGGAGGTGTTGGGCCTGCCTTCCTTCGGAATAGGGAGCTTTCTCCCAACACACCCTAAAGGCCCAGAGCACTCCTGCAATTGGGCGTCCTTCTTGCCATTCTTTCCCCCAAGGGCATCCTAGACCACGCCTAGGTCTCTCTTGAATGGATACAAAGGGCTCTGCCTACTTCTCTCCTTTGGGTCATTCTCACGGTTTGGTTTGGCAGGCCACGGGTCACTGAACTATTAGCGCTCAACTCCTTCCAGGAAGATGTTATCCTTGGAGAGTAGGTGCCCGCGCAGAAGCAACGGGTCAACACCCGCAGCAAAAAGGGAGTAGCTAACAAAAATATAATAAAATAAAAAATAAATAAACAAAAAGAAAAGAGAAAGGGAGTGGTTGTCTTTTGCCTTGGCCTCACAGCGCCACCTGGTGTCTGCCGGCACAGAGCAAGTTCGGCGCCTGCGGTTTCCGCCGCTCCCACGTTCCACGCAAGCCAACCACGCAGCTCCAGAGAACTGCACTGACCCTCAATGCTTAGTAGCCTGGCTGCCTATGCATTACAGCCTTCCTCTGGTACCCGGACTTTATCTTATAGTTCATGTTGCCCCTTCGGCACTGCGTGGCTATGGGAGCAAGAACGAGTACCAGGCCCTGCCTGATGGTTAACGTGCTGGGCTGAGAAGACGCGCCCGTGCAGCCAGCAGAGGGCAGCCGGTCTCCACCTTTGGACACCAAAGTTGCTCACCCTGGTACTCCTGTGGGCCCCGCCCAGGGATGCAGGACCCATTTGTATTTATGGAATGAACCATTGTCCTTGAGAACCTCCAGTAGGTATTGACCCTGTTTGAGAGCTGTCGATCTTTGACCTCCAGGTGTTGGACCTGTGTTCCTTTGCACTTTCCTATCCTCTGCACCATTGGTGTAGGTCCCACAAGGAGCATTGCTGACCTGCCTTATCTGGCTAATAAACCTACTGCAAAAACAGCTAGTGTTTAAATTCTACTCGTTGTTTAGAAAAAGTTAGTGTGAACTCATTTTCATGGACTGACACGGAAGGCGGCTCTGAGATATGGCAGGTGCGCCTAAAATAAGCAGCTCAACACCCTTCAGACAAGCCTTGTTCCTGGATGTGGGGCCCTAATAGGGAAGCAGACTGCTAGCTGACCCCTTACACCCCAACTCTTCCCAGAGGAAGTGAGATTTCTGGAGTTGACACAGAAAGTTCCTCTGGCCAAGTTTCTCTTTACAAGGGGCTTTCCAAGTTGAAGTGCTGAGCACACCGTTGGGTCCTAACTGAGCCTCTCAAAAGCCAAGTCCACAAAATTCCCATGGCCTGAGGTGGGGTGGAAAGCAAACAGCACAAGGCAGTGGCATTCGGTTGTTTGGCTCCCTTAGAACTGATACTACAAAGTAAGCAGACCTTAGGAAGCTCTTTGAGTGAATCTTCTCTGATCCATTTCCACCAGGCCTTGCCGCAATTGTTTGCCTCCGATTCCTGACCTGGATCCAAGGTGTGGCAGAGCCCCACAGACAGAAGATGGACACCAGAGTTCTGTTCTAAACTGCTTTATTGACCAGATGAGAAACCAGGTTCCGCACCGCCCGTGCCTACAGCTCCTGCAGCAAATAGCTGCAGACAGCGTTGTCCCTTCAGTCCCTGGGAGCATCAAGGCCCAGCCCTTCCCCTTCCTCCCTCTGTACCTGACCTTGGGGCCTGGAAGCTAGTGAAGGTCCCTAAGAGAAGGGTGGAATGGAAGAGGCAGGGTCTGGGTCTGAGTTGGAGGGGAGTGAGGGCTGGAGGCAGAGGGAATGGATGTTACAAGAAGGCAAGCTATCCCCGTCTCCCTCCACATTAGAGGAACTATTAGGAGCAGCTAGAACAAAGCACTACCCTGGGCTATGCCGGCACAGAGAGAAACTGTCCGTCCCAGCCACCAGACCCAGGGCTAGGACCAGAACTGACCACTCCAAGAGCTCGGCCACTCAGAAATGTGAATGCATGTTCAAAGAATTTCATTAGGATCTCCTCTTCCCCATCAAACAGGGAACTTGACGCCTAAGGGAGTCAGGCAACATCCAGACTGTGGGGTCCTCTGACCTGGGTGGTTCTCCATTCCCAAGTGGGATGATACCCATTCCACATTCAAAGGCAAGAGCCCAGAGAAAGAGCTCCTTCCTGTGGCCCACAACCCTGTCTGTACCTCTATGCCTCCCATGGCGACTCCCCAAACTGAGAAGCCTCAGGTTTATTCTGAAAGGTACTAAGCTCAGCTTCCTTCCTAGGAATCCAATAAATCTCTGGGAATCCAATAAACTGTTGCCTTCCTCAGGCCAATCCTGGCCCTGCCTCCCTCCCGCCAGGTCTGCTGCTTAACTCCTCTGGGCTCCAAAGATGTAGGTTCAGGTGTCCTGGCCAGGAGAGGGTGGACGTTTGATCTGTGGGGGTGAAGTGCAGGGAGAGGAACCTGTTCTCTCTAAAGGGGTGACAGATGTCTCCTAAAGGTGATGGTATCAAATGCCAGGCGGAAGGAAGCCCTTAGTGGGGTAGAAGCTCAGGCAGACCCCTAAACCAAAAGAAGTCAGATATCCAAGTCCAACATTAGTGCTGTGCGCCAGGGCTGAGTGAGAGAGAGAATCTTGGAGGTGTCCAAGGCTTCTGGGCAGGGACTGATGACAAAAAGCAAAGAGTAGGCAGGGTACACAGGGGGCAGCAGCCTCACTCTGAGTGGACCAAGGCACCAGCTCCTTGTCCAAAGCCAAAACCTTTGGGTCCAAAGTTTTTAGCATAGCAACCTGCAGAGAGAAGAGAAGGAAGGGGTAAGGAGGTGTTCCTGTCCCCATAGCAGCTCCTCCTGCCACTCCTTGTGCCTGGTCTCGAGAGAAGGACAGTCCACCAATGTCTACCTCCCCATCCCCATTGTACTCCTAGCCTCAATAGCGAGGACCCATTTCCCCATCATTGCAAAGATGGAATGAATCATTTGCTGTAAAACACTGGACAGGTAGGTATTAGGCTCCTAGGCCCTTGTCTCTGTCCTCTGTTCTTTCTGACTCTGGCCAAGGCCCATTCTCCCTCTGGTCTGGCTTCACCATCTGTGTATTGAAGGGGTTGCTCTGGCTCTTGGAAAAGACAGCAAGGAGCTGGTTCATTTAGTTAGTGACATCATAGTCACTTGGACTCCTGCCTCCTCCAGCCTTCCCCTCTTCAGAGAGAAATGGAACTACCCACCTTTGCAGTAGATCTCCCCATCCTTGTCTGCCAGGGTGGTTGACTCAAGGCCTTTGCCGCATTTGGCACATCGGAAGCAGGACTTATGCCAGGACTAGAAAAGAAAGGAAACAGTTAACATGGAAGTGACTTAGGTAGACCACTGTAGTCCAATAGCTTAACATAGTGCACAGGCATTTTACAAGTCAAGTAGGAGTAGGGGAGTGGCTAGGAGAATGTGGCCCAGACACAGAGGAAACAGACCAGGAACTAAGCACACCCTGGTAGCATGCCACCGTGAAGTGTTACAATGGTTCGCTGCTTGGTAGTTCCAGCTGCACCAACCATGGAAGGGGTCACAGCCCACTCAGGTAGCTGCAACCCCCACAGGCTTCCAAGCAAGCTTTCTCAACACCATTTTGCCTGTAAAACTGGGATGGCTCTGGCTTTGTCTTGGCACTGCCACATGTTACTTGATTAGCTGCCCTGATGTCTTCCCCAGGAGACCTCTCTGTTTATCTTGCAGAGTAGAGGTGAGGATTTAATGTGGAAATGGCTGGTGCACAGCCACAGAATGGGTATTTATCACTGTGCAGGGCATTTATCACTGGACCAGAGCAGCCTCTGAAGTTCTAGAACTCAGTGCCTTGGTTCAGCTCTCAGAGTGCGGTGTGGTCTTATTCCCTTTGCTAGCCAGCTGCCAGAGTTGAATGACTTCCCCAGGGCCAGTGCTCACATGGGGCCAGGCACAGAGGAAGCCCTGAGTCAAATTTGTATGATTTTTAAAAGGAGAATGAGTCTGTTGCAGAAAAGAGTCACAGAAGGCCCTTTGTGGTTCCAAGAAGTGACTTAAGGCACCACAGGGGCAAAGAGCTTCCCAAGAGAGGAAGGACTCAAGTTTGTGTGTAGTGTGTACACACACACACACACACACACACACACACACGGCTACATAGCATCAACAATACAACTCAACAACCAGCTCCCATCAGCAACAACTGAACAAGCTGAGGTGTTATGTACACAGAAGAGACTGGCAGCATTCAGTTGGGACAACGAAACAATGCTTTGAAGGACAGTGACTTCCTCAGTGTAACCACCAACACCCAGGCTGGAGGGTAAGACAAGCAGATCTCCTGGTCACTGGACCTCAACCAAGAGCTCCTCATGTGGCCAAGAGACAGCAGCAGTGATCCTCAGGGAGCTGAGAAGGGTGGACAAATAAGCTTAATTCTCCTCGGTGCTCTGTGCCAACCTCTGTGTACACAGGCTGTCACCCAGAGTTTTCATACTTCCAGCCACCCTCAATTCAAGCTCAGTATCTTTTCTAACTCACACAACACTGAAAGGTCCTCTTTGCTCCTTAACGCTTCTTAAGGGGGTTTCTTCCTCCGTTTTCCTTTGAACTCAAAAGTTCTTATTCTACTCAGTACAATCTGTATTTTTAAAATATTTATTATTTTATGTATATGGTGCTCTATCTGCAGGTACACTTTCATGCCAGAAGAGGGCATCAGATCCCATTATAGATGGCTGTGAGCCACTATACAGTTGCTGGGAGTAGAACTCATGACCTCTGGAAGAGCAGCCAGTGCTCTTAACCACTGAGCAATCTCTCCAGGGCACCATCCCTACCAGCCACCCAGCACAATCTTAACTTTATCCTATGCCATGGAAATAAGGATCCCTGGGTATTTCTTTAGTAATTTCCTGTTCCCATGGGCAAAGGGGGAAAACTGACTTGTGATATTAATGTCTCCTCTTTTTTCCTTTTTTTTGGGGGGTGGGGGTTCAGTCTGGAATTACAGGCATGTGTGGCCATGACTGACTCCTGTTTTCATGACATTTAAGCCACAGCTTTGCCCGTTAGACATGTATAACCTCACGTAATCTTAGAACCATTTTGTTTGTCAGGGACCATCACAGTTTCACTTCATAGTGGCTCCACTCCCTTGGCCCACATTATGCATAACTGTTGCTTAGGAAGGCTGAACTGGTCCCAGTGCACAGGAGTAAATGGTAAAACCACGATTCCAGCATCTAGGATCCAGACAGTTCATCGTCTTGGTGGCACTAACAACCCTTCCTGTCTTCGCAAGTGTAGAAATGTTTCCAATGGGGTCAAGTGACCCATAGTAAAGTCAACAGTAGTAAGAGCCAGGGCTTCAGAATCAGGCAAACCTGGCTGAGCTCCTGGCTCACTTCCTAGCTAGATGATATGGGCAGGTCATTCATTCCTCTGGCTCTCGTTTTCTTGGTCTGTGTGAGGGAGATAATCTCAGCAGCAATGAAGGGGCTACCACGGTCCAGATTTGACCCAAGTGTTAGGTCCCATTCCATCACTCCCGAACTCCATTCCTCAAGATCAAAGAGCGGTCAAAGCCATGACTCAAACCAAAAAGAGCTGGCCATGGGCTCTAGGCATCATGGATCCATTGGTTTGCTGTGTGACCATAGTTAAATTGCTCGCTCAACCCAGGCCTCAGTGAGAATCCAGAAGCCTTCTCTGGCCACACTGCTTGAGGGCCATGTGCTGTGATCTGCTGACTGTTAGTCTAAGACTGCAAACCCCCAGGGCTCTCCTGCTCTTTCCCACCAAGACCTGCACATCAAGGAAATGATTACTGGGCTGTTCGGACAGTTGGTTAGCTAGGGTGATTCTCACTGGGCACTCCTGACTATCAGAATACCATGGGGAGGGTAGTCATAGCAATTATAAATGGTGTGAGAAAAACCTTCCAGCAGGTAGTAGGCCCTACCAGGAGAATCTCTGTCCTCAGGGTTACAGGAGTGAGTTTTTGGCAGAACACATCCCATGAAACCAAATGTATATTCCAAGACGGTTTGTAAATATTTCTAGAACCAAAACTCCTAAAATATGATTACAGCTGTGAATCTTCTTCAAAAGAGACATGCTCTTAGAAAACCCAGCCATGTAACCTTAGGGGGTGGGCCCTCTAGCCCTCAACTCCAGAGTACCAGATCTCGGAACCCTGTGTACACATCTTAGCAACGCCCTACAATCTGACCAAAGACGATCTGCAGCATTGAGGATGATACAGTTAGTGGGTTAGGTGAGCTCCCCCTGGGGTCTGGAACAAGCAACCCACAGGGACAAGGATACTCAGTTTCTGGAAGGAAGCAAAGTCCGGAGCTCGGGCTGCTGCCCTAAGCGGAGCTGGAGTCGTCAATTGTAAAGCTCTAATTCAGAAGCACACTTCCCTTTTGCCTTCCTTATGCCTGGGAGCGTCTTACCTTGCCGGCACCAATCACTTTCTCTGCCGCATAGACCGCCTGGCTGCATCGGGGACAGCGCTCAGAGCCACCAATCTTCTGGGCGAACTTGGATGCATTGGGGTTGGTGGTGGGCCTATGTCCGGGGGCCCTGCATGCAGAAGAACGTGTGGTGAGATGAATGATACCACAGGGGCAAAACACTCTCGCCTCGTGCCAGGGACAGGGCCACCACAGCTAAAGCCACCATGGCCTCTGAGATCCCAAAGCTCAGCGTAACATCAAAACAACACATTTTCCTCATCACCTACTTAAAGGCCCTAGAATCATTTAACACATCGTTTGTTAAGAATCCCCCCTCAGCCCCTCATTTCTGCAGCTGGTCTATTATTAGATTCGTTCCGGGAGAAATCTGCTGACAGGCCCCATTAGGGCAATGACCTTGGCTCAAATTTGGTAACTCTTCATCATTCCATCCACTTCCCCATTCCCAGGACAATGGCTAGGCTGCCAGCTAATCAGCAGCTCAGAGGCAAGAGATGACAGAGGGTGAGGGTCGGGTGGGGAGACCCAGTGACACCCTGAGGCACGTCCTAGAAAAGGAAATTACTTCCCCTTAGCAGGGGTGAAGGGTGGCAGGGCTCTGACACTCCTCTGTGCTTTCGATTATAAAATGAAGAAATTGAACTATATAACTCATGAGGCCTCTTCCGGCTCTAAGATGAATGTCCCAAGTTGATCCTCAGCTGCCCCACAAAGAGAGCTGCTGTGTGACTTCCTTTCATTTATTTTCATTTCATTATCTGTTCATCTTTTTTGTTTGATTTTGGTGTGTATGTGTGTGTGCATATGTGTACTTGTGTGTATGTGGGTGTATGTTCATGAGTATGTCCATGTAAGATGTGCTTGCATATATGTGTTCATACATGTGAAGGCCAGAGGCCTCTTTCATCACTTATTTTTTGAGACAGGTCTCTCAATGATTTGGCTATAACAGCTGACCAGCAAGTCCTAGGTATCTCCCTGTCTCCACCTCCTCAACACTGGGGCTATAAGTGCACATTGCCAGTACCCAACTTTTACATGGGTACTTGAGATTAAACTCAGGTTCTCATGTTTATGTGCCAAGGACTCTATCCACTGAGCTATTTCTCCCCTGCCTGGTTTTTTGGTTTGTTTGTTTTTGATAATCTTTATTTGTAGCTCAGGTTGACCTTGAACTCAAGATCTTCCAGGTTCAGCCTCCTCTCTAGGATGATAGGCATGGGCCACCACACACAGTTTTCTCTTTTAAATCAACAGCTTCCCAGATTTCCCACTGCTTAGCCAAAAGTGGTGTCCATTTCAGGAGCAGGGTGAGAACTCAAGAAAAGGTAGAGAGATCTTGTACTCACTCCTCATGCTTGATGCCCAGAGACTCCCCCTTGTCCATACTCAGTGTTCCTGCGCCCTGCCCGAAGCCATAGCCTTTTGGCCCATACTTCTTGCCATAACAAGACTTGCAATAGATCTCTTCTCCATGCACGGCCACAGTGGTGCTGTCCAGATTCTTCTTGCAGACCACTGGGGAGGAGACAGGGGAATGGTGAGATGTAACTCTTGGGGGTGGGGGTTCCCGGAGAGCTTATGCAGAAAAGGAGGCCAGCAGGGTGAGAAAGGGGCTGGCTCCCAGGAATATCCGACTCTAGGTGGTCAGGGCCTTACTTCCAGGAATCTAGGGGTGCTTCTCTCAGTCCTCTATACCCTGGTACCTATCCAAGTCTCACTGCACCCCAAGGTTCAGAAGCCACAACCTAGGCAGACTGTAAGCTGCAGTTTTACATTCTACCTAATACAGAGATAGTGAGTTCCAATCAGAAAGGAAACAGAAGGGCAGGGAGGAGAGCAGGGTTTTCCTGCCTCCAGCAGGGGCATTAAAAGAACACATCTGGGCATGTCATTACAACAGGAGAAGGTATGCAGGTGAAGCAATGCACCGCGAAGAGAAATGGAACAAGGATCAGACACCTAGCATGGTGGGTTTTGAGATGAGATCCAAGTCATGATAACCAGAACTCAATCTGTAATTTTCAGTCTTAGAAGCCACTGAGAAGAGGGGCTGCACCCAGTGGAAGAATGGCCTGCGTCACAGGGTAGGAGAGGCAGGGATGCAGTGCGCTAGAAAGCCTTCAGTCCTCCTACATGTTTCTGTTGCTCTCACGATGAGCTGTGCCAGATACCCAGCATACAAGGGGAGAGTCTGGACTCAGATCCCAGCTCCCCATTCCATCTGGGTGGCTGGGACAACTATTTTGCCTTTCCAGGCTCAGCGTCCCCATTTATGAGTGTGGATAATCATGTCTGCCCTAAAAGGAAGTTAGGACAATCAAGGGAGAGCTTAGCTATGACATACTAGCTCAGCATCCTGTGCACAAGGGTTCATAATAAATGTCAGCCACTCTTTCTAGCACTGCACACAGGGGATACCAGGGGTGAGAGAGCACCTGCTTTCATCCTCCCACCTGGAATTGAGTCTGCCCAACTGGACTGCATCCTAAATACCTAAAACATGTCCTGTGAAGCCAGAAGTCTGCCAACACCACAAAAGTGACCATTCGTAACAACCTGCCATTCTCCTGCCTTTAAAGGTCCAACAATCCTCCAGTTCTCTCCGAGCCCCAGGTTGGGGACTTCAGTCTAAATAAGGACCCTCTTGTCCAGCACTTGAGATCCCTACCCCATTCCAGCACTCTCAGCCACCCAAATATGGAGCCTCCCACCACCTCCCCTGGGGCTTGGCTCTGGGAGAACACTAAGGCAGAGAACAACAGGCCAAGGCTCCAACATTCCCTTCTAGGGTGGGAAGTCAGGAACCAGCCTCGCAGGGAACTGCTTCCCTTAGACCTACTTTGACCTGGGAATTCCAAACTTTGAGGGAAGGAAGAAACCAGAGATAAGAGCCCAGATGAGAAGGCCTTTTGTGGCTAGTGTCTCCAGCAAAGGATGGGGAACTTGACTCTGGAGACACCAGGGCCTGCCTACAAGCCCACACCCTGTAGGTGTCTCCCCGGCAAGCTGGTCAGGAGGACCTCCTGCTCCTTTCTTTGGTTTTCTCAGCGGTCCAGTCCTGCCCACTGTAACTCCAGCATAGCCTCCTGCTCCACCCAAGTGACAACAGTAGTGAGCTCAGCTCACTTGTGGGGTCTCTCACAAAAGCTTGGTCAAGGGAAATTTTGAGTATATCCGTCATTCAAGGAAGGCCTAAATAAATGTCTGCTAAATCAGGTTAAGCAAAACAGAAACAAAACAAAAACCCTAGATCAGTCAGTGTATTCGTTCAGAAACTGTTTCCAGATGTTACCTGGCTCCATGGGGCCGTGTGATGCTCTTTGGGAACATGGAAAAGAGGCACCCATTCACCACACCCAAAGATGGAGCATGATGACTCTGCCTCTGGAAGGAAACCCAAAACCCACAAAAAACCCCACTCAGGGTCACAGAGTCTTCCAGAAGCAAGGCCAAGTCAGATCCCAGCTCTGATTTCCAGTCCTGGTTTGCCGCCAGGCTAGGACTCCTCTAGAGAGGCAGAAAGTGAAAACTGACTCAGCCTGAGGGTCAGAGAGTGTCTGAGGCTTCTCCAAGTTTCCCTTGTGCCCAGACTCTGGGGGACAGCTTAGCACCCACCAGCAGGCTTCCGTCCCATTGTCCACCAGCACAGAGCTAAGACAAACAGGACTTTCTTGTCCACAGAATGGCTGCTCAGCCCAGCTCACCCCAGAAAGGAGCTGGTTACCACTCACGGTTGGGCATACCACCTCAGGGGAGGTTCTCATTGGACTTCAACTCAAGCTGCGTCTATCACCCACTTGACATCTAGTGGGAAGAGGCTTCTCTACTGCACTGAGGGGGCAGAGTGGAAAAGAGGGCAGACTTACTGCAGGACTCTACCTCAGGCCAAACCCAGGAAGATGTGGTCTCTCTTATCTTTCCTATTGTGTCAGCCCGGCTTCCTCATACCTATCCTAGACCTCAGAAAAGTATATATAAGGTGACAAACTGAGTTGATGCACAGCCAAGGATTGGAATTAATAGACCTCCTGAGGAGGAAAATCCCTTTGATTCTATGGGTTACCATAAATACTATGAATTCTGGTCAACCATTTGTCTGGAAGGGAAGCGATGGTCCTCGTTCCCAACCAAATCTCTAGTGAGATCCTATCACATGCCGTGCTGTTCGGGGTAATAGGAATAAGACAGTGGGGATAATACCCCAGCATGGACAGCACAGGGTTCCTGGTCAGCTGGAGCTGACACCTGGGAACCGCACAGGCCCAAGACACCAGCAACACACAACCATCGCCTAGACTCTAGGGTCTAGAGTGACAGCTGCAGAGCAGACCCTCCCTAGCCTCACTTTCTGCCATTGCTTCTAATCCCTGACGCCCCCTCACACCCTGCCCTAGGCCCTGCTCCTTCCTTCCTGGACCACCCCCTGAATTCCTGACCTCCATCCATGCCTGACCAGAAGTTAGTCCTTCACATCAGGACTTCAGCCAGAGTTCTGGACACAGCTATAGCTAGTCCCTTTTAGTCAGTGATTAAGCAACATTCGAGAGCAGAGAGGGGCCTTGCAGACTCTGGCATCCAGACCCCCTTCCCAGCTGGCACCAAGCTGTCTCTTATTCCCTCTGGAAGGAAAAAAAAAGCTTAAAAAGCCCCTACATGATGAGCTGCTGAGGACCAGCTGCGGCTGTCAACAGCCTCCTCAGCAGGCTGGAAGCCAGCAGAGCTCCACAAAAGCTTGTCATCTCCTCATTTATCACGTGAGCCCAGGGACTGGCACTCCAGGACTGCTGGGCACTGTGAGGACCCTGCGTTGGGTGGCCTCAGGCTGGCCGACCCAGCAACAGGTAGAACTATGACTATTGAGTGAACATATAACACATGAGCCCTTGGATCCCACTATATAACACATGAGCCAGTGGATCCCACTCTAGATCAAGCCACCAGGGAGCAAAGGAGTGCAGAAGTCCTGACTGATCTCAGGGATGAGGTGGACTTCATTTCCTGTAGCTCTCAGGAGGGCTGGGACGTCAAACTCCTGTGAGGTCTCCACCCTCTTCCTACCGAGCTCTTATCAATGAGCATGTGGGAGTTTGTGTATTTACTGAACACCCATTCTACCCATTCTTCTTGAAGTGCTTTTTTTGTTTTGTTTTGTTTTACCAACTCTTTCAATTCAGTTCTCACAGTTAATCCTATGAAGTATTGAACCTGTCCATCATCTCACAAACAACAGAAAGGAAATTGCAATAATCAGATAGGTGCTGAAGACGGAGGTTTAACTAAGACATCCTACTGCCTGTCATCCGGCCTGTCTCCCAGGAAACAGCTGCTAGGGTTGGTTCTCTCTTTAATGCTCACTTCTGCTCTGACCACAAAGAGCAAATCATTTAGGAATTGAGGAGGGGTTTCTCCAAGTCGCCACTTTCAGGATACATCTCCTGACCCAGGTACCAGGCAAGGCAGCAGCAGAGAGACACCATTCCTGGGTTAAGCTGACCTCACTCAGTTGCTCTGTGTCTAGTGCGTGGTTCTCCATACCATAGAGTTGCTACAGCGGCTCACACTGGATCATTAGGAGCAGGGAGCAATAAACTTGGAGCCCTTCCTTCCCCTCCGTACAGGGGGAGCGGGAATGGAAACCAGGGGACACCGCTGAGAAGAGGCAAGGGAGAGGGTTAACTTCCTCTCCGACTTTGACCTTAGGGTTGTGGCCTCTCTTACCTAACAAGGGATAACCTGAAGATTAGTGAGATTTTGGGGTGACATTGTCTTTCTCAGCAATGCTAGGACAGTGGCAGGAACAATTAGAGTGGAAAGTTTCCCTGAGTGAGCCTTTCCAGCTGGGCTCTCAGCCCTGCCCCACCCCACCCCCACACACCCTTGCCACCCCCACCAGCACTGGCCGGTTCACCCATTTGAAAACAGCTTCTGAACGGGAACAAAGAGGCCCTTAAGTGTTTCCCTCCCCAGCTGCGCTTCAGCCAAATGTCAAGCTGTTTACATCCCCAGGGACCAGTTCCCTGGGGTGTCGACAGGCCCAGCTTGTGGGGGCAAGCCTCTCCAGGTCCCTGGTGGCAACAGCAGGCCTTGGTGGTACTCACTGCATAGGAAGCAGGATTTATGGAAGCTGTTGCCCTCACACTGGACCTCCTCGGCAAAGTACACCGTCTTCTGGCACACCCCACATTTCTTGCCTCCTCCCCAGTTTGGCATTCTGGAAAAGAACACAAAAATAAGAATGAGGCATGGAGATGAAAACAGACTCCCTGTGGCAGGGAGGCCTCCTAGAGGATGACCAGTCCTGGGAGAGCGCTTCTGGCAAATGTATGTGTGGGGGAGGGTCCGCTCCTCCTACTTCATCCTATGTCCCGGGGAGCTGCTGTGTGATGGCCCTATGCTTGGCACCCTATACAACAAGATCATAAGACACAAGGTTCGCAAGGAACATGCAGGAGCAGTGCAAGCGAGCTAGCTAGTGGCAGGTGTCACCAGGGCTCATGACAAAGAACGACACCAGAAGGGCAGATCAAGCAGAGTTCATAAATCTTAAACCAGTACACAGTTCACAAGTAGGGAAGAGCATATGGGTGGAAAGAAAGTACCCCAAATTTTCCTTCACAATCCATTGTCTCAGAGCCATCAGTTCTAACAGTGGAAGGGACAGGGTGAGGTCCCTGGGGAGTGCAAAAGCACTGGGCAGTGCTCTTCCTCCTGACCCACAGAAGCCTCCTTTGTAATAGTTATTCTTTGAACCACATACATAGATATTATGCATTCTCTTGTATGTAACCAGGTGATGGGGAAAGGGTTGAGTTGGTCATGGTGATCCATGCCTGAGATGCCAACATGTAAAAGGCTGAGACAAATTCGATGTCAGCCTGAGCCACATAATGAAATAACTTGTCTCAAAAAAACAAAACAAACAAACAAACAAAAAACAAGCTAGATGTGGTAGAAGAGCCTATAGCCCCAGCACTCTAGAGATGGAGACAGGAAGATCGTAAATACAAAGCCAGCTTCAGATAGAGGGTGGGTTTGAAGCTAGTCTGGGCTACAGAGACTGTGTCTCAACAAGAGAAAACTAAAATAAACAAAAGGGTTTAAAACAACACAAGAGACTGGCACACGGGGCACTGTCTTCTAGCACTATGAAGTCAGGCTGGCAGCACCACCTGCCTATGCCTGAAGAGCGCTGGAATTAGGAAAGGCATTGGCCTAACCTAGGACTCTGACGGTGATTCCAACCTGAGGTGGACCAACGTGGAGATGTTGTAGGTGTTGGTTCTGAGCTGTGGTCCTTATGCGAGGCGATTCAGTCCAGTTTTGATCCTGCCACTCACTCGCCGTGTGGCCCTGGTCAAGAAGCTTGGACTTCACAGACCTTGGTTTCTGCATCTTGAAAATGGGGCTGAAAATAAAAGCTCTTCATAGACTATTTCTGGGGACTAGAGGAGTATGGGTTGCCAAGGGCCCAGCACACAGTGAGTCCTCCGTGACTAGCCTAACAAAAGCCAGAGACTGTAGAGCAGCTGATACAACTTGTCAGGGACACAGGGGGTACACATGCAGCAGGGATAAGGAGGACATCAACGTCCTTCAGCTGATGATCTGCTTCCTTCCTGTCACCCGACAAATAAGCCATGGAAGGAGCAGACAACAGCTGTAGCTTCTTTGACAGAAGGCTATGGAAGGATTGCATGCTCTTCAAGGCAGTCATGGGGATACATACATGGGGATGAGGGAAGCTGAGGGCTTTGTGCATGGACACAGGGTGCTAGGGAAGGAAAAGGATGGGAGTTGCAGGAGTTTGATGTTCAAGAGCCGGAGAAGACTAATGAAAACGTACCCCCAAATCTGCATCATGGAGTCCCCACACCCTGTGTAACTGACACACAGACACACACATGGTGTCCCCACACCCTGAGTAACTGACACACAGACACACACATGGTGTCCCCACACTCTGTGTAACTGACACACAGACATACACATGGTGTCCCCACACTCTGTGTAATTGACACACAGGCACACACATGGTGTCCCCACACCCTGAGTAACTGACACACAGGCATACACATGGTGTCCCCACGCCCTGTGTAACTGACACACAGGCACACACATGATGTCCCCACGGCTTGTGTAACTGACACACAGGCATACACATGGTGTCCAATGAGCAGTTGAGAAATGAGTGCTTAAGGCTCCAGATGAGTCCAGGTCCTCTGAAGCACCTGGGACCTAAAAGTGGGACCCAGTAAAAATGTGCAGGCTGAGACGCCAATCTAAGTAGGAATGGTGTTGGTGATGAGGACTCTCTAGTTAGGGAGACCAAACACCACCACATCAAAAGGAGCAAAATTTTGTTGGGGCAGAAGAGATACATTTTCACCCCCTCCTCCTAAATGTTGGGGTTCCATCTAGCCCCAGTCTCCTATATTCTTCCCTATCTATTGTCCCCTCCTTACAGAGACTCCCACATATCTGTGGCCCTGTCTTTCTTCCTGGTCTAGCCTCAGCTAATTTCCGATGAGCCTCTCTAGGCCCACACATGGGTGCCTCCATTTGCAAATGAACCATCTGAACTCACAGCCTCCTATTGACTGTTTTTCCTGACTTCTCTGTTTTGTTGGTGGTGACATCACCACGCTCTATGTTTGTAAATGAGCAAAGGTGGGGCTCCTCACTTTTCCCAAGTTGTGTCCCATCTGTCCCCCTTGGCTGACTCACTCACCGCAGTGCTGTATAGGGTGCCCTTTAGGTTCCACTGGCACCTCACCCGGCTCCTCCACCTGCCTGGCTACCTTGCACCCATAACCACCCCTGGGAGAATACATCTGTTGCAGTCATTAGCTCCATGTTTAGCCATGACATGTGACCTGGACCTAACCTAGTCAGCCAAAGTTATTGTTTAGTTATGCGTGAGACCAGTGGGAGAATTCCTGGGGGCTCAGGGAGAGAAAGTGATCCTGTCTTCTGAGAGAGCTTCTTGGGAGTAAGTGCCCTTCACCACCACCCTAAGAGACAGGAACAAGGGGCAAGTGAGTCCAAAGAACTGAGAGATTAAGTAAACTGAGTCTTGAATGATATCTTTAAACAACCGGTTTAAGCCACATCTATAGCGCAGGGTACTTCTGAGTGCTAGTTACACAAACAACCCACTCTCTCCATCCATTAAGCCACTTGGCAGTCACATCACTGGTGAATATTCAGGGTGGTCCTGACATTTTCCACCCCGTCCCCACCCAGCAGTTTCCAGATTTCTTACAGAACAACTCCCCCCAACAGAAACCAAGGATGCCCCTGACACCAGACATCAGAACACTCCCCTTGGCCTTGCAGATCTCAGCTTGGCCCAAGATGGTTCCTCTTGCCTCACAGACCTAAGCTGTCAGTTTTGCCCTTGTTCAACCCTTTGAGTGCCCAGTTCAACCTAACGTGAAGAAAACCTCAAGCCATGCCTTTGTGAAGAGCTGGAATGGAGGAGAGGCTGGAGGTAGAGGCTGGGTGCACTGTCCCAGAGGACTGAGAAGAGGCTGGGGAGGGGGAGGCTGGGTGCACTGTGTCCCCAGAGAAGATCTGGGGAGACTATCTCCTGCTGCACACACCCACTTTCCTTCATCAGGGTCCTGGACTGACCTCAGCTCCATGGGCTCACACATCCTGCTCACACAGATTCTCTACCTTCCCCAGGCCACTCCCCATCCCAACTTCTCATGACCCCTTCAACCCTTTCTGTCCTGAGGACTCCAGGGCTTAACTGCACATGCTGAACAAGGACTGGGCTGCAAACCCATGCAAGGGAAGGGTAATTCAGCAAGAAGAGCACATATGTCACTAATGTCAGTCATCTCCCCTCCCTTCCTGGCTCCAGGACCCCAAGTTCTGTTCAGGCAGCTCTCCTTTGAGGAATGAAGATTAGAGGCCCAGTTTTCAGATAAGGAAAAAACCAGGTTCAGAGCGGCTGGGCAACCTGCTTATAGCACCACAGCTGTAGAAGGGGGATCTGGATTCTAACAGAGGCCCAAGCATTTCTGTCCTCTGTGACCCCAGGCATCAGGCTGTAGGGAGAGCATGTTTAAGGGTGACTGCATGGGGTTGACATGCAGTTCATTAAGATAGGGTCTCCTTCCTGTGCAACCCCCTAAAGCAGTAGAGGACAGACATGCTCATGTCCCTAGGGACACCCCTAAGGGAGGCACAGTCTCTTAGCCACGTGGTGGGAAGCCGTTCCAGGCAGTGTTTTGTTCAGACATAAAGCCCTTCTCCTGCTGGGGAAGACCCACAGCTCCATACAGATGTCCCCTTGTTCTCCCTGGCTCTGAGTCAGGGCTCCGGGGAATCAGGACCATGGGCGGGGAAATGGGTGAAAGCCGACGACCTGTCAGTGCACGAGGTTGGCTCAGGGTGTCCCTCGGCTGGGTCATTCCTTGACTGGGAACCTGGTTGGAACCCCAGGCTTCAAGAAGGAAAGGAGAAACAACAATGCCATAGTCAGGAAGCATGCTCTACACTCTCTGCCCAGATGGGGACCCCTCAGGGGCACCCTGAGTGTGAAGAGTCCCAGCTGGAGGGATCTGTGGTCACCTCCTTCCAGTGGGAGGTGATGTAGGCCCCTCACCCCACCTCCTCCTTTCTGCCCAGCCTCTTCTTGTCAACAGCCAAATTCCGCCTGTGTGGGGAAGCTAGATTGCCTTAAAAGGAAGGCTGTTTCTCAGTCTGCTGAGGGCTTAGAGGGATGTGAGGTTCATTCTCAATCGCCTTCCCAGTTCTTGGGGACCGAAGACCTGTGGGAAGCTGTCCCTAGTGCTTAGGAAACTGGAGCCGGGGTTAAATAGTGCAGGGTACCTCTTCCTGGCCTAGTGGGCACTTTTTGCTCTCAACTTCATTTATTTAGCCCTAAAATGGAGCACTCCCCATATTATGATGATTGAATAAGAATGTGCAAAAGGGATAGCGTATTATAGAGGGCGTGTTTCTGGTTGTCACCTACAGCTTAGCCCAGATGTGGGGCCAGAAGGCTCTCCTTTCCTTCCTTTTGTCCTTCCTTCCTTCCCTGCTGATCCATATCTGGAAGAAGCAAGACTTGAGAAGCAACAGGCCAAATAGAAATCAGGAACTTCTGAGCTGTCTGCCGGCCCAGCTAATGAGTCTGGGACTAGCTCTTTCCGTAGAGTTTAGTTCCCCAGTTCCATTGGCGAGGCAGGGACCTGTGTTTTACATCAGACTTTCTGGCATGTGGCTCCGGGCGAACCAGTCATTGCTGCTGGGCAAAGTAGCACATGGGAAGCACTTGGGAAGTAGAGGCAGGAGGATTACTGTTGAGATCCAGCCTGGCCTTGCTACCACGTTCTAGGACATCTTAGGGCTTCACAAGACTATTTGAAAACAACAATCACTTCTGTCGTCTATAATCATATTATCCACAGTGGGTTCATTCAGAGAGTTCCGTTCCCTTTGGGACTGTTCTGCTTGATCTACTTAACTATCTCGATAATCTCAACAGAGAATAAAATCTGAATTTTCTGTTGAGTGGCTGAGCATCTCCCAACAGCTGTTTACTTGAAATGTCAGGATCCTTAGAGCTAACTAGAGGCTGGAAGGCAATGACTGTCCTCTTTAGACACAGTTAACTCAAGTCTACTGCTCTGACTCATCGTCCCATTCCCAGCTATACAGAGATTCAGTCATAAAAGGATGCAAGATGGTGACCCTTATAGCAGTAGAGGAAGGGGTGGGCATGGGGTACATCAACAGAGGTGATAGATTCAACTGGTTCTATTTCAGGTCTGGGCTCTAAGCCTGCCAGCCACCTATGCCCAGATGAGGGCCTCCCTCATCAAACACTTGACAAGCCACTTCACGTCTTTCTCCAATGAAAAAACCCCATCTCTCCCACTCCTTAATCCCTTGTTCCCTCCAGCAAAAGAGAGATTGTGACAGGCTCAGGGCACACGTCCCCACCTTCTTAGTCAGGTAGAGACCTGCTAGGTGTTTATCTGGGTCGAAATGAGCTGCCGGAAGTTCTTTGAGCTCTTTGGAACCCACCAGGTAGACAAGAGTATTGTCATTCTTTCCAGCCCGCAGCTGTTTCTTCCATGTCCCCAAGCCTAGAGAACAGCCAGGGACAGAACCAGAGGGAAGGCAGGGCAAGTTCAGAGCCCATAGAGCCTGTATCTTAGAGGTGACACCTGAGCACCCAAGGAGCAGACCTACCCTGAAGACAAAGGTCTCCAGTAGAAAGGGGACACCCAAAAAATGAGCTCAGTCTCAGCTTTATAGGTCTCCCCCAAAAAGCGATTTCATTAGACCTTTGCATAGGGCTCACCTCTGAGAAGTTGGCCAACCCTCACTGAGCTGCCATTACCCCAGGTCCCCCAGGACGTGACTGTAACTGAGTGTTCAAGCCCCCCCCAACTTCGTGTACACCCACCCCACTCTCTACCCTTGAAGCTCAGAAATCTGATTGCCATATGTGCAGATGGAAACAGGGACCCATGACGAGGTGCATACTCTACTGCTGAGCTACATCCAGCCGCAGACTTCCTTAAGTACTTCATAATGAGTACAGGAAACCTTACAATTATGGTATGATCAAATCGAATTTACTTTTGTCTGGAATGATGTTGAGAGCGGAGCCAGTTGGTTGTGCCCTGTGTTGAACAGAGAGGTCTGAATGCTTTTGATTAGTTTTTAAAAGGGGAAAACAAATGATCACGTAGGCCTTACAGACACATTGCTAGCAGCTGACCTCTCAGGAAGATCCAGCCCACGCATCCCTGTCGGCAGAATACCCAGACCCCCTAGGGTGGGAACCTCCTTGTCTGCTGGGCTGCATTCCAGCCGTGAGCCTTCTATTTCTTCCTCAGACTCAGCCAGCTTGACTTTGGGAAGCACTGGAAATTCCAGAGTCTGGAGACACTGGCTGCCTCGTATTTACACGCTTTACCATACATGGGAATTACTCTACACTGACGTCAGGCAAATTCCTGGGGAGCTGCATAGTCTGAGCACGTCATTACCATATAAAATTCTGACCAGGGGAAACAGCAGGCAAGGCTGCTGTTGGGACTCAAACTGCTACCTCTCATTCCCCAGGCAGCAGCTCTTGGTGGGGGGTTCCCACTCTGGCTGCATCTTTTTTTTTTTTTCTTTTCTGAAAACATGACTCCAATACACAGATCTATGGTAGGTGGGATGAAAATACATCTGGGAAGTGACTTGTGGGGCTCCCTGTGACCTCAGCCACCCAGCAGAGTGAAAACCTAGAGGTCAGCCATTCTAACCACGTCCCCTTCCATGCCGCAGTCACTGAGGCCCTGTCTGCTTTTAAGTCGCTGTCACCACAGAGCATCTTATACAACTAATGACCCCCATTTCCTTAGGTGACCTGGAATGAGGAACCGTGATGGAGCAAAGAAAAGCAGTGGCTGCTGGAACAGTCGGCCTATGTTTGAGCAGCAGCTCCTTGGGAGACCAGCTGCAGTCTTTAGAGAGTCTCTATCACTGCTGAACCTTCCCATCTGTAGAAATAGCCAGCCAGCATCAGCTCCTTCCTCGTGAACAACATCTGGGACAGCCCAGGGGAAGGATTTAGCTCCAGCCAGCAAGCAGCAGGCACAGACACTACATACACAGTTTGGTGCCTCTGAGCACTTGCCAATGTGCCTGCATAACGCCAAAGAGCTGAACAGGGAAGGCGGACTCTGCCACTAGCATCTCTTGGGGCTTAATGCATGCCTCCTTCAGGCTTTTAACAAGCTGCCTTTGCCCAGTGAGCTCTGCTTGCAGAAATTCGCAACTGAATTTCTTTCTCCGCCAGGAGACCCAAAGGGAATAAAAACTTGTGAACAGTTGGTGATTTATCCACGACTACACATATTCTATTCATTCACTTAGTGGTTGACAGTCAACTGATTTTTTTTTTCTTTTTGAGATAGAGCTCCAATATGTAGCCCAGGCTGGCCCCTAACTTGAGATCCTCCTGCCATCATCTCCCAAGTGCTAGGATTACAGACATATGCCCCAGTAGCCAGCTTCAATCACCCAATGTTGACTTACCATCAGTCAAGTGCAAACACTGCCCTCTCAGCCAGTAACTCAGACCCAGTAAGAACTGGCTGGCTCTAGAACACCTGGGCCAAGATGACTGACGCTAGGACAGACCAGAATTTTTCCACATTTTCTTAGCAGGGTAGTCACAGAGCTGGAAACCCTCCCCCAAGCCCTCAGCCTCGGGGACAGTAGTCCCCTCCACAACCTCAAGCCAACACCACACCCTCTGCAGGATAAACTTCCTTCCTGGTCTATCTGTCCCGCCCCGGATATCCTTGACAAGGCAAAGGGTTTCTGTGTAGTGCCAAGCTAGATCCTCCAAGGGAAAGGTAAACACATGCGGGCTAGGGAATGCTTAGGCTAATCTCTCCCCAACAAAGTGGCCTGAGCTCCTAAGTAGAGAGCCAGGGAGAGAAGCAGAAGCATGACGGAAGCTTTAGCACCCAGTCCTGAAGGAAATCCCCAAGCTATCTCTGAGGTAACAGGCTGCTGGCAGCTCCAGTCAACAGAGCTTCTGCAAGGAACTCTGAAGCAAGAGGAGAGCAGGGTGTTACAGATAGTGTGTGTAGATGCACGCGTGTAAGTGTGTGTGTGTGTGTGTGTGTGTGTGTGTGTGTGATATTCTCCAAATACTGGCCCAGAAGGAAACCGAGCTGTCACTTGTCCAAGTTCATCTGTGTATTGTCAAATCCAAGTCAAAACTTGGTTAGTTTGCCTTTCAGATACCCTGTCACCAAGATTCCAGAATACTTCTAAGTATTCTGCATGCTAAGTGTTCACCAAAGGCAAGTGGACACCCTGCACGTACTATGATGGTGAGTGCAGAGCCCTCTCAGTGTGGGAAGGGTCTGTCCATTCATTCACCCTTAAGAAGCAGGAAGTGGGTGGGATGACTCTGGTGCTCACAGTCTAGACCTCTGCTCTGATGGATCACAGCACCAGAAACATGCAGAATTTACCCAGGCCTGTGCCGCTTGAATGAAACACCTGCCTGCTAATAGCTTGTTGGGTGGCACTGCCAACTTGCTTAAATGTGTTCACTCTCTGGAGCCTTTTCTGGTCCCTAGCTTTCAAGAAACTGTCACTGTTGGCTCTTTGAGATCTCAGCATCCAGTCTTCACCCAGCACCAAGACTTGAGCGGGAGGTGCAAGGTGTCTGCTTCCATCTGGTTCTTTCAGGAAAGAGAAAATCCATACCTGTGCTCTATGGCCACCAAGCCAGATGCTGCTCCCTCCCACTCACGGGCACTTTCTCCCAGGAAAAGAGTGAGGGAAGGAGTGGCACGGGTGTGCTCATCTCTCAGCCTTACAATGAGTGTTAGTGGCCCACGGAATCGCCGATTGTGCGGGACCTGCAGGCGGTGGGGGCGGCGGGGAAGCCAGGTCACCCTGGGTCTAGAGCACGCGAAAACCAGCTGCTCTGGAAGTCCCGGACTGGGGAAAGAGATCCAGCGTTTTCAGGAAAGGGAAGCACTGCCGGGCTAACTACGGCCACTCTTACCACCTCCCTCCTGGTGTCACTTTTCCTACAAACTTTTCTTGCAAACGACAGGGCTGCGGCAAGACACGAAAGACCAGTAGGTGCAGAGTGCATCCCAGGCACTCGGGTAACCGGCAGCAGCAGGGACCCGAGGCAAGCGATGCGGGGGCGCACTCACCTGGCAGTTGTTGGGCGGCACACGGGCGACAGCACTCCGGGAAGCCGTGGCTGTCTTCCCCCCGACTGCGCGCCCGTTTTGTTTCCCCCCTCCGGAAGGCGTTTCCCGCCCCACGCCAACCAGTAAGCTTTGCACACTGCACTACAACAGGGCTGATGTCACAGCGCAAAGCCCGGGAAGCTGTTCCCTCCCCCCCCCCAAAGCCCGGAGCCCGGGCGTGGCCGGAGCCCTAACTGTGGCGGTCTCTGGGGGAAAGGTTTTACTTGGAGGCGGGGGCCGGGGTTTACAGGCTCCTGTGTCACGTGGGAAAGCAAAGATGTAACCTAAGAGTTCAGACCAGAGATAAACTTGGGACCCCTAGAGAAAAGAGCGAGGGTCCTTAAATTTTCGTGTCCTGATGGCACACCAGAGTAAGACAAGCAGTGTGGTCCTGCTTCTTCCAGTAACTGACTTCCCCCAGACAGCTGATTTCAGGTTCATCTATAAAAGGAGAATGTGCCACCGGGGTGTGGTGCGGAGGGGGGGAGGGGGAGAGATGAGATCGTATAAGACCCGAGGTCTTTTGCTCGCCGCCCTCCTCCAGCTCCGGGGTCTTGTCCCCTCAGGTTTCCCCATCTCGCTGCTAAGTACAAGAGCTCATTCTGCCAGCCCCAGAAGCATCAGCTCCTGAGAGTACCTTTCTCTGGGCTCCTAACCTACAGTAATATGACAGACATAGGTTCAGGCCACCAGAAGCTGTCTCCGAGGTGGGAACCAATAGGTATAGGTGGTACCCGGCCCAACTGCTCCCACTCACAGTGCGCCTGCCCGGAAACTCAATGCTAGCGGCTGACTGCTACTTCTGGGCCCGGTGTGTGGCAGGAAGCAGAGCAAGTTTAAACTTTAAAAGGAAGGTCCGTTTTTCCGTAGCGGTGCAGACAGCGCCAAGCAAGAAGCATGATGTTTTTCTTGGGACTAACTACATGAAGAATCTGAAACAAAAACTATGTTCTCAGTAACAGAGAAGAAAGTGGGAGTTGGGGTAGGGGATTAGCGCCTCAAGGAAAATTCTGCTCTGCTCTGTAGGATAATTATTATCATTATTTGTTGTTGTTTTGTAAATCTGTTTTGTTTTGTTTGAGACTGAGTCTCACTGTGTCACTCCGGCTAGCCTGGAATTCACTGTGTAGACCAGGATAGCCTTGAACTCACAGAGATTCCCTTCCCTTGCTTCTCAAGTGCTAGAATTAGAGGACTAGTTTTTATTGTTATTATCGTTGTTGTTATATAATTTATTCACTATATTTCTAAGACCAAAGGGACTTGGACTGGCATTGAAGGTTGAATTACTTTATTCTCACCAAGTGCAGGCTGCATTGGGAAATAAGCCACACTCTGATTTCAGAATGACTTTACATGCTGTGTAGGTATGCCTGTTTGGACCTTTCTGCTTCCTGTCATCTCCAGTAGTCTCAGAGGAAACGCCTGTTGTGTTAATTGGGGGCAGTCACTTTTGTTAGGCAGCTGCCCCCCCCCAACACCTAACGAATACCCACCTCATGTCATCTGTGGGTACGGCTTGCCCTTTCATATATATATGTTGAGGGCTCAGGCCTCATGGGCTTCATTTAAAGCCCTGGGGCTTGACTTGTAACCCAAGCTCTTCAGGAAGCTGACACAAGCTCAAGACCTGCCTGAGCTGCAGAGTTATTGAAAGGCCAGCCTGAATAACTTCACGTGGCCTTGCCTTAAAACAAAAAATAGGGCCAGTGAGATGGCTCAGTGGGCAAAGAGGCTTGCTGCCTGAGTTTGATGCCCAAAACCACAGTAAAAGGAAAGAACCAACTCCCGAAAGTGGTCCTCTGGCCTCCATTACACACCACGGCTCACAAAGGCCTACCTACTCCCCAGCCCCAAACACCACACACACACACATGCATGCACGCACACATAATAATAGTAATAATAATAAAAATCAAAGTCAAAAGAGGGCTATAGAGGTAACTCAGGGGTAGAGCACATGTGTGGTATGCACACAGCCCTGTGTTCGTTCCCCAGCATTATAAACAGACAAGTCAAGAATAGGAGCTGAGAATAACGTTAAGCGTCTCATGATTCAGAAAACAAACATTTATCTGGGCTTTTCTCACTTTCCCCCATAAGAGGCATCTACCCATTTTGCCAGACCCATCCTATGAGAGAGACCCACAGTCTTGAGTAATCTTTGTCATCATCTTAACACAACCTAAAGTCACCTGGGGTGAGAACCTCACCTGAAGAACCAACTCGGCCTGTGAGCGTGTCAGTGGAGCGTTTTCTTGCTTGCTAACTGTAGATCGGTTAGGAAGGCCTGGCCAATTGAGGGCAGTCAGGCTGCATTGAAAAAGATAGCTGAGCCAGATGTAATGATGCATGTCTTTTATCCCTGCACTCAGGAGGCAGAGGCAGGCAGATCTCTGAGTTTGAAGCCAGAGTGATCTTTAGAGCAAGTTCCAAGACAACCAGGACTACATAGAGAAACCTTATTTTGAAAAATCAAAATGAATAAATTAATTAATTAAATAAAGCTGTCTGAGCACAAGCCTGACATGGAGCCAGTAAGCACCATTTTTCCATGGTTTTTGCTCAAATTCCTACCCTGACTTCCCTCCATGATAGAATGTTCCCTGAAGTATAAGCTAAATAAATTTTTCCTCCTCAAGTTGCTTTTGATCATGGTGTTTACCATAGCAACAGTAACAACAATAAAAACCCAAACTAAGATGCTCTCCAAAGCTGGAATGTCTGTGTTTCCTGCAGAAAATATTGCCATCCCAATCTGACATAGTCAAGACTGAAGGAGAAATCTAGGGACCTCTAGTTCTTTCTATTCTGAAAGGTATATTAAGCTGAAAAACTACAGTCTGTGTTAGACACCGTGGGCTTGCTGCCTGGAAATGTCACTCCTGAGGTTGAGGTTCTGCTGAAGCATCGCTACTCAATATCTGGGAGAGAGGAACTTTGGACTTTTGCCCAAGACTACAAAAGAGAAAAGACTTGCTTACATTTCCTTCTTTGGTCTGGGTTGTTCTTTGCGGCTCTGTTGATAGACCTTCCAGTGAGGCCTACCAATCTGTTCTGTGGAATGCTCTTAGGATGAGCCAATGAAAGGAAAACAGAAACTGCCATCGTCTTTCTCTCAGTATCTTAATGCACCGTGTCAAAAGACTGATGCTCAGTGTGTCATCCAAACTCACACAGGTTTGGTATGGGCGCCCTCCTCATCCGTGCAGTATACACAATTTAGGGACGTAGGCAGAGTTGGATCTGGAGGTAAGGGAAGTCAAACAGGTCCTTCCTTCTCTCCCATTTTCTTCAGGAACTCACAATTTGGTTATATTGACCTCCTTACATACTGCTGACCATGTGGGCTTGGTCTTTGGGAGCCCATTAGCAGAAAAAGAATGCCTTGAGAAGGAGTAGAGCTAAAGATAATGTTGGCTTACAAGCCCTTCCAAAAAAAACAAAAAAACGTGAGCTTCGTGTTGAAATCAGACAGTACAGAAAGCATTGTCAACACTTGGGGTAGTGGCTATGCCTAAATTTCCTTGGGACAGAGGTACTGGTCCTTGGTGATACTGGTCCTATATAAGTGGGCCCAGACTGGCTCTGTTCAGCCCACACGTATAGATGGCATGATCAGAGACATTAGCCGGAGCAGTCTTAGCTGGGTGCTCCAGGGGAGGCTTGTCACACACAGGTGAGGGTAGAGAGATGATGAATTCAGTGTGAGGGACTTGAAGTACATGGGGGTGTCTAGAGATTGGGATTGAAGATAGAGATTTGGGTTTTTCAGTCTAGAGAGAATTTGGGAAGATTAACAGGCTCAAGACTCCAAGGGACACTACTATTTGAGAGTGGCCAAGAGCCCACAATAGAAACTGAGAAGGAACAATCAAAGACTGAGGGCCAACACACATGATATGGAGGTCAAGGGAAGGTTCCAGAGGAGAGAAAATGGTGACATGCGCAAGGTTCTTGTCTTGATGTGTTAGAGGAGCCCTGTGAAGCTTGGAGACACCAGGGAAAGAAACCAAGTGGCAAAATCAAGAAAGGTAATGGCTGGTCTGGCCCAGTGACCCATGTCTTTAATCCCAGCACTCAGGAGGCAGGGGCAAGCAGATCTTTGTGAGTTCGAGACCAGCCTGGTCTATACAGTCAGTTCCCCAAAAGGTTAAGATCACCTTAAACATCTCTTAAACACAAGTGTATCCATCCATCCACAACTGAGACCCTTAGGATTTTTTTTCACCATTCCCAAAGACCCCCAAATATGCGACTCATCCACTTTGAGCATTCTGCAGTGAATCCTCAAATCATAGTGAGGTCACAAATCTACAGGCGAGATGGTTCTGGTGGCAAAGCCTGCTGTTCGGTTTGGACTGTATCCCTCCAGACATGTATCATTTCTCAGGGGACAGCAGAGTCATTTATAGCTGAAGTGGACCTGACAGAAAAGAAAAGCTCCCGAGAACAGTCACAGTCACTGTGTTTTTAAAGATCCAATTTTAGGGCTGAGACTGTAGCTCCCCGTTGGTAGAGTGCTTGCTTAATACGCAGAAAGCCCTGAGTTCAATCCCTGGCATTGCATAAAACCAGGCTTGCTGGCACATGCCTATGAGCTGAGCATTCAGGCATTGGAAGCAAGAGTGTTAGATTTCTGAGGCAGCTTAAAGAGGCAGGAGGCAGGGAAGAAACCAGTATGACCTCACCAATTTGACCTTCAGCAGATGGAACTGTTTATATCAAACAGCCGGGGGCAGACACAGTGGCAAAGGCATGTCTGCCAAAAGGGGAAGGGATACCTGAAGTTTATATAGGGTGTAATGGGAAATTAATACAGCTTCAGAGGCCTATGTACCAGTCCCTGGGTTCTCCCTCCTGGGACTGTTTATCCAGACATTTTATCTTTAGACACTGCCTTGCTCTGGCTACTAGGATGCGGGTGATAGTGGGTAATTGAGTTTGGCAATGGGAAATGAGGAGTTAACACAAGGTCTTGGTCAGGGTGTGGCAGAGTTTGTTTAAGGTCTGCTCTAATGAGGAGGATCAGAGGTTCAAGACTACCCTTGGATATATACCAGCCTGGGCTACATAAAGCTCTCTCTCAAAAACAATAACAAACATACAAAAAAGAAAAGAAAAGAAACAACCAAAAATAAAAAAGAAAGTCCTCTAACTTCAAACTGCAGCTTACATCTCAACTCCATCATCAATCATTAAAAACACTGTTAAGCACGTGTTAACTCCCGGGCACTGGTGGCGGGACAGGTCTTTATTCTCACGCGAATGATGGAGGGAGTAATTGTCTGAGTTGTCTCAGTGGCGGTGTGTCTCTAGCCATCAGCTCTCCTCTTATATAAAGTAAGAGGCCAAACTACCACAGCATCCTCACAGTGTCCACCAGGCAGGCCCAACAGGAAATGGGGTAACTGCACTCCCCAGAGGAGCCCAACACTTACCCAGAGTCTTAAAGCTTTCTGTTTATTATAAAAAGTGTTTTTGAATTCCCCATCCTCCTTTATACACAATATTTGTCTGAATAAAAAGATAATTTTTTAAATTATGTTTTGGGACTTGCCAACAGGCCTCATGAACCCTGGGATCCATATGGTAGAAATAAAGGACCCATTTCTGCAAGGTGTCATCTGACCCCACACACACACACACATACACACAGAGCTAAGGCTGCCCCTGAACTCCTGATCCGCATGCCTCAACCTCCAAAGGGCTGGGATTACTCATTAAAAGGAGTGCGTGTTCTTGGGAATATGTAATGTTTACTGTGGAGCATTCCTGGTGAGTCACTTTGGGCCTCTGGGAATATAGTTATGACAACTGACCATGTAGGTGATATTTAAGGTTCTTCTTGTGGCTGGGGACATGACTCGGGGGTAAAGCACTTGTCACACAAGCACAAGGGACCTGAATTCTGATCTCTAGAACCTATGCGATGAAGTCGAGCAAGGTGGCCAGCACTAGGGAGGGGAAGGGAGAGGTGGTAGTTCCTCAGAGCTCACTGCCGCCAGTGTAGCTAAATGAATGAGCTCTGGGTTCCGTGAGAGGCTGCTTCCTCAAAATAAGGTGGAAGTCGACAGAGGAAAACACCTAACACTGATTTCTGACCTCCACATGAATGCCTGCATACATGCACATGTACCTGCCTGCACACTGCATACACACATAACACACACACAGTTCTTCTTGGCTCTGGCACTATTTTACCGTGATATAAGCTGTGATGGGACAAATCAAGACAGGTGGGAGAATTAGGTTAGGGCCCAGCATTTCTGACTGAAATTCATCAGTCTGTATTTGTGTTTCCCAAGGAAACTAGACTCTCTTGGGATTTACTAGGCTTACTGAGTTTGTTAGAGCTCTTAATCCATGGTCTGTTGCTATAACAAAATACCTGAGTCTGGATGCTTTATAAGGAAAAGAGGTTTATCTATCTCATAGCTCTGGATATCCAAGAACACGGCGCTGTCAGTGTTGGTGTGTCAGGGGATGAGGCCCAGAGCTGCCAGCAGCAGCCTCCCATCTTCTAGGGACATCTACTCATGTAAATCTGCAGCCTTAGTTTCGCCACAGAGAAGAGTTCCGGGAGAAGCCAGTAAGACACACCCAGCGAGATACACTCAGTATGTACTGCGACATCTTTACGATGACCATATGTGCTGTTTTTGGTGGCTTCTGCAGTTGCTAAGGAACCAGGAAAACAGCATAGGATGGGTCCTGTGCAGTAGGTCACAGGGTCACAAGGTTACAGAGTCACAGAGCAGGCAAAGGTGCTTTTGCGATGAGCTAAGGGTTAGTCTTATTTGTGATTCCCTGCAAAGGTTTGAGAGAAGGGGAAGGCTGTAGAACCCGAAGGAGCACGGTCTCGGTCTCCAGCCTCAAGGATGATTCCCTGCTGCTTTAACACAAAGTTTCACAGCAACGATTGTTGTCTCTGTGTCAGCAACCGTCACAGCAAATGTTCAGGACGCAGGTTCTTAGCTGGTCAGAGCTGCAGCCTAGACTCCACAGCGAGGGGCTCCCTCTTCCTCCCTGTCTCTGAGATTGTCAGTCAGCCTTCTTATGCTGTGTCAGCACCAGCGTGGCTTCCGATGAGAGCCTCACAGAGGTAGGAGAGAGGTCACACGGGAGGCAAGAGAAGGCAGAGGGGAGTCTAGGCTAGGCTTTTTTTGAGGCAGGGTCTCACTATGTAGCTCCAGTTATCCTAGAACTTACAATGTAGACCAGGCTAGCCTCAAACTCATGGCCTGCACGAATCCCTCTGGAGGGCAATTGTAACTCAGTGACTCCCACTAGGTTCCATTTCTTAGAAACCCCAGACCCTTTCATCGGGAACCACACCTCCGGCACATGAATTTTCCAGCTGGGCCAGACCACAACAATAGCGGAAAAGGCTAGTAAAGGCCACACATGGTCACCGTAAAGCTACACTTGATGGTTGGAGGCAAGAAATAGGGGAAATCTCAGTGGAAAAAATAAAATGGCTGGTTCAGGGGATCCTAACCAAGGAATCAGGTCTGACGGTGAAGCCAAAGATTACACTATAAAGAGCAAAGAGTGTTCCAGCTTTTTAAATGACCCCTCACTCCACACACACACACACACACACACACACACACACACACACACACACACCACTCAATGATCTGACAGCCACATACAGCAAGGATCTCTTGCTCCCTCAGCAGCCTCTGCCCAAACTTGGCAAACCTGAGTCTTGGCTCTCTTAAGTAGGCTTGGGAGGGCCTGGGATTTAAGGTCCTTCCTCCAAGGCCAGGGCAAGAGTGGGGGCCAGAAAGTCTGTGAGCTTAGTGTTGAGACTTACCAGGGAGATCTGTGGCCACATAGTGGGGCACAGGCTCAACTGCACTCTTTGCTGCCTAACCAGCTGCCCTCTCCTCCACCGTGTTCCTTCTGCGCAGGCCAGTCCCAATCTCCACCCCTGTCCTTTGCTCCCTTCTGCCTTTGTAACGTTAGTTCTTTTTTTTTTTTTTTTTTTTTTTTTTTGGTCTAGGATGTCCCTCCCCACACTGCTTCATGATCATCTGACTTACCAGGGAGATCTGTGGCCACATAGTGGG
>JAQHUG010000098.1:1661314-1683518 GCA_028555095.1 Dicrostonyx torquatus
CTCACAACCATCTGTAATGAGATCTGGTGCCCTCTTCTGGCCTGCAAGCATACATGGAAGAAATGTTGTATACATAATAAATAAATAACTAAATCTTTTTAAAAAAAATTATACCCCAGTAAACTGTCAAAAGAAAGTCAATAAAGGTATGTGCTAGTATACAGCAGGAAGCTAGTGTATGGCAGGACCCTCGCTACTCAATGCTGCCACATTGTGCTCCTCTGCGTATGCACAGTCCTCTGGACTGCACGAGCCAGATGGCATGAGATCAGATCCTTGCCCTAGAACTTCATAACACACACAAGATACTTAACCTCAATTTCTTCACTTACAAAATAGAAATAAAAACAGTATCTGTGGGACCTGCAAGATAGTTCGCCTATCAAGGTACTTGCCTACAAACCTAATGACCTGCATTCAATCCCCAGGATCCACATGGTAGACGGAGAGATCCAGCTCCCGCAAGTTGTCCTCTGGCTTCTGCATATGTTGTACATGAGTGTACACCCATGGGAAAGATCATACACAATAAATAAATAAATAATTAAATGTTTTTAAAAGGATACTTATGGTTACACTGGGTGGCATCTGTTCATAGTTCTTACTACTCAGTGGGCTGAGGTGGGAGGACCACTTGAGCCAAGGAGTTTAAAGCCAGCCTAGGCCATATAGAGATACTCTATCTTTTTTTTTTTATGTTGCATGAGTGTTTTGTCTGTGTATATGTCTGCACACTGCATCCATACTTGGTGCAGGTGGAGGCCAGAAGAGGGTGTCAGATTGCCTGGAACTGAGTTACAGTCTGCTGTGAGATGTGAGATCCGCCTGCCTCTGCCTCCCGAGTGCTGGGATTAAAGGCGTGCGCTACCACTGCCTGGCCGCTCCTGTATTTTTAAAAAGAAACTTTAGGGCCTGTGTGGGAGTGAGGGGTAACTCCATCAATAAAGAGACCCCAGTTTAATCCTCTGAACCAAATATGAGGGGCAGGGAATTGTAATCCCGGGACTCGGGAGGTGGAGGCAGGTGGCTCCCTGAGGCTCTCTGGCCAGACAATCTGTCCTAATTGGCGAGCTCCACACCAGCAAAAGACCCTATCTCAGAAGCATTCCTGAGAATGACACCCAGGGCAGTTTTCTTGCATGTGTATCTCCTACACACACTGAGCACACATTTGCATTGATCATGCACACACAAACACAATTTTAAAAACATGAAACTTTAAGACTTGATAAAAGGCAAAAAGAAAAGCCCGATGTTCATTACGTAGGCTTGCTATGATGTGGGTTGGTATAGATTGAGTGTTTGAAATAGCTATAGGCTCAGGGTGGTGGTGGCGCACGCCTTTAATTCTAGCAGTCAGGAGGCAGAAACAGGCAGATCTCTCTGAGTTTGAGGCCAGCCTGGTTTACAGAGTGAGTTCCAGGACAGCCAGGGCTACACAGAGAAACCCTGTCTCGAAAAACCAAACCAACCAACCAACCAACCAACCAAACAAACAAACAAATAAATAAAAAAAGCTGTAGGCACCCAGAAAGTAAATGTATGTAAGTATGGACTGTCACTGTCTCCAGAATTGCAAAGCCTGTCAGAACTACTCTTCTTAAAGGGGACCTACTTCACTCCACCAGCCCCACTCACTTCTACTTTCCTGGCCCTTAAAGCAACACTCCTTTTCAAAGGCCATCTTTGGAAAAACACTGTCTCTCCTCACATCTTACTTCCTGGTAACAGTGAGGGAGAAGCTCATCTTCCCGATAAGGCAGTGACTCGCCGGCTCTCATAAACCATTCACGGCTATACCAGCTTTCCCCACAGACTTTTTCCTCCTGGGCCCTCATTCACTCTAGCAATCAACACTGAAGCGGGACCCAGGGCCAGTGCCGTGAGGTCAGAGTGGCCAAGGATAGGGTAGGGGCAAAGCTTTCCAGCTGCATAGGGAGCCCCCAGAGAGGACAGGGTTATGTATGGACAGGCTTCCATCTCTCAAAAATAAACTTTGCAGCAGTGAGCCCAGCAGCGAAGTTGGGGGAGGGGTCATGGGGACCGGTGTGATCTGGTGCTTACTGGGTGGTCACTGCACTTCAGCTTATGTTTACGTGGCCCTGTCTAAGCCAAAGACCCCTTCTGTGACTCACTGATACCACAGCCTTGGTGGTGTGTATTGCTGTCCCCTGGGTGATGATGCCCCCTTTGAACTGATGAGCACACTCATCAGTGATGAGTTCCAGTGATGTACTTCAGTAAGCAGCACCAGCCAGGCGAGGATGGAATCAGGTCCTCTGCAGCCAGGCCCAGTGTTTTTCCACTGGCTTCCGAGGAGGAAGTCAGAAGGTCCCTGGACTCCACCTCAGGAGCACTAATAATGTTTGTTACATGCTGAAGAAAATGAAGCCACGCACTGACTTCCTACCCCTGCCAAGTTCCTTACGACCTGCTCTCAGTCTCTGAAAGAAGCAAGGAGGGTCAAGGCCCATTATGGGTCACAGGGAATACAGGGGCTACCATCCTATTCAGATCCCCAAAGCTCCAAGGTGACCCCAGTGGTGGGACAAATGAACCTTGGTCTACAGACCTCAAGGTAACAAGAAAACATCCACCCTCCCCACCATACCCCACCACACCCCCACACAAAGCAATCAGGCTGTGGCAGAAAAAAAAAGAAAGAAAATAAAAAATAAGTAAATAAAATTTGTTATGCTTTCTGGGGCTTCCAATGCTCTCATCTCAGGCCAGGTCTTTGTCTCAATGGGATGACCACAAGCTTCTTGGGCTGATTTAAAAAAAAAAAAATCTATTTGTCACATTGACGTTAATCCTCTTGTTAACCACTTGCCCTGGAGCAGAATTGATGCTCAGCAGCAGAGGACAGAGCAGGGACTGCTTTAGTGGGGGTCAGCAGGTCCTGAAGCCACCTTCTCATGGGGATGGGGGCTATGATCATGCCCAGGGTCCCCTACTAAGCATCTAATTCACCCTCCTACCACTCACCAACTAATCTACTCCTGGCATCCTCCTGGCTCCTGCCATCCCAACCAGTCTGCAGTCGGCATCTTTACCTCTCATTGATTTTCATATTTAAGGAAAATCCAATTGTTTGATTGAGAGCAACTGAATCATCACTGCATTCAGACGGAAACCACTCAGAAGGTGGGCATTCAGCGGAGGCCACTTATGGGTGGGACCCTGCTTCGTCTCCAAACAGGACTCTCTGTCCATATTGGCTCCTGGCTGCTCCTTTCTGCTGCTCTGACCTGTGCTCCTTCTTGGTAGCCTTCAGATACTGCCCGTCACCCCAGTAAGACTGGGCCCCTTATTTCTCTTCCACAAGGCTGTGCACAGGCTCCCGTGTTTACCTGCAAACTCAAGGTCACTGTTGGAGATGGGCAACTGGGGCATTTGGAGCAGAGTGTGAGGGGGGCTCATATGACAGGCCACAGGAGAGAAACATTGATCTAAATACGAGACTAAACTCTCACAGAAGTATAGTGTTGGCCTTCCTTTCCACTCTGGGAAGCACCAGAAGAGCGACATGTTGCCATTACTGGTGTGGCTGCATGGGCTCCGTATTCAGTTGGATGTCAGTGGGCAGTTCCATCTCTGATGCCCATTTGCATGCCTATCATAGTCTTGGTCCTTGGGACTTCAGGGCCAAGAAACCTAGGCAGCCCTACTCAGTGAGCACCAAGAAAGAACAGAGTCTCTCTATGTGACTCACGTTGGCTTCAAACTCAGGATCCCTTTGCCTTTGCCTCCTGAGTTCTGGATTACAGGTATGTGCCACCTAGGCTAGTGACGGTGCTTCTTAGGACAAGGCAACACTATGCAGACTGGGGGTACACTGAGAAGTAAGAAGGGACTCCAGTTGGTGAGTGTCAAGTGTTAGTTTGTCTCTTAAAACTCTGTTTACTGAAGGCGTACTATCACCAAGCACGAACATGTTACCTGTGCTGCTACCTCCTTTGTAATCCTGTCTGCAACAGTACAAGACAGGAACTACTATTGTCTTTACAAAAGAAGAAACTGAGGTAGCCAGCGGTGAAAGAACTTGTTAAAAGACCCAGTAACAGACTCTAAATGCGTGTTTTAAAAGCCCACACCTTTAGCCAATACACACAGAGCAATACACTTATCCCCGGTGTTATTCTGCAGCCCCTCATCCCTCCAAAGGACAGTGAACTCCTTTAATGGACAAAAATTCTATTAAATTCATTTCCCTGACCGCCTGGGAAGGCCTCTGTCTACTTCTCCGTATTCCAAGACTCTGGGTGGGGGCTCAGGCAGGATTCTGGGGCTTTAATCCTGACTGCTCCAAGACCCCCTAGTTAGTCGGCATCTTGCTTTCTCTCCACCTCCCAACCTCCAGGACCAGCACCTTGAAAATAAATCATTCTTCCTGACTGATTTGGCTGGAGATAGGAGAAGATTAAGTTCCTCACATGCAGAGTTCCTGGTGGCAGGTGTTCCCTCGCATACACAACTCCGGGCCTGAGCAAGAGCACGGTCCACCTGATTTCTGTCTGTGCTTGCTGCAGAGTCTGGAAGCCCCCCGAGTCATGTCCCAGCACTGCAGACAGTTGTCCACGGTTGTGGGTAAGATCTTGTCATTCCCCTCTCTCCTTTTCCTCCCCCCCCCATTCCACTTCTCTGGAAGAAGGGTGGGCTGCATTAGGGTCAGAAAGGTGAAGAAAGTCGGTTATCTGAACGCCTACTATTTGCTGGATACTTCCGGGGCATTTCCTCACCTCTCATCCAAGGGTTCCAGCTCAGATATAATGACCCTTGCAGGGGTCCAGAGTAGAAGGAAATGGACTCTCAACGATCCATCTGCACCCTTCTCTGAAAGAACTGAGGTAGCTAGAAGACTTGGGCAGGAGGAGCTCTCCTGGAAGTGGTGGTGGCAGGTCCTTGAGTAAAGGAAAGGCTCAATTGTGCTAAGGCTTCCTGTCCTGACAACTCCCGGCGTAGCCCCCGCCACGCAGCAGCCGCCTTTCTAGGGCCGGCCGGCTGAGAAGGCGGGGCGGGAAGGCTAACGCAGGGAAGGGTTACGGGAATAGCTTTCCAATGACAAAGTCTGGAAGGGACCCATGCCTCCGCCCCTCTGCGGGTTAAGCTGGCACAGTGCAGGGGAGGAAAGCGTGGGCGATCCGCAGCCGGGCCTCCCCTCCCACCCACCCCCAGCCGCGGGCACTCCCAGCTCGGCCCTCCGCCGAGGCAGCCGGCGTGTGCCTAGGGCAGCGGGTCACTAGGCTCCGCCCCCGGCCGCCCGGCCCGGGGGACGGCACTTTGTTCAGGATGCCGCCTCCTTCTCGTCGTGGAGCAGGAGCCCGCGGCCGCCCTAGTGAGAGGCTGGAGGCCGGAGTGCGCAGTGCCGGCTGAGACTCGCCCGTGGACCCCGGGAAGCTCCTGGAAACTTTCTGATCCCAAGGAGAGGGCGTCCGGTACTGCGCTGCTCGGGCGATGCGAAACTCTGTGCAGCGGCGGCGGCGCGGACTCAGAACCCGGGACCAGAGGCGCTCCGGTGAGTGATTCGCACCGGGCTGGAGCGGAGAAAGGGCTGAGCTCTGCTCTTAGCCGGGCTGTAGTCAGCCTCAGGGAGGAGAGTCTGGTGCCGGAGGGAGGATGCGGGCTGGCGCAGGAGAAGCACCGGGTAACAACCGTGATACTAGCGGCTTCGCGGGAGTGCCTAGACGCCCCTGTTAGACTTTGCGTCTGTCCTGGGGTTGACAATGCGATGAACTAACCCCAACCCACTGAGCTTCAGTTTCCCTTCCTAAAGAAATACCTGTCATTTAAAGTGCGCGGGTTCCTGTAATCAAAGGCATTAAACACTGTGCTATCACACACATACACTCACACACACACACACACACACACAGAGAGAGAGAGAGAGAGAGAGAGAGAGACAGACAGACAGACAGACAGACAGACAGACATAGTCAGACGACACGGTTCGAACATCCCGGGAGAAGCTAAAGGAACAACTGGGGCAGGTGACCCGACTGGTCTGTTCCAGAAAATTTCACTGCCCCGCCACCTCTACCATCCCCCTGCACTGAGAAGCGCCCTCTTCAAGGCTGTTTCTTCTGGCGCCTGCCCAGGACGTCTGGGAGCCTTGAGAGCATCCCGGGGGAGAGAGGAGGAAGAAGAGAGAAGCTGGGAAAATGTGAGGGAGCCGCTCACCTGAGGGTACGAGTGCGTTGCCTGGATATTTGTGGTTCCTTTTAATCTTCAGAGTCTACCAAAACTGGCCATAGGACAGAGAGCCGGCCAAATCTGCAGATGGCATAAAGGGAAGGAAGGAACTGGGGCGGACCTGAGTGGTGAGTGGCTCAGGCAGTGTGCTAGAGTAATGTCCATCCAGCAAAGAGGGTTCCTTGTCCCCCCCAGAGCTGAACACAGGAAAATCAGCTGGTGAGTCAATGGGACTTTGTTAGGACAGTCCAAGAGCGCAGCTGGCGCCGGCTTAAGGGAAGTGCTGGACCCCCCCCCCTTGATAACATGCTGTTTATCTGGCTTCCTGTTTCAGCCATTGGGATACCATTGGCTGGTTCAAATTCAATGCTGAGAAGCCTGTGGCCAGTTCACCCAGCAAAGGCTGTGGACTTATACAGACTTTTGCATTGTGAGCTAGCTCTAATTCCCTGGATTTAAAGTACCCCTAATAATTCACTTGTGATGAGGCAGGAGGACTTCAACACAGACGGTCACTCCAGACACTCCAGAGATCTTGGCTCCCTTCAGGCTAAAGACACATGTTCCTCCATCTGGCTGGTGGATTGTTTTCACACTGCTTTGAGTTTTGGGTTGGTGCATTTTAAAACTTATTATTATTGTTGTTATTGTTATTATTTTACCTGTGAAGGGAATGGCAGCAATATGGATCTCTTCTGAAGTGGGCTTTACACTGGTGTAGGTTTCTGGGTGAAGTTCTCAGTTAGCTTGTAGTTTCTGTCTAACTGAATATGGACTTGGAATGGGAGAACAAGCACTTCTTCACCTGCCTTGCTGTGGTACAAATGCTTATAAAGTTGATACTGGACGACTGGACTGTTGGAGAAATAAACACATTTTTCAGGCCTCCAGGGGCCTTTTACCTGAGGTTGCCAGGTGAGGGGCGTTGCTAATCTGAGTTCCTCCAGCAGGTTTGTCTACATCCCTGGAGGCTAGCCTTGGATTTTGCTTTGGATTTTAGGCACGTGAAAATCTTCACATAGGCCTTCCTCCCCTGTCACTCAATCTGACCACTTACAACACCAATAAATATTTGCCAGCTTAATAAAACTGGAGGAATAAAATCTTAATGTCACCCAGAGTCCGCCCTCCATCCCACTCAAATGGCAGGCTCTCTGATCTTTAGAGGTTGTTTGATTTGCCCTCCTCCCAAAGCCATTGTACATAATAGTCTGGGTTTTGGAATCTGGTGTCCCTGGTGAGCCTTGGCCTGAGGAAATCAAAAGCAAGAATGCTATTTGCCTTTCCCTTGTCTAATCTGTCTCCTACCCCAGCTCATATGAACAGTTTCCCCACTGCCAGGACTCAAGCATGCTGAGCAAGTGCACCCAGATCAGCAACAACCCAGCCTTCACCTCAGCTTTGGCCCAGTAGGAAAGAGTTCCAGAAGGTGTCAAAGTGTCCAGTGCATCTTTCCAGATTTGTTCATCTTTCATCCTTCCTTTTTTAATTGATGTCATTCCCCCTTCTCTTAAAGCACTTTTGAATTCTTTACAGGATTTATAATAGGCTGACATTTAAAGTTAAAAGAATCTCTGTGTCTCTCAGCCCAGCCCCCGCTCGCCTCCCATCAGACCAGAATTCAGGCCTCCTGAAGGAAGGCCCGCGGGGTCTGGCCACACAGTTGTGGTGCTGCAGAACTGTCTAGAGCAGCCGTCCAGAGCTCCCTCTCATTAGTAAGATCACCTCCTATCTGTGGTGTTCCATCCACAGATCTCAGCACAGTGCTGAGCTGTTAGCAAGAGAGAGGAGCAGAAAAACAGTGAGGGGGAAGAAGGGCTGTCTCTGGGATGGAACCAACCAGCAGCTCTTATTCTGTTGGACACTGAGATCTAAGAAGGTGGCAATATTTGGCAAACACTTGATCTTGCTGGCCCTTAGTCTGTCTCACAGACACAGACACACACACACAAATAATTAAAAACATTTTTAGTTCCCCTTTTTTATGTTTTTTAGTTCCTTTTTTGATTAAGAAAGGGGATACGCGCACATGCGCGTGCGCACACACACACACACACACATACACAAAACATTACCAACTTTTTAAGTGGAAACACTCTCCTCCTTGAACAGTCCCTTGAACCTACTCTCCTAGGGAGGCTGACTCAGGCTTAGTTTCCTCCAAGGGGTCTGGATTTTGCTTTCCATCTTCCTGTGACTCGTGAGACATGATGGGAGGCAGGATGACTGTGGCCCCGACCACTCCGAAGGGCCCATGGATCTGGTTCAGCTTCTATTGCATGTCCTGTGAACTCCCCACTACCCTCATCAAATCTATTTGCTCTACTTAATTTTAACATGAGATGAGCTAATATGCATGAAAAATTAGAAGCACTGATGCATGGGCCTCACCAAGGACTGTTAATAACAAGATGTTTTCACTTCAAAGGATGACGAGACTATTCTGATGTCCAGTCCTCTGATGCTCTGGAAGCTTTCCTTGTTGGATTTGTCTCTTATTCCCTGTTTGGATTGTTCATTACTGCTCAATTGTGTGCTGATCTTATTCACGCTGAATTTGCCTAGGATTGTTTTTGTGTATGAACTTGGGATTTTGTGTATCTAGGACCACATGCCCTGTGAGATGGTTTGGTTTAACATTTTCCATTGTGATTTAAGTAGGTTCTTTTCTCCCTAGCCCAGTTTGTTGGGCTGTACCTTTCAATACATTGCTGTGTAGTTGCAGTGAGAGTAGGTGCCCTTCTCTTGTTCTCCATCTTGGGAAAAAGTCTTTGTGTCTTTTACCATCAGAGATGATGTGAGCTGTGGCTTTACCGTATTTTCACTTTATCATCTGGCAAGAATTTGCTGCTATTTATAGTTTCTAATTTTTTATTTTGAAAGTATGTTGGATTATATCAAATGTTCTTTTCTGTATAATTTGAAAGAACCACATGACTTGTTTTCTTCCTTCATTTTGTTAATGTGGTGTACTTCATTATTCTTCTTCATTGAGCCACCCTTGATTCATGGGATAAATCACTCTGGAAGTTTTCTTTTTCAATAATCTGTAATTTTCTGTCATCAAACCAATGGCATAAGACTGTACCCTGATTTGGATGGAATGGGTACCATTTATATTTTTCCTTTATCACTGTGCTTGAAACATTAAAAATCTTTTTTATCTTGGTAAAATAGACATAACATAAAATTAACCCATTTAATAATTTTTTTCTCCTTTGAGACAGGGTCTCTCTATATAACCCTGGCTATTCTGGAACTCTCTATGTAGACCAGGCTGGCCTCAAACTCTCAAAGATCCGACTGCTTCTGCATCCCGAATTCTGGGACTAGACATGGCTTAACAACTTTTTTTAAAAGACACAGTATTGTTGTGTAATACAAACTGTATAATTCAAGATCTGAATCCTCCTGCCTCAACCTCCCAAGTGCTGGAGATTATAAGTGTGTGCCACCATACCCAACCTTTTTAACCACTGGTCGGTGTGCAGTTTAGTAGAATTAGATGATTTGTATTGTTTTGTAATTACTACCACTAGCTATCTCTAAAGCTTTTTAATCCTCCTAAACCAAAAGCCACCTACCAAAGATTAACTCCCAGTAAGCTGCACATAACGGCACAGGCTTTAACCACAGTACTTAGAAGGCTGATGCAGAAGAAAATGGAGTTTGAGTCCCATCAGGACTGTATAGCAAGCCCTTGTCTCAAAAATTCCACAAGCAAATAAGTAAATAAAACCAAATAATGAATAAAACCTTATTTCCCCCTCCTCCCATCTTCTGGCAACCAAATTGTGACACTTTTTTTGTTTGTTTGAGACAGTGTAGCCCTGGCTGTCCTGAAACTTACTCTATAGACCAGGCTGGCCTTGAACTCACAAAGATCTGCCTGCCTCTGCCTCCCAAGTTCTGGGATTAAAAGCGTGTGCTCCCACCGCCGGCTTGTGAGCACTATTTAATGACCAGGGAAGTAAGCACTTTAAGTATTATAGGGTTAAGATATCCTTGGTTCCCATCTTTCAGTCTTCCAAAATGTCCCTCGTGTCCGGACACGACTGCTTCGGATTAAACACGCGCTGGTAATGTGTGGCCATTCCAGAGTTCAGTGTGACCTCCCTTCCTCTGGCTATAATTCTCCATCTTACTTTTCTTTTCTCTTCAACCAGTGACTTTTTAAACATTGCTGACTTCTGGACCCATCCCCAGAGACTTAGTTTCAATTAGTTTGGAATATGGCTTCAGTACCTGTCATTTAAAAAAATCTCCCCTGTTAATTTGCATGCTGTGTGAGGGTCAGCTCTCCAACTGGCTGAGCCGATTTACTGGCTGGAACCTTTTGGTCACAGCTTCCAGTGACGCAGTCCCCTCCCATCCAGCCGTCAGTATTGACCCACTTTACGTTGCCTTACTAATTTTAAAACCTATGTACAAACAGAGTAGATGGCAACTTCCATAGAATAAAAACATTCAAAGCCGAAAAGAACGTTAATTATGTTAGCCTCACCCCACATAAAATCTCCCTTCTAGTGCTCTTTCAGCGACATCTCTGTTACTCGGGGACGCCTAACAACACCGCTGTTTGACAGTTCTGCTTTCAGAGTTCTTCCTTGTATTAATTTGTTATGGTTATAGCCTATACCCCTTGATGGAAAACACCAAAATGTTAGTGAGTATTGTCAACATGCATCCCCGATTGGGAGTGGGGTATTCAAATTAAGCCATGCAAGATGAGTGTAATTGCCTGCAAATGCCACCTTTCATTGTTTGAAAACAGCTATTTGTGCCCCTGTCCTCCTTCCTGCCTCCTTGGTTTCCTCAGCCCTTCACATCATCACCTGATGTCTTTCTTAGTAGGGATTTTTAGAGCATACATATGACGTGCTAGGAAATATTTGAGCCAGCCTGAGAGTCACAGTTCTTATCTTGACTTGATGTGCAAAGTCTAGCATTTATGAATATCCAGCAAATATTAACAACTGAAATTACAGTCGGTAGAGCATGAGACTCTTAATCTCAGGGTTGTGGGTTCGAGCCCCACGTTGGGTGCCAAGTGAAGGCGGAGAGATTCCTTATAGAAAAAGGAATCCCACACTAGCTCAGAACTAAGAAACAGACTGATGTTTATTAAAAGGTAAAACTTACAAAGTCAGGATTCTCTGTTTGAACGATGGATAAAGATCAGATCCAAAGCAAACCAAAGAGCGAAAGGAACCCAGGGGTAAGCAGAGAGGAAGGGGCCGATGTGCTTCTGCACCCAGGTAAATAGTCTGCGAGGCCACGCCCCAGTAGGCAGATAGTTGCTAGCTATACACCTTCCCGCAGCAGATCGAGTCCATGAAAGACCTGACCCAGTCCCAGGGATGCTAAAGGTGTGTGCTCAATAAATGCCAGACTCTTCCTCCTCTAAGCTACAGAGTTCATGTCTGTTTGTGTCCAGAAAAGCAGCAATTCATTTATGAGCTTCCTGTGCAGGTGACCTGAGGGCTCTTCACCCAGGACAAAGCAGGATTTGCCCCCTTCCCCACGGAGACTGAAAACATGAGAAGGGATAAAAGAGGAATAAAGTGGCAAAAGTCTTACCGTGCCTTTGGCTCATTTTATTTTTGTGTTTTTTCGTTTAGGGGAGTTGACTTCATGCATAGCACAGACTGGGTCTTCAATAAATTATTGCTAGACTCTATTCCCCGGGCCTGCTTCCCCAGCTCATTGGTGCAGATAATTAAGTTGACTGGAAAGGAGTAACATGGTTCCTGGTAGTGCCAAGGCGCCAACTGTTCTCTTCTTGCTCGCCTTGAACAAAGACGAGACAGCTGATGAGACACACATGGAGGAGGCCCAGCCAGGACCGTAGCTGGGCAACTGCCTCCCATGTCTTCTTGGGTGGTTCTCTGAAGTCACCTGGCTTTCCTTCCCCAAAACTTTAGAGAGGCTTGATTGTGTGGGAGACCTGGATGCTCCCATGGGCTGCCCATTGGCCCCCAGCCCACCAAGCCCTGCATAACCTCCTGGGCACCGTGCGCTTTAAGAGGTTAGCCATGACATTGGCTCCTGTCCTCAGGGTGCCAGGAAGGGGACTGGGAAACAACTGATGTGCTCTTCCACACTAGTTTCCCCAATAAGGTTTCTTTATTTATTATGTATACAATATTCTGTCTGTGTGTATGCCTGCAGGCCAGAAGAGGGCACCAGACCTCATTACAGATGGTTGTGAGCCACCATGTGGTTGCTGGGAATTGAACTCAGGACCTTTGGAAGAGCAGGCAATGCTCTTAACCACTGAGCCATCTCTCCAGCCCCCCAACAAGGTTTCCTTTAGAAAGCTGTCAAACCAGGAGAGCAGGAAGGGACTGAACATCCAATCGCTGTTCTGACTACCTGTACCCTCTTGCTTTTATATAAGGAAGAATGAGGAACCTCTTAAATACTATACCTGGGGGGGGGAGACTATATATATATACACACACACATATGTAGAGAGCAGTGTAACAAATGTCAACAGTAAATCTAGACCCTTCTGTTTAAGAATGCATACAGAGCCATTTGAAAATAATTTCTGACATCTTGACACTCAACCCCTAATACTTAGCTGTGTTTTCTAAGAACATTCTCTTACATACCCACTGTAACTGAATCACACCCAGCAAAACTGGCTCTCACAGAACTAGTTAATATATGGGCCACACACAAATTCCTAGACTCTTTCCTCTGGCTGCTGTGTTGAGGTCTGAATTAAAGTTTTATCTCCTGGAAGAGTGCCTGGGGATTGTGATATCCTGGATGAAGAGCACTCATTTATTTGTTTGTTTGTTTGTTTATGCTGAGATAGTTCTTTGCTATATAGCCTAGGGTGGCCTTGAACTCATGAACTTATGTCCCACTTAAGTTGCTTGAGTAGCTGAGACTATAGTTACAGTGAGCTGAGAAATGTTTTAATTTATAGCATTCAGTTCGGTCTTTACAATAACTATGCAAGATAGTTGCTACCTGTTCATTCCATCTTGCTGCTAAGGAAATCACAATGCAGAGTCACCTCGGTTGCCTAAAGAGTATGAGCCATTGTCACCATTCATGCTGCGTGCCAGGCAATGGCAGTGGATGTATGAAAGGCCACCTGGCATTCCCTAGCCTCTCCCCCAGGTCTGATGGGATGCTTGGTCACACTGGGTGGGCTTTAGTATAAATGCCATCATTCTCTTTGACTGGCAGTGATAGACACTGTCTAGCAGTGCCACAACATGGACTAGAATGATTTGTTTATCAGGAAGTAACCAGTCGAAGAGCTAATGGCAGAAAACATCTTAGGTAGTTGGACAGGGTTAGGAGGAGGCAGGACAGGAAACTATTGCTTGCTGTTGAAAAGCATGTTCTGATGGGAATCTCCCATCATAGTTGGGACAGCAGCATGCTGTGGATTCATCTCTGATTTCAAAGCTCAGAAAAGAGAGAGGGACACAGGCCCGGAATTGAGACACTTCCCTGCAATACTGAGTTGGGCCAGAGGGAGCACTCTGCAGCTTTGGGTGCCCCTGGGCAAATATTCAGAAAGTGCCCACCAAACATAGATTAACCAACAGGACACTCTCAACACCCCACGGCCCACCTAATGTGATGGTATTGTTGTAAAATACTTGAAGGATTTGTTCTTTTTTTTTCTTTTCTTTTCTTTTTTTTTCTTTCTTTTTTTTCCTTTCTTTTTTTTTGGGGGGGGGGGTTTGAGACAGGGTTTCTCTGTGGCTTTGGAGCCTGTCCTGGAACTAGCTCTTGTAGACTAGGCTGGTCTCGAACTCACAGAGATCCACCTGCCTCTACCTCCCGGGTGCTGGGATTAAAGGCGTGCGCCACCACCACCCCACTAGGATTTATTCCTTTAAAAATATTTGAATATCACCACTTCATTTATTAGTTGTTTAAACTGTGGGTTATGTTTTGTTTTGTTTTGTTAGTAACCCTGAACATAAGCAAAAATTATTGGGAAGTGAGAAATTTTTTTGCTTAAAGTTGTTTTAAAATACACTTTTTTATGAAAGTGAAATTTAAACATGGAAGCAGTTGACACATGTGACATTTTACAGATGTTTAATGAGATCTTGATTAATGCCAATTTTACAATTTACTTTTGTAATCTGGAACATGTACCATTTTCTTCCATCGACATCTGCATAGCTCCTTGGCTCTGGGTTTCTATCCTGGGAGTGGGTGTGGGCCCTGAAGGTGTCTTTGGGTGGCTGTTGAGACTCACAGCACTCTGGGTCCAGGCCTAGGCTGGGTGGAGCGCAGCTGCATGTCAGTCATCCTGAGATGGCCTTTCTTGAGCCCTCACTGTCCCTAACACTGCCCTTCCTCAGGACTTCACTGTTCTCTCTAACATATGATCCAAGGTGGATGACCTCCTGCCCCACAGCTCATTCGCTCCTTCACGGCAGCCCTATGAACTGGGCAGGACAAGTTCCCCTTTTCTATAGATGGTGAAAACCGGACCCAGAGACGGGGCTGTGTGAGCAGTGTCCTCAACAGCCCAAGGGACCTCAAACATTGCATCTGTTAGCAAACAAATGCAGAACTCACACTAAGCTTTTAGTAGTAATTTTGCTATAGCATTCGCTTTGAAGATCTTTAAGACTTATCTCTTGTTACTGTTTTTATTAGAGCTAGAGACTGACCCCAGTGCATCAGGTGTGCAAATTATATGCTCTATCAGTGACGCAAACTTCCAGCCCCAAAGTTGTTTAAGCTGAATATAGTGGTACAACTCTATGACCTCAGCACTCAGGAAGCTGAGACAAGGATTTCCTCAAGCTTGAGGTCAACCTGGACTACATAGAGAGTACCAAACCCTGCCTCAAAACACACAACACACACACACCTGCACACATGTGCACATAGCACACACATACCACACATACATATCACACACACACTTGCACCCATGTGCACACACACCTTAATACATATGCACACACATACACACCTGCATGTATGTATACACAGAACACACATACAAACCACACAACTGCACACATGTGCACACAGCACACACATGCCACACATGTGCACACACATACACACCACACAATCTGCATGTATATGCACACAGAACACACACTACACACACCTGCACACATGTGCACACACATACATACCACACATGTGCACACACATACACACCATACAAACCTGCATGTATGTGCACACAGAACACACATACACACCACACACACCTGCACACATGTGCACACACATACATACCACACCCCCCCGCATGTATATGCACACAGAACACACATACACACCACACACACCTTCACACATATGCACAGCATACACATACACAGTACACACACACACACCTGCACACATGTGCACACAACACGTACACACCTGCACACGTGTGCTCACACATAGACACCACACACATACCACATGTACACACCTGTCTGAAAACAGACACACACAATTGTATTGCTAATTTTATTCTTCCTGCTCACTTGTTGCTCAGGAAGTACAAAAAAAATCACAACAGAAAATAAATGTGTTTGGGGTTTTGTTTCTCATTTTCTCATCAGAATTGAGAGTAACTGTTTTATATATGGTTAGGCCTATGTCATTTTGACAACTCATTAAAATCTCTTTGCTAAAGATGTAGCTAGTTTGGAGCTAATAAATGGGCCACTCCCATTTTACACATCTATGCAATCCAGTCTTGCTGTCACTCATTACCAGAATGCCATCACAGACATATCACATGGCACCTCTGAGTCATTTTCCCACTTCCTCTTGCCAGTAGAGAGATCTAGAAAATGATCACATGGTTGGGGCGCCTGTGGGAAGTGGATGAGAAGGGCTGCCACTTAGCTGCCTGCAGACTGGGACCTCGCTGCACCCACATGCAAGCCTAGACAAAGGCTGCTGTGTTTGGGGTGATGGGCTGGGGATGGCCTGAGATCAGTGAGAGGATGTTGAAGCCAAGTAGGCCTGAGAATGTGGAAGTAGCCAAGGCCATCACACAGTAGGGGCTCAGGAAACATTTACAGATCAAAGACACCTATAAACTCTACCGAGGAATGACTGCCCTTCTCCTTCTGTCCTACTCCTCTTTCACAGGAATACCCAGAGTCCTGACTTCCCCTGGCAGTCTTGGAGGTCATATTCTTGCTTCTTCTGTCTCTCTTTAATGTTGGACTCTGAAATGTGATTTTAAAAGGGTGTGTGTGTGGCACACACCTTTAATCCCAGCACTCCTGAGACAGAAGCAGGTGGATCTCTGTGAGTTTGAGGCTAGTCTACAGTCTACAAATCAAGTTCCAGGACAGCCAGAGCGTCACACAAAGAAATCCTGTCTCAAACGCACCTTCCTTTGCCCCCCCCCAAAAAAGCACATGCTTATGTTGGGTTCCCTGAAGTCAGGGATGGCACTACTTGGTCCACAGAATTCAGATGCTCTCGGTTCTGGAGACAGGACCTGGTCCTCTGGTACAAAGTGAATGATGACCATGACCATTGATCTGCAGTTCAGGGCTTGATGTCCCTACACTTACTAACAGCCCTGCTGAAGATCTGTATCGGACAGAAAAGTGACTGAACAAACTCAGTGTTGTATCAAGCATTCAACTCCAGCCCTGCAAACTATTCTTCTGGGAGGATTCATTACCAATAGGGTACTTATACATCAGACAGGGCACGGGACAATGTTACCTTGTCAGAGGGATACGGTACGAGAGCATCCAATGCCAGCTCTGAGATATGTGGTCCCTCTGGGCTCTCTGGGCCGAGTGTGTGTATGTGTGATGAATGTGGCCTGTGGTTTTGTTTAACAAGGCTGGCCCATTATCTGGCCCAGTCTGTGTTTCAAGGTATTACAAATAGCACTGGCTTCAGAAGGAGGAGTCACAGATGTGGCTGAGGCAAAGAATATGGGAAGATTGGAGATTGGAAATGGTGAACTCCAAGCTGGTGAACCAAAAGACAGATGGGGCCATCTCCATAACAATAGGACATTCTGGGGCACTCAGTCTGGGTGCCTCTGGGGCAGAGGTCTGCCTTGCAAAGCTAGACCAAGCCAGGCCAGGCTCAGTCAGCCAAGGTTGCTGCTCTGTTTGCTTCCACCTGCCTCCTTGCAGTAAGCCTGGCCAGAATCCTAAAGAGGCCTTGCAAGATGCATAGAGGGAAATAAATGGAAGCCCCAGTTCCCTGCAGCCTTTCCAGATCCAATGGTCCCAGTTAGACTTCCGCAGAAACAAGAAGGAAGGACCCTCACTTTTCTTTGTTCCATTTCATTTTAATTTTAATCAAGATAAAATTCCCAGCAGTTGGATAAATGTATGTATACATATACCCCACACCATCTTCAGACACGGAAGAGCCTCTTTTCTCTCCCACCTCTTTCGTCATAGACAGCCCAGGCCCCAGCTGTGTCCCTGCTTGTTTGTATCACTATAAATTAGCATTGTCTATTAATGAATTTCATAGGAATGACTAGTGTGGTGTGTTCGAGTTTGAGTCTCACGTCTTAGCTCAGCATAATTTACTTACAGGTAAAGATATGTCTTAGTTCAGCCAAGTTGTATAGATTCATCCATGTTAAACTGTGTAGGGTTTGGTTTGTGTTGCTTCTGTGACAGAGTCTCACAGTGTAGTTCAGGCTTGCCTCAAACTCATAGCAATCCTCCTGCTTCAGCTTCCTGCATGCTGAGATTGCCGACATGAGCCACCACACTTAGTAACTTGGCTTCTTTTCATCTTTGATATGAAAGTGCCACAGTTTATTTACAGGGAGTCCTTTAATTATACCACCAGGCAACTGTGATATCCTCCAAGGTTTTGAGAGTTAAGTTACACCTAACCTAGGGAGATGGGCATAGTCTTTCTACTTGGGAGGCTGAAGTCAGAAGAATCACAAGTTCCAGGCAAGCCTGGGCTCTGTTGTCAGTTTGAGGCCAGCGTGGGCAATCTGGTGAGACCCTGACTAGGGAGTGGGAGAAATAAGGAAGAAAATGAAGAGTTATGCTGGTAGTCTTTAGAGGAGCCCTAGAGGTTTTCATGGCGACTTTGTTTCTAGGGCATCTTCCATTCCCATGGTGACCTTCCTTCTTTCATGGATTGCAACCATCTTCACTCATGGCTGTGCACATTTTTGGTGGAGGGGCCCTGTTTTCTCAATAAGACAGAGTACTGCTCACTGACCTGTCGAACTGTCACTCATCACCAGGCAGGAGTGTCTGTCTCTGCCTGTGAAGAGCAAAGGGCCTTGAGCAGGACACGATCCTTTCAGTGATGGGGAAGGATGGAAACCCAGACCAGGGGGGCTACACAGGGATATTGTTCCCGCAGTGGTTACACTGACTGTGCTCACTCAGTGTGGAATCTGATACATGGAGGGCATTCGATAAAGATGTGCTGATGGACTAATTGTCTGGGAGAGGGGAGTTGGGCCAACAAACCTACTGTCACAGTCCTGTTATGGAAAGTCTGAGCTGGAGTAACCCTGCTGAGAGAGGAGGGGTAGGTGAGGTCACAAAGGAAAAGCCAGCAGGGTGGAGTGACTGTGGAGTGTGGGAGGACCACAGTGGTTGGGGAGTCAAGAGTGGAGCAGGAACTATGTATTTAGAGGGTCACTGGACCATGTTTCATGGGGCTGGGAAGATGGACGGCTCAGCAGTTAAGAGCTCTTGTTGTTCTTGCTAGGGACCTGAGTTTGTTTCCCAGTACCTGCAAGGTGGCCTATAATCACCTGTAACTCCAGTACCAGGGGACCCAATGCCTTCTTCTGGCCTCCATGCAGGTAGGTGGTGCACATACATGCATGCAGGCAAAATGCTTTTTTTTTTTTTCGAGACAGGGTTTCTCTGTGGCTTTGGAGCCTGCGCTGGAACTAGTTCTTGTAGACCAGGCTGGTCTCGAACTCACAAAGATCCGCCTGCCTCTGCTTCCCGAGTGCTGGGATTAAAGGCGTGCACCACCACCGCCCGGCTGGCAAAATGCTTATACATGTAAAGTAACAACTAAATAGTCTTGATTTCTAAGTATTCTAAATATTCTTGACTGTTCTTCCAGAGGACCCATGTTCAGTTTCCAGAACCTACATAATATCTCACACTTGTCTGTAACTTCTGTTCCGGAGGACTCAACATCATCTTTTTGCCTTTGTGGGTACCAGACACCAACATGGTACACAGACAACATGGTATAAAGACATACACAACACATAACATATGTGTTAATACATAACATACATAACACAGACACAACCTTACACATAAAATAAAAATAAATAAATTCTTAAAAGATATTAGTAGGGTCACGTTCAATGAAACCCATAGTAGAGCATCCCTTCTTGCATCTTCTAGCCTCAGTTTGCCAGTCGGCCTCCCTTGGTCCGTAGATCCATCATACCAGCCTCTGTCCCCATTACTGTGGCCATGATCTCCATGAGGTCCTCATATCATCTTATTACTGTGTGAGGCTATGTCCAAATCTCACTCTTGTTAGCACACAGGTCATACTGTGTGAGGGGCCCTCCCCTAGTTCCGCATGACCTCATCTTAATCAATTATATCTGCCATGACCCCACTCCAAACAAAACCACATTCTGAGAAACTTAGAGTTCAACTGTCTTTATTGGCGACACATTCAGCCCACCCAAAGATGCCACCCCTGGGGTAATCCTTTGCAGTTATGATGTGTTAAGCAAGTGTCAGAGAATTTTAGCCTGGGAACATGACTGAGACTTCCAATGGGGCTGAATTCAAATAAATATCTCTGGCTCTTTTTCTTACAAAATGGACCCGAGGTCCTCCCCACACATAGAACCTGTGGTTCTGCCTCTGAGGTTTGGGGTCCAAGGCACTGGGAGAGTTGTGGGGCCCCTGAAGACGTGGACATCAGCAGGAAAAAGCCCTGTTTGGAATTTAGGAGATACTTTGGAGCTTCTAGGCTCCAATCCTCATTTGCAATCTCAGGCTCCTTCTCCTTGTGGCCCCAACCTCTGTGTCATGGCCCCTTCCTCAGTGAGGTCCACAAGGAGAGAGTCCTGCTATAAATAGCACCCCACATCCAAAGGCCTTCTTCCTGTGCAGGAAACATGGCGGACTAGTCAGGAGGAAAAAGGTGTTTCCGGAAGAGAGGCCAGGAAAGAGAAGCCAAGCAGGGGCTGCCCCGCTAAGTTCCCGGGTGCTGGAGGAAAGGAGCGACTAGGCCAGCTTAGCAGGTATATGGAAGGGTTTGGTGCCAGCTTCTAGTGCTGTCATGTGACCCGCCTGGGACCTGTCATTCAAGAACTTCATGAGAATGGTTAGCAAAAAAGATCCTTATCACAAGTGTAGGCTTGAGACTTGGGAGTTCAGGGCCAAGAGAAATATATAAGTGCTGCATTCTCTGAACATTTGCCATTCGTCATTTTAGGACGAGATAGGTGTTCATAACAAACAATGGGAAGTACTTTTTCATAAAAATGGCTGGTGAGAAGCCAGAGATCATACCCCAGTGTAGTAAGTACAGCAGAGGCAGCCCCCGGGGTCCTAGAGGACAGGAAAGCTCCCGGGAGATGGGCTCTCCTCCTGGGCTGGTAGGAATACCATCAAGGGCAGGGAAGGAAGCAGGCGGCTGCCAGGTGGGGAGGTAGGTGTAGAGATGAGCAGGTGGTGGTGGTAGCGGCCGAGTGGTCCCTAGGCGCTCTCCTTCCTCCTGGCCCTCTCCCATGTCCACCTTGAACTGTTCCCGAGAGTCTACAGAATAGTCCTTAACCCTCCACGGACCCTGGGTGGGATCTCAGCGGCCTTTTACCCCTGCCTGGCCGGAAGAGAGGACATCCTCTGTTGCTGTGTAGAAAACGCAGGAATGAGGTGACCACACTCAAAGGCCAGCTCATCAAGAAGCCCTTGAGAGGCACCTACCATTGAGAAGAGCCAGAGGCAAACGCAGGGTTCTGTGGCAGCAATTATCACAGGGGAAAGCTCAGGCCTGTGGGCTCATTTCCAGTGCAGAGGGCCTTTGAGTCATCAGTGACCCTGCAGCTCCGACTCCCGGCTCTCCAGCCCTCTGTGACGCTGCCAGACCGCAGGACCCCCAAGTGACTGAGATGCAGATGGGTCGCTGTTTCTGTTAGCAAGCCCCAGAGCCATCAGCTCTGGTATCAAGTTCAGATTCCTCTACATTCCCACGGTACCAGCAGTCATGCTGAAATGCAATATGTCCACCCCCATCCTTCAAACCAGGGTGGTTTGTGATTAGAATCCAGGCAGGATCCCAGGGCCTCTGAGGAGCCTGGGCAAATTTCAGCCCTGTTTCCTGTTTTATAAAATGGTGCCTAGTGGTTTGGGAAGAAAAACAAAAGCTTGGCATATGTGCTTATCCAGTTCCCCTAGCCTGTATCCCAGTGGCTGTGAGCCCGAACCCAGAAGCAATGTTAGGATATGATTAAGGCTTGCTTTCAGGTTATCTACCCTCCATGAGATGACCACTTATGGAGTTGTGCTATGGCCACAGAGGCCCCTGGAGTCCACTTCAAGGAGAATGAAGGCCAGAAGTCACTTAGCCACCAACTCCACATTCTCCCTGAACACCTTCCTCTGCTGGTAATCACCTGCTAGCAGATATCACTTCCTCTTTCCAGTTTTTGTATGAGCTCACTAAGGCCAGCTTGCTCACACCACTTACACGGGGAATAATAGGCCATTGCCCAGGAAATCAATGGCTGCATTCCAGTCCTTCTTACTGTAATTATGTTGAGAAAGGGTAGGCATGACTTTGCTTCAGTAGGAAAGAAAAGATGAAGAGAAGGAAGGAGACACTTAGATCATTTCTATGGCTTCTATAGAAGGACAAAAGGACATCTCAGAAGCTACAGAATAGATGCTGTCCACATGTTGTGCTGTGTGGTACCTGAGATGCTGTCTCTGTGCTGTATGGTACCTGAGATACTGTCTCTGTGCTGTGTGATACCTAAGAAACTGTACCCAAGAAACTGTATCTGTGCTGTGCAGTACCTGAGATGCTGTATCTGTGCTGTGGTGTGTGG
>JAQHUG010000098.1:1683642-1700522 GCA_028555095.1 Dicrostonyx torquatus
TACCCAAGATGCTGTCTGTCTCTGTGCTTTGTGGTACCTGAGATGCTGTCTGTCTCTGTGCTGTGTGGTACCCGAGATGCTGTCTGTCTCTGTGCTGTGTGGTACCTGAGATGCTGTCTCTGTGCTGTGTGGTACCCGAGATGCTGCCTCTGTGCTGTGCCGTGTGGTGCCTGAGATGGGAATGGAGCCTTGTATGAGGTACCTGGAGAAGCAGGAAGGAGGCAACATGGGCCTCCAAAATCAAGCAAATGAAAAACAAAACTAAATGAACATAGTAAAAGGGGCCTGTATAGACTAGTGGTTAGGAGTTCCCGATTCCCCTACAGAGGATCCTTGTTTGCGTCCCCTCATCCACACTAGATGACTCAGTACTGCCTGTAACTCCAGCCCTAAGAGATCCAACACCCTCTTCTGGCCTCCCCAGACGCTGTTGTGCATATGGCATACACTCACACACTTACACACATATATACACTCAAACATACACTGCAGTCACGCATACACATATATGAAAATAAAAATCAAATAATAACATAAAGCCAATGTCAGAATAAGGATGAAATAGAAGTGTGTTCTTATGCTTCTGACACTTCCTAAGTGTGTATCTGACTTTTGTGTTTGTGACTTTGTGTATACCATGTGCCCTTACTATCTCTGAACCTTCATCTGTAACATGGGACTAACTCTAACCTAGTTCCCTGGGCAGCCTAGCCCACAGGCACTGAATAACCACGAGGCTTAACACTAGGCTTGTAAATAGAGGTTATTGGCAAATGGTAGCTCACAAGTGAGACACTCGACCTTCTGAGACACAACTTTCCTCTCTGTAAATTAGGGTTTGGTTATGGTCTCTTTGGTCCTGCTGAGAAACTGGCTACCAATGACCTGGCATGAAATGGGCTCTCGGTCAGTGAATGCTTCCTGCCTTAGGGGATGCATGCATTCCTCTTTGGAGCAACTAGAAGCAGGACCTCATCCTCAAGGAAGCCCATACTGTGGCTTTTGAGCCTCAGTATGGAGAGGGAAGCTTAGGCTTTTCCTCTTGCAGAGTTAGGGTCTCAGACAGGAGAGTCCAGAAGAGTTTTGAAAGAGATGAGCATATGTGGTAGCTGGATGAAGGCTTTTACGGAATGTGTTGCAGGAATGTGGACACACTGGCCTCCTCTCTCCTAGGTGGGTTTGCTTTAGAAGCTTGCAAGAACGGTACAGGGTCCACTTCCCCTAGAGTAGGGCCTAAGCCATTTGCACTAGTTTCTGGGAGATAGGAAATCTGGTTCATCCTTTGTCTACATGTCCTCGCATCATTCTGTGGCTACCACAAGAGGGCACAGTTGCCCAGCACAACCCACAGGATTCCCACGCCCTCCTCTGCAGCAGCCAGCTGGCCCCTGCCATTTGGGCTGGGAAAAAAGCAGCCAGGCTTAGCCACTCAACTCTACACACTAGATGAAAGACTGGGGTGGGAGCCTTGGGTGGGGCAGCCCTGCACTCTGCGGGAAAAACTAGGCAGGGTGAGCAAGCCTAAGACTTTAATGACCTGGAGAGCAGAGCTGATCTGTCCTCAGCAGTGATGTGTAGGACTCTGAGTCTTGGCTTGGGTCCTATCTACTACAACCTGCCCTTGTCTCCACAAAACAAGCTAAGCTTCTTGCTTTCTTCTCCTGGGACTTCAGGATGCAGAGTCCATTAGGTATGATGGGTAATTTTGCACAGGATAAGATGGCATTGCTTGGCAAAAGCAAAAAGTCAGTGTTTTCCAGTGTTTCTGGAATCTTCTTTTCTTGCGGTCATTGGGACCTGAAGTCACAGCCAGCTTTCCCCCTATAGCACAACCTTCTGTGTGGCCACACTAACTTATCCATTGTAGACAGACAAAACCCACCCCAAATCTTCATTGGCTTAGCTAATGACCGACAGGACTCCTGCATCTGGGACAATTTGGAGAAAGCACAGGAGGAACAAGGATAAGCACAGGGACCTGGTTCACTGCCAGAGCCCTTGGCCATAGCATGCCTGGAAAGGCAGCCATTTAGTTAAATCCTGTCTCCTATTCCTTCAGATACCAAGCTGTTGTTCCCTTTGAGAGAAACTGCTGTCTCTCTAAACCCGTATCTGTGACCATGTGGCTGTGTTTTTCTTTCCCTCTCTGCAGACCTCTTCTTGGGAATGGGAGAGCTGCAAAGCACTTTGGGGTCTGTGGACCTGCGCCATAAACTGGGCCTCCCAGGATTCTGATGGACAGGCCAAGTTGTTTTCTATCCTAGGTGCTGCAGAGGAACATGAATTCCACATTTCTGCAGCACCTCCTTACATGCCCCCACATGGGCTTCCCTATTTGTGCCTCCAACCATTGCTTTTTCTAGAGACCCCAAGTCATGGCTTTACGTAGAAATTGGGCTGGAGCCAAGCCGGGGCCTTTCCATCCTGAGCTCGGCCTTCTCTGCCCGAGACCGGCAAACAGCCCTGTCTGGACCACAGCTTGCCCTTGCCCAGCGAGGGCTCCTCTAGCAGAAAGATGAGAGCTCTTCTGGGAGCCTTCTCTTGTCTGAACACGGACAGAGTTAGCGCACCATCTGGTTGCTGTGGAATATGGGCAGGGTAGCTGTCCCAGATGTTAGAGGGGTACACATGGGAAGACAGCTGGCTCCTAGTCTAGATGATAACGTGATGAACGTGCAGTCACACATAGGGCCACCCAGAAACGGGGTGTGGTCCCACCTAACTTTGCATCCAGGGTCTGTTACTGGCCTGAAAGGATTGTGAGCACAACTGAAGACTGAGCAGATATGAAACTGGCATATAATAGGCATTATTTAAACATCAACCTATTTCTCTTTCTTCCAATCTTTGTTCCTAGGCTTTTCTTCTGTGTCCTTTATTTCTAGGCTTTGGAAGCTCTCCAGGGATCAGGGAAAGCCCTGACTCCTACACAGTTGGGATGACTTGAGGTCTAGGGCTGTGTTCTCCACTTGTCTCGATCTATGCAGGTAGGGGCTGTATTTTCTCCAGCAGCCTCCTATGCCTTAGTCAGTAAACACTGTTCTGTGGAAAACCATGGTTCCCACTGAGTATGACCAATGAAATTTGAGATTCACCGAGTGGGCCCCTACTTACGAAGGTAGCTCTAAGGTGTTTCCCTAAGGTTAAGTGTACCCCAGAACTTGGGTCCTTGTGGACAGAGGGTGTTTCTGAAGTGCAGACATCTGGAGGGCAGATGTAGAGTTGGCTGGGAGGAATGAAGTTCTGGAAGAGTTGGGATTCCAGGCCCCATGACTCACTCCCCCGTCACAGCCACTCCTAGGCAGCTGAGCTGCCTAAGGCCTCACGCCTGGACTGTGTGGAGGTAGCCAGCCAGGTGTGGCTGGGTAGTGATTCCTGGTCTGGGACACAGCTGCCTCTCCACTGGCTAGAACTGGAGAACTGACATAGTGCTCTCTACTTCCCATTCTCAGAGTTCCCAGGTTCCTCGGAGTGTAGCTGAGGGCATGGTCTTACACAGGTTCTTCAGAGTGTAGCTGAGGGCATGGTCTTACACAGGTCGTTTTGGGAATGTGTGAACACCAAGGAGGCTTTCTGTTTCAGCTGGGATCGGGTTCTCAAGTTGTTCTTGGTGTTTCCTGGCCTGGGGGCAATGAGGGGAGTAGATGCACTGGGGGTGGGGCAGGTTCTGTCTCTAGTGTTTGTCAACAGCAGTGGAAAGGGAGATAGTTTCTGAGGTCAGCACCATGGTCCAAGTCTTGGATGACAGTGAGAGCAGCTAAAAATCTATCTGGGCACCACTTTCCTCTTCTGAAAAGAGATGGTAATGACAGTTCAGGGTGAGGGCTGGGTCAGTGAGGTCCTGTGAGGGAGCATGCTCGGCAAACGAGTCTTGCCAGGATAGATGGTTGTGGGATTTAGGGGTGGCCTGGGCCCTGATTAAGCTGTATTGGTCTTGTAGTGTAGCCCTCAGGGAGGACAGTGAGATGATGGGCTGGGGAGTGACAGACTAATTAAGAGGTGACAGGAGAGTTTGAGGGCGCAAGCGTACAGTGGGAGCCCTAGTGACATTCTCCCTGTGTGCACTCAGTAGCAGGAAAGGCTTACCCTCAGAACACAGCCACTCAGGGACAAAGCCTCTGGCTATGAGAAGCCAGGCTGGGTGACAGAGGGTGTCAGTTTATTGGTTATCGTTGGCCTAACATGCTTTTCTGTAGTGTAGCTCAGCCTGGGGACAGTTGCTGAAACTGGGTCAGAGGACCCGAGACTCCTAACCCTTATATTGATGAGGTAGTGTTACCCCAAATCTCTGCTCTAAGTATTGCAGGACCCCTCCACAACTGAGGTAAGGAAGTACCCACAATTTAGAGTCAGATGCAGGAGGTCTAGGGTCCTCTGATGTAGCCAGCTGCGGACTCTGTATCTGACACCTGCTTCTGGGAGACTCAGATCCCCATCTCCAAATGAGGGCTTGGGTCCCCATTTCAGTGGACTGCTGTAAGGGGCCAACGAGGTGGTGTTGGAAGAGCTGTGGAAGGCAGCTGCTGTGACCGTGGTGGAGCTGTGACCGCAGAGGCTGTGCTGGCAGACAAGTCTCAAGGGGACCTGATTGTTGTCAGCGCCATAAATACCGCAGCCTCAGCACAGGGCCAGGCATTGGGGGGGGGGGTGTCAGTCCCTCTTGTGAGAGGACTGGCTCAAGGTGAGCTCACCCCACCTCTTCCAGTTCTGCTTGGACCGCTCACCCTTCTCACCCTCACCTATGAGAGTAGAGTGCTTTCCTTTGCTTCTCTATAAAGGACAACAAACAGAATGTCTCAAACAACACAAATGTGTTCCTTACAGCCTAGTGCATCAAAAGCTCAAAGGGTATTGCTGAATAAAATCAGATCTAGTTCAATGGTATAGCACTTGCCTAGCATGCAAAGAGATGCAAGTTCCATCCCCCAGCACTGAAAAAGAAAGAAAATAAGATAAAAATCAAGGTAACTGTAGAGGGTATCCTTCTGGATGCTCTAGGAGAATCTGATGTTCCTGCTGGCTTCTAACGGCCATCTGCAGTTTTGGCCATAGGCTCTTCCCCCTCCTCCAAAATCAGCCAGAGCTAGACGAGCCTCGGGCTGCTGTCCCTCTGAGTGCAGCAAAGGTCTGGTGTTTCAGGACTCCTGTGATAAGATTGGGTCCACCTGGACAGTCGAGGATTCACTCCCCACTGTAAGACTTCTCAGATCCGTAAGGCACCCACCCCTTTACCATTTTTGGTGATACCCACAGTTTGAACAATAAAGAATGAACATCTCTGGGATTTGTCATTCTGCCAAACAGGGAAATGCTAGTTCCCATCCTGGTGTATTTTGGTCAGGAATAAATACATGTCCAAAAAGGTAAGACATGTGCGGTGACACATACACTAAGTGCTTGGTAAGTAGCTGGGTATTGCACTCTGTGTGGGTTATTTTTTCTTGTTGCTAGCACCAAATACCTGATGAAAAGTAGCTTATAGGAGGGTTTTTGTTGTTGTCTCGTCTCACGGTTTGAGAGCGTCTAGGTGGGGAAGGCATTAGTGGGAATGTGAGGTGACTAGTTATATGCCTGGAGGGGGGACTTTTCCAATCAAACCGTTTAACACCATCACTATTGCTATGTAAACCATACAGTACTTTTTAAATACTCATTCTCAGTACCACTTTTTGAGATAAGTCTTAGTTTTTGTTGGCTCCCTCCCTGTGCCTCAGTTTCCTCCGCTGTCAAAAAAGAAGTCCCCCACCCCTACTCTCTCTCTCACACACACACCCCGCACTTGGCAATTCACACACCAGGCTTGGGAGGAGCACAAAGTTTCTCTTGTGCTGTGTGCAGATGGCTGCCAGCGGCGGGCACAGGGCCCGGCCCACTGCTATCCCAGGGACACAGCATTCACCCAGATCACAAGGGAACAGAAGGGCCCCTCTTTTGAAGGGCAGAGAGGTTCCAAGCAGATCGTTGCAGGAACTGAACCCTCTCTGTTGGAAGAATTGCCTCCCTTGTGTAGCAGCAGCACTATTTGAAAAGAGGTTTACAATTATTTTTATTAGTGGAGCCCATGATAACAGAAGGGCTGTCACCCTGTCCCTACCCTCTAGGGGAAACTGAGGCCCAGAGAGTGGGAGGCAGGACTGTAGGCCATGTGGTGAGCTAGATTTGCCCTTCAGGGGTCTTGTGGCTTCGGAGCAGCATTTTATCCCCAGGGGTGCCAGGCATACCCTTTCTCTAGCCCTCAGTCACCGAACTGAACCAAAACTTCTTACCCAAAGCCCCTAGACACCACTTTCAGACTTTTCTTTAGAAAATCATTTGAAATGCAGCCACCCTTGTGTGCCCAGTCTCTGACTGGCATTTTCTTTCCGATCCTGGCTGCCCCTCCATCTCCTGAAGCCCCGGGCTCTCTGCTGACCCCGTCCACACTCCTTCCTGTGGGTTCCATAGCCTCCCTCACACTGATCCTGCCTCCTTCCTCCAGCCCTCCAGGCTAACTGGGTGCTCTACTGTTAAGTTGGGGCGCTGACTAGCTTCCTATAGCCAAGGGCAGACCTAAGGATCGCCTCTCTCAGGCAGTCCTGGGATCCACTGCTCTTTGAGAAGCCTCCCTCTGGCTTCATGGATTCCTGTTCCTCCACCCACCCTCAACTTCTAAGGCCTTCTGGAGTGTTCCCCTCTAAGCCTAACCCGCCATCTCCCTCCTCTGCCTACTCCCGGGGCCCAGGATGTTGATCAGTGGGTACAACCTCCGTTCACACGTTTCATATCCTCCTTTCTACCTAGGTTATTCCATTCTTGTTAGGTCTCTTTCTTCCAGAGAAGGCGCTCCCTTCGCAAGCTCTCAAGCTGCCCTCCCCCAGCACTACGCCCTCTCCCCATCCAGTCTCAAGGCCACACCAGGTCTCATAGACAGCTTTCTTCTTCTGCCCACCCACAAACACACACAGACCCCTTTGTCCCTTGCTGAGCCAAAGGCACAAGCCCTCCCCCATCCCCCGTTTCTCTTCCCCAGCCCAGGTTTTATATAGCATTTAGATTTTTTTCCTTATTAGTAAAGATCAAAGAAAAATAGAAAATCTTAAAGTAGCGAGAATTCCCCACTCAGGAAGCAGACGTCATTACCATCTCTACTTTTAAAGTTGGTTCTACACTGTCAGGATCATGGCCTGCATATAATTTCATATTTTTATGTTATGTCAGCTGGTTTCCCACATTGCCCAGAGCTCTGTGTTCACTCTGCTTCTCGTGTGTGCACCACGTTTGCTCATCTATCTGTGATCTCTCTGAATAATCTCCGGAAGACAGGCTGATAGCTTCATTAGTGTTTTGGGATAGTCTGCCCCCTCCTGCCCCCGCCACCTGCCACCGGAAGACCAGCGCTCTTATCAGCTGCTGCTCATGGGACTCTGATTAGGATCTTGAGCTGGGTGGCACTGGAAACCAGCATCACACCCTCCCCACGCCCTGTCGCTTCCGGCCTGACAAGATGGGAAAACCATCAGCTGCAGCGGGGGATCCCCAAATATCCCCACCCTGTTCCTGGGGAGCTGGCTTCTGCTGGTTCAGAGGTTATCTCTGCTGAGGTTTGTTTTTGTTTGGTTGGTTCTGTTTTTTGTTTTTCCCTTGGAACTATCCAGAGGCTAAAAGGTATAGGCTGTCCAGAGGGCCCGTGACCTGCAGAGGCTAATGGGGTTGGAGTTTACACAGGAGATGAGTCACCAGGTGAAGGGTGAGCACTACAGCTGGATGGCATCTGCTGATGCTCAGCTGGAGGGCCCAGGTTCAGGGAGCCGATGCTGTCACTGTTAGCCATTCTGGCTACATTGTTAAGGAACACCGATATCCACACAGTGTCCCTGAACCAGGGATGAGGATATCCTGTGTGTACAGGGCCTAAGGCTGTCAAAGGTCTGAGAAGATGGAACTTGTGGCTTCTAGAAATCCAGCTTGGCAACAGCCTGTGTCCTGGCGCTTCTGTGTGGGAAGGTGGAGACTGACTCAGGGTGAGCAAAGAGATACCTTCCTGTGAAAGATTGGCTTCCTCCAGGCTCCTGGACACCAGCTTGGCCAGGCATGTGTGTTTCTCAGGCCTTGCATTGCATGTGATTATGAACCACAGATGTGCACTTCCTCCATCAAGCTCTTGTGGTAAAATCTGGGCCTAGTGAGGCGCGCCTGTAATCCCAGCACCCAGAAGGCTGAGGGAGGGACCATTGTTGTGAGTTCTAGCCTGATGAGGCCTACACAGGAAGACCCTGCCTCAAAACAATGTAATACCCTATGGGCTGTATAGCCCTCCCTGAACGACTAGAAGTCACACACGCCCTAGGCTGCCCAGACCGTTCACTGGAGAGTTGTTAGACTGTGCGACCTAACAGAGACAAAGACAGGCAGTCTGGGGAGGAGACCATGGTTGTCTCCCACAGAGCCCCTTCCCGCTGCTCTTGCGGCTGGATGCTGGATTGGCACCAGCCCAAAGCAAGGCCTTTGTCCCATCAGTTGTAGTCTTGGGTGAGTTCTTCTTGGTCTTCATTGGCAGTCTTCTGTGGGAAGATCTGGGCTGCCAATGCCAGAGCCCCGGAACCCTGGCTTGTCTCTTTCCCATGCCCTAAGACCGCTTCTCAACACAGTACCAGCACCCACTGCCTCCTCCAAAGGTGGCATTCTAGATAAGCCCTAAAGTTCCTTAGCTGTGCTATCTGTTCATTCTGAGTCTGGATGGTGGCTCATCTGGTAACCTGGGACCCGGGTGCTTTTCCTGTAATGTCTCTGTGGCTCCATTCACATGTGACCCCCAAACACACTAGATGTACAGTTGGCTCAGTGGGGGTAGGTTTGACATTGACAGTGGCAATTAGGGATTTTGTTGTCCATCTCTGACCTCAGTTTCCTCATCTGTGAAATGGGAATGTTAGTCATATACACTTTACAAAGTGATTCACTAAGATACATATGTCACGCTTGTTTGCACACTGTCAGTCTCCAAGAGCAGCTGTGTTCAGGAAAGGGGGCTTCATTGCCATGGTCTCTGGGTCCCCAGACTGCCCATTGCCCTCCTCCTTCTCCAGAGTGTCTATCTGGTTTGAAAGTCCAGATGTACACACACAGAAGTTTCTGGTGGTTCCCTTAGGCCGGAGGGCTTGAGTGATAGGTCTTAGTGAAGAAGACCAAACTAAAAGATCAGGATGACTGCACAGGGAAGGGCCGCCTTGGCTCCCCATGCCTCCCAGCTGCTTCCTGTTAGCAGGCCACATGGGGAAAAGCATGTTTCCTCCCTGCTTAGAGTCAACCCAGACAGCTTCTCTAATCCCCAGACCCTTGGTCCATAGTGATCAACAGCCCCAAGTGTTCAAGGACACTACAAGGTCATGCAGAATTGGTCAAACCTTTACTTGGGTAGGGGCAGCCAGACCTGGTGAAAGTGCTGAGGTTTGTAATCAGTTCCCACTCAGCTCCCTTCCAGCCTGGCCACTGCTTGGTGGCTGCAGCTAGGACCTGCAGCAGTTCATGGTTGTGCCTAGACCTCCCATGATGCCAAGGCTTGCATGGAGCAGGCTAACTTGTGTAGGATTTAGATTTCCTTCAGTTTTGTGGTCGTTGTTATATTTTTGTTTAGTTTCTTATTTTGTTTTGTTTGTTTGAAACAGGGTTTAACTAGCTTGGGACTCACTGTCTAGATTGGCCTTGTACTCGCAGCAATCCTCCTGCCTCTGTTTCCAAGTGCTGAGACATATGCCCATAGCTTCAGGTCTTGAAGCAAATAACTCCCAGGATCCACAAGCATGATAATTTCTACATTCCCCGGAAACACAAAGGTGACATAGCTCCTGAACCTAATAACTCAAACTTCCCTTCACGTGTGGGGGTACCAAATACTGTCTTTTTTTTTCTTTTTATACTGAGAATTGAACCTAGGGTTTTATGCATGCTAGACAAGCACTCTCGGAGCTATGTTCCCTGTCTTCTAAAGATGTCTTTCTGCCTCTGTTCAAGTTGACACTGTATAAGATACTCTAGATTGTCGTGCATGTGTGTGTGTTAGACACAGTCTAGAGGAGGTGCAGTGATGCTAGCCTCTGGCTGTGTTTCTACACTGCCTCTCTGGGCAGCACTGAGAGCAGGGATAACAGGTCCCCTTGTGATGAAGACAGTCGCCTCTGAATTAGGGTGCCCTTATCTCTCTTGCTCCTGGTCTCTCTCTCAGCCCACTGGACACAATGATGGTGGTCATTGTCTTGGTTAGATTTTTTTGGTCAACTTGACACAAGATAAGAGTCATCTGAGAAGAGGGAACCTGAATTGAGAAAATGTCCCCAACAGATTGACCAGTGAGCACGTCCATAAGCAGCGTTCCTCCACGGCGTCTGCTTCCGTTCCTGCCTCCTGGTTCCTGCCTTGAGCTCCTGCCCTAACTCCCTTCAGCAATGGACTGTGATGTGGCTGTAAGTGGAAATAAACCCTTTCCTCCTCCTTATGGTTGTAGTATTTTATCACGGCAACAAAAACCCTAAGAAAGAATCACGGAGAGAGGAGGGTGCTGCAGGCAGAGAGCAGGGTCCTGCCTTCCGACCAGTGGTGTGATCCTGGACACTTATTTACTTCCAAGTTGCTGTTTTATCTGTGAACAAAAAAAAGAGAGAGAGAGAGAGAGAGAGAGAAAGCTACCGCTGGCCTTGCCTTGCTCGTGGGGTCGTTCTGAGCATAAAGGAGACATTTAACTGTCATACAGCACTGCGCTCCTCTTACTGGCACGGTAAGGAAAGGTGTGAACTGTATCTCTATAGCAGCGTTGGTGTACAGTCGTAGGTTTGATCGCCAGCACCACGAGAAAGAAAACATGCCAGAGCCATCCTAGGGAAAGGGTACCGGCCCTCCCGTGTGCCCTCATTAAACTGACCTGAAAAATTCTGCCAGGGAAATCAGAGCAGGTGGAGCAAAGCAGGTTTTCTCCTTTCTTGGGAGGAGACCATGGCTCCGATGCAGGCTGTGCCCACGGCTACCCTGCCTTCTGATCCAAGATCTCGCACCTGCCTGGGTCAGGTCCCTTCCTGTGTTCATGGGGGGACAGGGGGACGATGGTCAAGATAGCCCTGAATTCTGTTCCCCTCTCACTTCAGAGTCCTTGTTCATAAGCCCCAGTCTCCAGCCTGGGAGAAGCGCAGGCCTACAGAAGGGGGAGGCTTCTCCAGCTAGCTCGCAGGGAAGGTGAGTCCTCTCTGGCAGAGAAGTCTTTAGACCAGATGTGGTAGAAGCACAGGAAAGGTTATGGAAACATTAATGTGGTACCCAGCAGCCAGCACAAAACACCCTCTCCTTGCCTACAGCCTGGTCTAAGCTGGAAGGTTCCCAGCTGGCTGGCTGAAGGCTGTGGCTCAGGCTAGGCTGTAGGTGAAACTCAGTAGGCAGCTGCCACCCCTCCTCCATCCCTGAGAAGAGGCCCTTAACAGCTACAGTCCCCTCTCTCGGGGTCTGTTCATTGGAGCCCAGGTATAGGAATGGGGTTGCCTCTGTGCGTCGTTCTCTATCTCTAGAACCTCAGACCTGACAACATGGCCTGTTTTCTACCATTCGCCCCGTGATTGCCTGGCTCTGCCGCTGACCCTGGTCACCCGTTGCCAAGGCAACAAAGCCCTCTCATTTCCTGTGCTCTGCAGAATCTCAGCACCCATTTCCGCTGGGTCCACATCCACCCAGAGGTACCTTGTGATTGTGACTGTGTCTACCAAGGGCTAGATCAGTCCTGCCAGGACAGGCAGCCACTGGTTTCAAACGAGCAGAGCGACCAGGATGCTTACATCCAGGGGTGATGATTCCTGGATCTCTGGAGCAGTCAGCAAGACTGAACAGTGCCACAGTGCCGTGTGGTTAAGAGGAAACCAGATTCAGTTCCCTGAGCCTCATTCTCACTAGGAAAGTGGAGGCAATCTTAGGAGCCGCCAGGAGAGTTTAGTGAGATAATGGATGTGATAACATGGGCCGGATTCCCACACTACAGTGCCTAAATGCAATAGCGACCCAAGAGATAAATGGTAGTCTCTCTCTCTTCCCCTTCATTCCCATGGCTGAATGTGCCTTCAGGCCAACTACAGGCTTCTGCTAAGGACTGTCCGTGTTCTAGGTACTGCCAGACTCCAGGCACCGGAGGAAGTTGACCCGGCTGGCAGGGAGTCTGTAACATAGCTGGAGCCCCAGGCCTTGTGCTATGATGAGATCACAGACAGAACAGATCCTATTGTGTGCTCCCCAGTCCTGTCCCAGAGTCTCTAGCTACGGAAGCCTGGAAGCATAACTGCAGGGGCCCCTCAATTATCCACCATCAAGACCGGGGAGCCTAACTAGGCTTTCTGTTTCGCCTAGAATTACTTATTGTAGGTTTTTTTCTTTCCTTCTGCAGTAAATTTCCCTTCCTAATTTGGTTTTGTTTATTCCACTATTAACGTGGGATTGTTCAGGAATTTATACACTGGTAAATGATCACCAGTGTATACAGAGAGATAGTGCAAGAATGTGCTCTGCAGATTGCACATCACAGTCGGGGGGACACAAATATTAGGGTGGCTCACGATCCCATACGAATCACCTCCTCGTGGAGAGAGGCCTATTTAAGGTGATAGTGAATCCACGGGGCAATGTTAACAGTTTGCCATTCGCTCAGCCATCCAGGTAACCTTCACTGAGCAGCTTCCAGGCATACCCGTGTTTTCTTTAAGTTGGGCATGAATAAGAGTATGACCAGAGATTAAGAGAGGAAAGTACGGGCTTCATGATGGGGGAATGAGGAACTGGGGGAGCTGGGACATTTGGACTGAGGTGTGCGACATGCACATCTCTAACCTGCAGAGCCACCGAGCCAAACTGGCTTTTGTAGCTTCCTAAGGACAGTGATGTGTCCAGCAAGATTTGAACTTAGCTAGTCTGGATTCTGACTTCTTCCAACTTTTGTTGCCATCAGGGAAAGGGACACAGTTCTGCTTGACTGGCCTTCAACTAAGATGTCATTGCCAGACTCAGCTGAAGCAGCCAGTAGCCCTCTCTGAACTCTGTAGGGGCAAACACTCGGATTTGTCTTTTTTTTGGCTGGAGTGTGTCGGGAGGAGTGACAGTGTCCATTGATTCTTGGGAACTATTCTTTCTGTCTGGTTCTGTCAGTCTTCCCCACTCTATCCCTGCCCCTCACTCTCCTGGAAGTCTGAGCCATATGCTGTCAGCCCCATAGTCCCAAGATCATCTGTAACCAATGTTGTTATTGGGAAGTCTGTGGGAGAGCTCACCCCTTGGAAGCAAACAGTCACGCAGCCCCATGTAGTGTTTATTCGTGTTAGTTCGGCTCAGACTGAACTGTGCTGGGAGGGGGGGCATTCCTGTGGAATTTTCCGTTTAGATCAGACCCTCCAATGTAAAAGGCACACACATAATGGGTCATCAGTTCAAGGCAGGCCACAGAGAGCTGACCCTAAAGTACTGATGTCCCAGAACATGGCTGTAACCCCAAAGAAGTGTTTTATGTTCTGATATATATATGTGTGTGTGTGTGTGTGTGTACATGTGTGCGTGTGTACATGAGTGTGTGTGTTAGAGAGAGAGAGGTTCTTATAGCTGATGAAAAAAATCCAGACAGACAATAAACACTCAGCAGATCTTATTTGTCGTCATTTTGGTTTGGGGCACTGGCACCTTTTGGGAATATGAGAAAATCTGTAGGTTTTGTGTTCAATATGTACATGCAGCTTGCCAGGTGATGGGGACAAACTGTAGAGCTCTGTTTATGAGTACTTACTGAGTACTCTGCAGTGCAGAGGGCAGGGCTGGGCACAGGGAGGAAGCAAGAGGTGACCTTAGTTTCAGGGGCTAACCACCTGACAAACAGACATTTGCACTCTGAAGTCTAAGATGAAGGTGTTCAGAGAGAAAGTCTGGTGAAATGCTGGAGGGCTTCAAGGGGGTAGAGATTCCACCCCCACCCGACTCCACAGGAGGATGTGATTGAGAGCTGGACTTGCTGGATGATGGTTTTGGGCTTGGTGATCCTTGGCAGAAGGTAGCCACCCAGGCAATGAGGACACCTAAGGCCAGCCCCCTTTATGTCCTCTATGTCTTTTACAGCATCTGTCTTGATCTCATTCATTTCTCTGTCTCTATGCATCCACCCTCCACCCCTCTGAATCCCCCCGCAATAAAACAAAATTTAAGAGAAAAAGGGGGGAAAACACAAAAAATCTCACCACTTGGTAGAGTGGCCCCAGATGGTTCTCAGGATCTAGCCACAGCCAGGACCATCAGGGTCCCTTTATAAGCAAAGGAGCCTGCCCAACTTAACTTCAGAGCAAATGGACCTGTCAGAGATCCCATAATTCCAGAGCTAGTGGGAGGCTAACAACCAGGCCCGTGAAACCCGAGCTACTGCCCACATCAAGCCACAAAGAGCCTTGCCGATCAGCTACATTACTGTTGCCAGAAACTAGAGCCACCACTGTTCCCAGCACTCCCAACATGATGGTGTAGGTTCTGCCCACCAGCCTGTCTGCCACTGAGCCCATCAGAGCTGTAGACAGAAGGAGCAGGAGATGAGGGGTCTTGTTGCCAGCCCGCATTGTTCTGTTTCTGCAGACCAGGGCACCAGCTCTACTTGGCAGGGAGCATAGAAAGCTGGAGATGGAGCCACAACGTTCTCCAACAAGAGAACAGAGAGCTGCGGTGTGTGCAGGCCATTATCTCATTCCTATTAGGGATGCTCAGCTTCTCCCAAAGACTATCTGACATCATCCTGAAAGCTGTTTTCCTTTGACATCCTATTTCAAAATAAGACGAATGCCTGAATGTCCCTCTACATCTCTGGATATGTTCTAAACCTTGGGATTCCCCATTCCCTCTGTGCTGCCTTTTCCTAGAATTTGAGGATCAAATGGAGGAAAGAACTGAAAACAGACACACAGAGAGAGGTGCCTGTTGGAGGGAGGGTCCCCAGCGTTCCTGTAGGACTCCTGAGTCCATCTCACGTGTCCTTGCTATCTCCTTCCTCACTACCCTCTGTCTCCTAGACTCATTGTGTCTTGGCTGTTTGCCTATGAATTGCTAAGATATACCATCTATTCCTTCCCATTAAGGAATTTACAGATACCTCTCAGTCAACTTAGTCAGTGTTTATTGACATCTACCTTTGAAAACACCGAAATCCACTGGGGTTGGCAGATCTTGTCTTGAATTCTGTCCCAGAAGGTAGGGGTAGGGGTTAGTGAAGGATATTGGCTGGAGTGATGAAGGTGTCTGCCCTTGACCTGCCCCCTCTAGTCTGATGGGGGAAGTAATGGCAGAATTCCCTAGAAGGAGAATCCAAACCTAAATAATGGCTGATGCTAGGAGTGATCTTGAATGCCTGGCGAGGCACAGAGTGGTGACAGATCCAAATGAGGTTGAGCAGGGACTATTTGTTTGAAACAAAAGTGGGTTTTTTTGTTTTTGTTTTTGTTTTTTTCTTTTAGTTTATTGCAAAAGAAAGACTGGCGGAGACAGGGAAGGAGAGGAGCCCTACACTAGAAAGCATCTATTTGCACCTTGATCCTCTTTCCCAGATTTGGAGTATTTCGTCTTACAACGCCTCAGGATCCCTGGAATTCCCCTTGTGGATTCATCTATAGTGTTTCTGTTGGTTTTTTGAGATTTATTTTTATTTTATGTGCATGTATGTGTATATGCAGGTGCACACATCACATGTGTGCAGTGCCCAGGAGGCCAGCAGAGGGAGGGCATCAGGTCATCCTGGAGCTGGAGTGACAGGGGTTGTGAGCTGCCAGACATGGGTTCTCTGGAAGAGCTCAAGAAGTCTCTTCAGTCGTGCCATCCAGGGTGTTAAGTATAGCATTAGGTTGTTCCTTCCTAGAAATTCCCAAACAGGATCCTGCAGTATGTATGGGTGTAGCATAATCTGTTTATCATCAAAGGGCATAGGAGTTGCCACCAGTTTGTGTAATAATAATAAAAAATAAGTATTTATTTGCATAGAGGTTTTCTAAATACTGGTCTTCATTTCTCTGGGATACACAGTTGTTGGATCGTGTATTTAGGTTTTGTTATTGTTGTTGTTGTTAGCTTCTTTTTTTTTTCTTTAAAGAAACTGTTGAGCTGGGCAGTGGTGGCACATGCCTTTAATCCCAGCACTTGGGAGGCAGAGGTGGGCGGATCTCTGTGAGTTCGAGGCCAGCCTGGTCTACAAGAGCTAGTTTCAGGACAGGCTCCAAAGCCACAGAGAAACCCTATCTCGAAAAACAAAAACCAAAAAAAAAAAAAAAAAGAAAAGAAATTGTTGAGCCATTTTCCAAAGCAAGTAGAACTTTCAACATCTCCACAAGAGCTGTGTGAATGATCCAGTGTCTCTACTCTCACCAGGTCCTGGCATTGCCAGAAAAAATCTGGGCCATTCTGACATGTGTGAAGACATATCTCACTATGGCCTTAATTTGCATTTCTCTAATGGCTAATGATTTTGAATTTCTTTTCATGTGTTTATTTAACCATCTGTATGTTCTCTTTCATGAAACAAATCCTCGCTTGCTCGTTTTCTAATTAAATTGTTTGGTAATTGACTGATGAGCTTTGAGTTCTTTGTGAATTATGTATGCTAACTCCTTGTTGGTACTGTGGTTGGCAAATATTTTTTCCTATTCTGTAGCCACCCTCCCCCCACTTAACAAGACTCAGTGTAGAACCAAGGCTTCTTCTTGTTCTTGTTGTTCTTGTTGTTCTCCTTCTCCTTCTCCTTTTTCTTAAAAGCACACACACACACACACACACACTGCATACCTGTGTGTGTAGGGATTGATGTGTATATCACACACAAACACACTGCATACCTGTGTGTGTAGGGATTGATGTGTATATCACACACA
>JAQHUG010000098.1:1700817-1722764 GCA_028555095.1 Dicrostonyx torquatus
CATGAGAGTCCTGGGATTGTACTTGGGTTGTCAAACCTAGTGACAATTTGCCTTTACCTGCTGAGTCATCTCACTGGCTTCCTTTTTGGTTTTGATGTAGCCCATTCGCCATCCTCCTGCCTCAGTCTCCTGAGGGCTGGTATTACACATTCAACTTTCAGGATTTTTCTCTTCATCATTTAGTTTCTAAATATTTGTGACTTGTCTTATTGCATGTTTATTTGTGCTTATCCTCTTGGCATCTGTCTGTTCCCTTGAATCAGCAGATTTTTGTTTCTTGCTAAGTTAACAGTCATTCCTTCTCAAAATCTCCCCTTTCCTACTCTCTGAGACTCCCATGCGTAAAATCTAGGTCTTAGACCATACCCTACGGGCCCTGCAGGCTGTTCAGTATGTTTTCTCTCTGCTCTTCAGACTGTAATTTTTCGTGTGCTGCCTTCCAGATCCCTGTTCTCAGCTCTGCCTCCTCCGTTCTGTTCTTGATCTCATCTGTGCATCTCTATTTTTCAGTTACTGCAGTTTTAGTTTAAACGGTTCCATTTGGTTCTCCTTTGAAGATTCCCTTTTCCCCTCCATCACTGCTACCCTGGGAGGGAGTCCCAAGCCCTACTCTCCCTCTTCTGGCCACCTGGTGGGAAGGAGGAGGGACCACCTTCCTGCTGGGTGGGGCTGGAAGTCTGGCTGCCTGTGGTCTCTACCAAGGCTGAGGAGCAGGCCTCAAAGAAGCAGGAAGGCGTGGCAGTTGGGTTCTTGGGCAACCCCCAATAGAGCTGCCGGTGACCACATCACAGCTTGACAGCAGTGGGTTCTAGTTCCCAACTTGGCCTTTGCTGGCATGGTAAAGGAGGGGCCGTGATTTTCCCCACAGGGTTTGAAAAGTGTAAACAGTTTTAGCAGTTTTCTTTCTAAGGGAAATTCCATCTTTCTGGTCTTTGAGTAGAAGGAGCAGACTCTTGTTGAGGTTTTTTTGGTTTTGTGGTTTTATTGTGTCCTTTGGTTTCTAAGCAACAATCATTTTTTGTTACAAGTCTGGGGTGTATGAAACAAACAACAAAACAACCTTCTCCCACCAAAAAATGTCATCAAAGCCAGGAATCTCACCACCATATTGTCCTCCCAGTCCCACTCTACCTGTCTTCTCTCATCTTTCAGAGCCTTCTCGTGTTTGCTTTATATATAAAGTCCAGAGTTTTCAGTTTTACTTAGGAGAGGGAGTAAAGAGAAGCGCTTGTTTTAGTCACAGTTCTTCAGAGAATCAGAACCAACAGGAGACATAAATAGACATGGATAAAAATGGATATCCAAGAGGCATTTACTAGGAGACTTGGCCAGCACAATTACAGAGGCTGAGAAGTCCCACAATAGGCTGTCTGCAAGCTGGGGAGCTGGGACACTGGAAATGTGGCTCAGTCTGAGTCTAAAAACCTTAGAATCAGAGAACTTGAGGGCGTAATGGTCAGTCAAGACCAGAGGTCTTAGGACATCAGGAAGACACTGATGCAAGCCTCAGAGCCCTGGAGACCTGGGGTCCTGATGGTAAAGGGCTAGATCAGAGGGGATTCCCCCCACTTTGGGAGGGGTAGGTGGAGGAAGGGAGGAGACGAGAAGAAGGGGAGAGAGAATTCATGGACACGTTTTTCTCTGCCATTTTGTTTACTTCGACCCACAATTGACTCTGTCTTTGTCTCTGTCTGTCTCTCTCTCTCTTTGTCTGTCTTTCTCTCTACCTAGTAAAGACAGCTCTTTTTTACCCATTTATCCAAATGCCAGTTTCTTCTAAAGAAATACCTAGAAATTGTGTTTTACCAACTATTCCTAATCTTGTCAAATTAACCATCACGCTGATTCAGCCTTCTCAAATGGTTCTTTAAACACTCATTCTGCCAGCATGTAAAGACATATTGAATTATTATTCTTATTATTATTTTGTGCTCAAAGAGCTCAGAGTCTAGCCAGTGAAAGGAGCATGAAAACAATTAGATCAATGACTGTGTTCAATTAATAAGTACTTCAGTTGGGGAAGATGAATTGCTACTAGGACTTAAAGCAGTGTTGTTACCATCCCAGCTGGGTCAAGACTGACTTCTTGGAGGAAGTAGGTAATGTTGAGCCAGATAAACAGATTTCTGGGTAGACTTGATGACAAAGGGCATTCTACCAGGGAAAAAAGGAGGTAAAAACGCTTAGATGCCTCAAACAGCCCCGACAGCTCACCACAGACTGTGCTGGATAGGACCTGGGAAGGTGACTATGTGATGAAACCAACCAAGAAGTTAGCAGGGTAGAGAGAGGGTGCAGAGGCATTACACCTCTTTAAACTTTTAAACTTTTTTTTCTTCATTTTTCAAGACAGGGTTTCTTTAAACAGCTCTAGCTGTCCTGGAACTCACTCTGTAGGCCAGGCTGGCCTCAAACTCACAGAGATCCTCCTACGTCTGCCTCCCGAGTGCTGGGATTAAAGGCGTGTACCACCACTGCCTGGTTTCCCTTAAAAGTTTTTAAATACAAAATGATTGGTCAGATTTCCATTTCTCGGTGGTCTCCAGTAGACGTCAGTGCAAGAAGTAAAGAATCAGATAGTGGACTTTCCTTCCAGTTCAAGGACTGGTTTAACATGAACAGTGATGGTGAGAATAGATTGCAGGGATGAATCTGATTACTTAGGAGACAAGGGTCACGGGAGACAAGGGTCACAGGGAGAAGGGAAGAGCTTGGCTTCTGTCATGTGATTCCAGCTTAAAAAGGAAATGTCAGGTTTGGAGAAAGGTAGAGGTTAAAGACAAAGCCATCCTTGGGGGTGTGGTGGCACATGCCTTTAATGCTAATACTTGGGAGGCAAAGGTGGACGGTTCCAGGTCTGCCTGGTCTACATATCAGACTCCAGTCCAGCCAAGACTATGTGGTGAGATCCTATCTGAAAAGAAAAGGGCAGGAACAACATCCTGCATCTGTAACTCCAGGGTGGGGATGAGGGACAGAAACAGAAGGATCTTGAGGGCAGCCACTCTAGCCAAAATAGTGAAAGTCAGGTTCAGTGAGAAGCCCTATCTCAAAAAAATAAAGTGGACACTTGGGAGGCAGAGGGAGGTGGTTATCTGTGAGTTCCATCCCAGCCTGGTCTACATAGTGAGTTTCAGACCAGTGAGCTACATGGTGAGACCCTGTCTTTAAAAAAAAAAACCTGTTAAATAATAATAAAAACAGAAGGTGGTGAGAAAGATACTCAATGTCAACCTCTTGCCTCCATATGCACTCACGGATAAGGGCGCCTGCACACACATGTGCACACCTATGATGTGTTGAGAGAGCCAGGAGAACTGAGAAAAGAATACCGGCCAAGCTGCCACAAGTGGGCAGTGGAGGAGGAACCACGGAAGATGACGAGAGTCTGAGGAAGGTGAGGAAAAGCCTGGCCTGTTTTCCCGTCAGTCTTATCAGAAACTGTTTGTTTACGGGAGAAATTTTGATACAAGTGTCCGGTTACCTGAGTTATGGAGGTAGTCAAGGAGGAAGTAGCCAGTGTACCCAGACAGCCTGGAATTCAGCCCCGTGAAATCTAGAACCACAGAGGTCCGTCTTGGAGGCACTGGGCGAGTCTTGGGGCTTGCTAGAGATGCAATCTGAGATAAAGAGAAAGGATCATCCCATCCGCTCTTCCTGTGTCTCCAGGGTACCTCCTGTTAGCAGAAGTCTGCTGACTCAGAGCTGACAGAGCCAGGCCTTGGGAACCAGACAGCTTCCCCATTAGGGACAAATGAGGGCGTAGTGAGAAAGTGGATGTGGGAACATTTTGCTGGACCTCCGTGCAGGACCCATGGTTGGCTGGCCCAAGGAGAATGGTACCTAGGATTAGGACTTTTTTTTTTTTTTCGAGACAGGGTTTGACTGCAGTTTTAGAGCCTGTCCTGGAACTAGCTCTTGTAGACCAGGATGGCCTTGAAGTCATAGAGATCCGCCTGCCTCTGCCTCCCAAGTGCTGGGATTAAAGGCGTGCATCACCACCACCTGGCTTAGAAATGGGACTTTTAAAGAGCATGATCAATTTTTGCTCAGGAATGTGTTGTCCCCGGCTGGGCAACATCTCTGGCTTTTTAATTGTAGAGCTACCAGCCTTTACATCCTTCAACAAGCCAGTCTCCACTGCTCTCTTTCTGAACTTTTTTTCCCTCTGTGACCTTCCTGCCTCCAATTCCCAATTGCTGGGATTGTGGAAGTGTGCCACCAAGTCCAAGGACCTAAGATCTGAACTCATAAGCCCACTCTTAGGCTCTTCTCGGTGTTGGTCCTCGACCCCAGGCTCTGGGAATGGTGTGCACCATCGGTCAGCATCCCCTGCCCCAGCCCCGAGTGCCGGGCCTGAGGCCTGGCACAGTGGGTTTCAGCCATTCTCTGGCAGTCTAGCTGTCTAGATGAGGCTAAATATGGTAGCTCTGCAACCCCGGGGCTCAGCCTCCTCTCTGCCTGGCTGCTTTCTTTGTGTGCCTTGGCGGGGCTCATGCTGCGCCAGGCCCGCTATGTGGGTATAATAGCCCCAATCTCTGTGCTTGTCAGAGAGGAGGCAGCAGGGGCAAGGCCCCATCCAGGGCTCGTCAGCCCTGTGCCCCAGCTGTGTTAATTGCCCAAGCCCTCCAACAAGCCCACCCTGTTTCCCCTCTGCAATTAAAACAGAAAGCTCATTATCTCTGCTGCTTGCATTAGCTGCAGACTCTGCTACCAAGCTTTCCCTCAAGAGCAGCACCTGCAGAGGCCAACAGAGGTTGGCATTAACTCCTTCCCCGCTAGAGCGAGGAGCCTGGGAGCCAAAGAAAGTGGGTGAATGAGCAGCTGGGGCTGGTTGGAGGGTTCTGGTAGAGAGGACCGCAACTGAGGTCTTGGCACGACCTTCAGCCAGCTGGGTGACTTTGGGTAAATAGTTTACCTTTCCCAAGCCTTCCCTGTCTTTCCTTCTGCCAGTGAAAGCTAATGGGGATGAGAAAGACGTTGGTCAAGTTGCCGGCTCTTTTGAGTTACTGTAGACATCCCTGGTCCTCTATTATGGTGGCTAATCATATTTTTTGGAGTCACAGTTCATGCCAAGAGAAAAACATGTGAGTAACCTATCAGCTAAGTGCTATCAAGCCTGGGGAAGAGGAGCAGCCAGGCCTTGAATCACCCAAAGGACTTGGGCTCCAACAGGATTTAGGAACCCCACCTCACAGTGTGTCGTTTAGCAAGAGCTTTGCCTCTCCGTGCTCTAGATTCCTTGTCTAGAGAACCCAACTTGATATTCCCCCAAATGCTTTCCAGCTGAGAAGTCTCACATTGCGATGTGAGAAGTAAGGAAATCAGCACTTACTGACCCCCTGTTGCCAGCTCTTTCATAGGTACCATTACCTTCGTTCAAGGGAGGAAAAAAATATGTTTCAGGGAGGTAACCAAGTTGACCAAGGTCACCCAGTCCCTGGAGGACTCGCTCAGATCTATGTCTGGGAGGCTATAAAGCTGTTGCTCTTTTTGATGTCATATTTAAGAGGCATATGTTTTTGTACAAGACAGAACTGCATAGAGAGAGAAAAGTAACCTAGTAAAAACTGAAGATGTGGAATATGGACCCTTTCATTTCTCTGGAGTTTTAATAATGTGATTGGGAAAGAATGAATGAGAAACAATATTATTTCCTCTGAGCTTGCCGTGTGACTCTGAAAGATTGCCTAAGATATGCATGCAGACTTTTAAAGAAGTTTGTGGCCGGGCGGTGGTGGCGCACGCCTTTAATCCCAGCACTCGGGAGGCAGAGGCAGGTGGATCTTTGTGAGTTCGAGACCAGCCTGGTCTACAAGAGCTAGTTCCAGGACAGGCTCCAAAGCCACAGAGAAACCCTGTCTTGAAAAACAAAAAAACAAAACAAAAAAAAAGTTTGTGTAATCTTTAGATATTGAGCTCTTGCTACCATCTGGGTAAACTGAGGCCCAGAGATAGGTCTAGTACTAACGCAGCAACTGGCTCAGCCTGGAATGTGATTGTATACAGCAGACGTGACTTGACAAGAGCCTTCCTGAGCCTGTTTCTAGAATCTTCTCTGAGTCCACAGCAGCTGCCTAGGGCTTAGCTTGTCTGTGAAGCTGACAGGAGGCTGCCTCTCCATGGACCGGGTTCTGGACCTGCAGTCTTGTCCTCTAATCTGCTCCTGAGCCATCCAGACACAGGGTCAGGGGAGAGTCTGAATCAGACAGGGATAGGAGGAGTCAGGGAAATCTTGACAAGCTGGCAGGGAGCCCAGACCCTGGCAATCTACAAGACAGGACAAGTGGCCTGCATTCTTCAACAAAGGCCTCAAGAGAAAGCAAAAGGCCAAAATCCTTATTCAGCCTCTGCTCCATAAGCACAACTGGGAAGGTAAAGGTTTCCCGGCTGGGGCCCCCCATTTGAATAGTTGCCCTAGGAATCTTCTCCTTGTCTCCCCAGCTTTGGGTAGACCCTTTGTATCTCAACCCTGACATCGGGTCTTAGAGTCCCTGTTTATGATGCCTTGTTTTCTCTGGAGGGCTTTTTATGGAGTCCTGAAAAATCCTCAGAGCAGATAGTTTCACAGTGTTCTGTGGCTTCTCACCAGGGATTCCGTGAGGAGGAGGAGTAAGTTGGTGAGGGGAAATGGAGAGAAGTGATTGACAGCTAAGTTTTGGAAATGCAGCACAGCCCATCTGTCTTTTAGAATTGTGGCTCTGAGAGGTTTTTGTTGTTTTGGTTTTGGTGCTGGAGTTGGGTCCAGTACTTCATGCATGGAATCACTGGGCTCCATCCACAGCTTTCTGGAAAGTTCCTCGTTCACAAACTCCAAAGGAAAAGGTAAACAAGTTGGGGTTTGCCAAGATTTAAAAATTTGTGTTTCCAACACACACATAAATACACATTTAAAAGGGGCTGCCTGGCCTGGTGACATATGCCTGTAGATACTAGCACTTGGGAGGCAAAGGTAGGGGACTCATTGAAGTTCAAGTAAGTTCAGGCCAGCCTGAGCGGTAGAGTGAGAGCCGTCTCCAACTCTGCTCCCACAAACACACACAGAGAGGGAACTCTGACACGGAAACATGCTAACTGAATTCATCACAAACAGACCAAGACGGTATGAGTCTACCCTAAAGAAAGAAAATGGAGCACTCTTATGAAGGTGTGGTAGCCCTCTGAAAGTTAAGGGGCTTCAGCGGGATGCTACTGGTCAGTGTGGTCCACATGGCAAAGACACAGCTCCCAGAACCGATAGGGATGTTTGGGTGTTTCCTTTCTTCCCACCACTTGACTACTTTGCAGTTCATGTGTCTACCCCCCATACCCTTGTAAATCTGATACAAGTGATGGGTGGAATAAATGTTGAAAATCTGTATCTTGTGAAACCGGCCCGTTGTGCTTGTTGGCATTCCCAGGTGACTCCTGCCTTTGACATTCTCATAGTCAACATCACTGATTGACAGGTGATAATGCAGCCCTACTCACACTGAGGAAGAAAGTATTACAGGAATGAATTAGGATTGATTCAACAATGTGCTGTCAATTTTACAATATTTTCTCAGTCTTGGTGTATAGAACATTATTGAAATGGTGATCTTAAATATTGAATTGTGTGTGTTCACATTGAATAATTATTTCTTCAGACTTATTTTCTCATTAAACTGCTGCTTCAGTTTGATACCTTGAGTGGTCAAAGAATCATTTCTGTATAAATTAAATTACCATGTCTCAAAAAGAAAAAAAAAAGATAGTTTCCAGGGACTTGGGCTAAGAGAAATGAAAAGTTGAGTTTTTGTTTGTTTTATGTGTGTGAATATTTTGGCTCCATCTCTGTCTGTGCAGCATGCCTTGTCCCCAGGGAGGCAGGAGAAGTTGACAGATCCCCCGGGACTGGAGTTACAAATGTTTGTGACCTGCCATGTGGGTTCTGGGAATAACCCAGGTCCTCTGAAAGACCAGACTGCAGCCACAAAGTTGTCTTTCAATGGACACAGTTTGTTTCCCAAGTTGAAAGAGTTCTGAGAACGGCTGCACTCAGTATGAATGCATGTGATGTTGTTTATGTTAGTCCACTTAAGCTGCCATCGCAAGATGCCAGAAAAAAAAAACAAACAGGAATTTATTTTCTTATGGTTCTGGAGTCTGGGTGTCCAAACAAGATACCAGGATGAAGCCTTTCTTCCTGGCTTGCATTAAAAAAATGAGTGAGGGCTTGGGGTGTTGCTCGCTGCTAAAGCACTTGCTTGGTATCCATGGGGCTCATGGATACCATCATTACTACCCCAAAAAGAATTTTAAAAATAAGATGAGTGAAATATTTGAATAGGCATTTCTCAGAAGAAGACACACAGATGGCAGAGAAGCAGAGAGAAGATGCTAAATGCAGTAGTCATTGGGGGAATGTAAAAACGTGACAGAAACACTTGTCACCCATGGTGAAGGCTATCATCAAAAAGGCAGACAAGAAGTGCTGTTGACAGGGACCTGGAGACATGGCTCAGTGGCTAAGAGTGTGTCTTGCTCTGACAGGGCATGGAAGTTTGATTCCTTGCACCCATGTTGGGAGACTCCAGCTCCAGGGAGTCCAGGAAGAATCGAACCCTTTGGTCTCCGAGGGCACCTACACTCACATGCACAGACACACATGTAAAGTACACAAAATTAAAAAAGAAATATCTTTCAAAAGAACAGTTGGCAAAAATGTACTGCTATAGGATTACAAAGCAAGAATAGCTTTGGGGAAATATTTTCTCACATTTAAAACAAAAATAACATTTGACTTGGCATTTAAAAAATAATGTTTTTATTTATGTGTGTGTATGTTTGTGTGAATGTTTGCCATGTGTGTGGGTGCCCGTGGAGACAAAAGGACGGCATAAGATCCCCTGAAAGTGGGGTTATAGGTGGTTGAGAGCTGCCTAGTGTGGGTGCTCTTAACTGCCGGACCATCTCTCCAGCCCCTGACTCATCATTTTATTTCTGATACATACCCAAGAAAATTGAAGAGCCAAAGCTATGCTAAAGCTTTACAGGTGTTTATAGCATCGATGTTCATAATGATTCATAATATAGAAATTATCTAATGACTGATAAATGGATAAAGGATAGCAATGTCCCTATGTTATGGTCTGAATCTGGTATGTTCCCCCAAAGCCTCATGCTTTAGGTGTCTGCTCCCCACCTTGTGATGCTAGTTTGAAGGCTGTTGGACCTGTAGGAAGGAAGGCCTAGCAGGCAGAAGTGGGTTACTAACAGTGAGCCTTTATGGGTGCTAAGCATCCCTGGTTCTGTCTCCTATCTCTGCAGCCTGGTCCATGCCTTGAGAGGAACCTTCGCTTCTCACTCCTGTCACCATGCACCCTGCCATGCCTTCCCATCATGACAGAGTGAGATACTTTGAAACTGAACCAAAAGAAATTCTCTCTCCCCTTAGCTTGCTTCTGCCCTATACTGTGGCCACAAGGATGCCAAAAGCAACCCCTGCGTAATACTGTGGCATACTCTTCATTCATAAAAACAAGTATAGCACCAATACATGCTACAACAAGGATGAACCTTGAAAACATTATTCGCATGGCATAAGCCAGACACAAAAGGCCATGTGCTGTGTGAGTCTGTTTAGTCTCAGAATGGACAGATCCATTGAGACAGGAAATAAATGTTTCCCCGGGGAAGAGAGAATGGCTCCTGCTAGATGTGGGCTTCTTAGGGGGATGTGTGGATGTTTTGGAATTAGACAACAATGATGATTGCACAATTTTGGGAGTTCACTAGAAACCAACAAATTATGTGTTTAAAAGGATAAAATGTATTTATTACATTCAGATTTTTATCTCAATTAAGAGAGAGAGAGAGAGAGACCTATTTAACCCCAGCATTTCTTTTTTTTTTTTTTTTTTTTTTTTGGTTTTTCGAGACAGGGTTTCTTGGTGGCTTTGGAGCCTGTCCTGGAACTAGCTCTTTTAGACCAGGCTGGTCTCGAACTCACAGAGATCCGCCTGCCTCTGCCTCCCGAGTGCTGGGATTAAAGGCGTGTACCACCACCACCCGGCTTCCCAGCATTTCTTTAGTGTATTTGAATGTGCATCCTTTGTAGTTCAGGGAATGATAGGAATGGCCCATTTACATTCAGCGAAAGACTGAATTTTTCCATTTTATCCAAGGAGAAAGGAGGAGAAAGCTCCACATCTGTGCCTCAGTTTTCTCATCTATGAACCGAGGATAACGGATGGTACCTAGTACTTCGTAGGGTGGTGTTAAATCGGTTTTTGTAGTTGCCTGCCTAGGACAGGTGAGCAAATGGTCATTGCTGTTATCTGAGCAAAGCATCACGGAGTGGACCCCAAGGGCAGGTCGTATGGCTTGATCTCCCAAGCATCCTGTGGAGAAGACAACGTGATTTCTCCATCACAGGATCAGAAAGTGAGGCTGAGGAGGCGTGGTTAGGGAGCACCGGGCGCCATGCAGCTCATGGGGACAGTATGAGACAGGAAAAGTATCCAGGCTCCTTGGATGGCCAGTTCCACCCCTCTCCATCCCACTCTTGCTACAAGGCAGCTCCTGCCTTCCTTTTTATTTTATTTTATTTAGAATTCTGGGAGCTTTCTTTAGGTATAATGAAATTCAATGTGCTTTTGACAAAAGTATACAGTTGTTTAGTTTTAATCGTGATATAGAGCATTTCCATCTTCCCAAAAGCAACCAGTTAGTCTCCATCTTCCTGGTCCCTGTACCCTCCATCTTGTTTGTTGTTGTTGTTGTTGTTTATTTCTTTGTTTGTTTTCTCCCATAGGTGTTAATGACCATGTGAAAGGCCCAGCCTTTGCACAGCTGAGGGAGGGAGGGCTGAGGAAGGAGAAATTGTTGTTTGGTTGAGTGAAGTTAATGCTGCAGGGTCAGAATATCTGGTCACAGGTCACTGATTTGGGCCAGCCACACCCTTGCAGCTGAGCCAGCTGGGCCTTCCTTTCTAGCACCAGAAGAATAAAGTGGAGTTGGGTAGTGCAGGACCAGGAGGGCCTGCTGCAGCTGATTCAATACCTGGATCACTAGGGACCCAGTGTCTTGTCTTCCTCATATCCCTCCTCCCTGGTTCTCTTCTGTCCTTCTCTGGTTTTAATTTTCCTGGCTCCGTGGAACCATTCACCCAGCTACCTATCTTTTTCTCTCATGCCTCTCTGTCCTCTGGCTGCTCTCTGTTTTATAAGGAAGAGGGTGGGGAGACCATCTTGTTCCTTACAGAATCCCTGGCCCTGACAATGGCATCCATCACAAAGCCAATCCTACTGGCTGGGTGAAGGCCTGGTCCTACCCTGTATTCCTTTAGTAATACCGCCCTGTCCTTTTCCTGTTCTGTATAATGACTGTGTAAGAGTCAAAAACCTCGAAGGCTTTTCTCCAGCCCTTTATTCTGATTTTCTTCTCCTTCTTAGACAATGTGGGCACTGGAAAAGAAAGACAATGGAGGAAAGTTGTAGTGGTTGTCTTCCCTTAGCCTCAAGTGAAGGGTGATCCAGTAAGGGCCTTAGTTCAGGGCCCAGAAGGAAATGGACTGTATGCACAAGGTATCTGCATCAGGCCGACAATTGCAGAAGATTGGCCTCTGGGGGGGGGCCTTGAGGGGACTCCTGCTGAGGTACTGGTCCTCCGTGGCTGAGCAGGCCAGGTGTAGAGAAAGGGAATAGGAAGCTGTAGGGAGCTAGACTGGTCCTAGGAGAGGAAATAAGCATATACAAATATATGCAGATGTATGCAAATCTCTGCAGCTTTGCAGCAAGCCTAGGGGCTCTCTGGGTAGGAGCCTGGGCCCCACCCTAAGTTCAACATCTCTTTTTGGCCCATTAATCCCTACTTCCTGTTTCTCCCTCCCAGGAGCATCTGCTTCTTCACAGTGGCGTCTTCCCTGGATGGCACAAGCAGTCTGGGTCTGGGAAGATAAGAACGCTGAGTCACCAGTCAGGGAAGGAAAGAGACACAGTTTCAAGCTGAGAAAGACAGCATGGGAAAGTGGCAGGAGAGCTACCTCACTTCCTGGTTGCAAGTCTCTTTTTAGCGCCAGATGTCAAAGTCACCACCTTTTAGATGGGGCATGACTGCTCAGTGTCCAACACAATCTAAGGCAGAGCTTTGTGGGGCCTTGGGCAAGCCAAGCAGTGGGTCCTGCTGTCCTCTCACAAAGCAGGGAGCTCCTGGGGTACCCCATGTGTGGCACTAGCCCCCCACCCAGTGCTCTAATGAGCTGCTTGCTCCCCTTCTTGCTGCCTTTTCTAGAGCTCACATCCTCTCACCTATTGGCAGATCTGCAGGACCGCCAGAGCAGATGTGAGCCTCAGCCCAGTTTGAGGGAGAAGCCTGTGGGTCCCACTGGCAAGGGGTAAGGTAGACTATGGTTTGGACAGCTCTTGGCTTTGTTGTTCCTCTTGCTAGTGAAACAGACCCAGAGTGTGTGAGTAATTTCCCTAGAGTCCCACAGCCAACACCAGTGTGACTCCTGCTTCTCCTATGACAGTAGGAAGAGGAATGGTCAGTGTATCAGTGAATGAAGACCTAGGAGGCTGGAGTCGGGCTTGCGCTCCAGGGCAGGTACCTAAAGTGACTAGAAAAGAAAGAAGAGTGATGGGGTGAGATGACCAGTTGTGTCCAGAAGGTAAGGAAAGCAAGGGCTTGTGTCTCAAACAGCAAAACGGAGATACCTTGCAAAAGGGCCAACTGGATGAGGATCCAGCCGTTGTCTCCCCAGTTCAGACTCGACGGTCAGGCCAGGAGCGGCTCAGGGGTGACTGGAATACATTTGGTCACCCTCTCCTATCATTCAGAAACTGGCATCCTTAGTTTGGGGTTATGCTCCCTCCCAATTACATCTTCTCATTCCCTCTTCCTGATTCCTAGGAACTTCTTTCTGGGGATGCAGTCCTTATCATCAAAGTTGTCCTCAAGGCTTGCCATAAATGTCCCCAGACCTTTAAAATTTGCATCTGGGTCTGAATGGGGGCTGTAACCAAGACACTGTGGAAGGAGCAGCAGTATAAGGTCACAGCTTCCTGTCCCTTGACTTTATGAGGCCCGCTACATGAATGCCTCGCCCAGCCCCAACCCGACTCCAGCTGTAGGCCCAGACATCCAGCAGCTCCACAGCCCCTTGGTGAGAAAGGGACACTAGTCCTCAGACTTCAATCCACTCCAGGCCTGAGACTTCCTCTCCCCTGGGGTAGACTAATGCAGACCCATAAATTAAGACATCTGCTCCCCAGCCCCAAGTCCCAGGAACCTGGGGCTCTGTAATATCTCCCTTGTTTTCTTTGGCCCTATTTAACTTTCTCCCAATTAGTTAGGCCCTGGGGCAGCGACCAGACTACAGATGAGTCAGAGGCACCAAATCCAGAACCCAGAGTTTATCCAAATGTCGGCAGCCTTTCTTTCCCTGCTGCTTCCGTTCTTCCCTGTCTCAACCCTCTGGGCTTCTGCACCCTGGACCTGCACCAAATTCATGACCATTGATGCATTTCCTTGCCAGTGACTACTGATATGACAGGGAGGGGCTGTTTAGCACGTGTTTGAGTACACTTTTGTCCTCACCCCAAGACTGAGGCTCCCCAGTGGTCTTAGTGCAGGCTCCTCCTCAACCCTGAGCTACGCCCCATTCTGGAACCATCCCTGTGTCTCTGCTGCAGCTGCAACTGCAGCTGCAGAGATCATGGGCCAGGGCTATGGAGGGCTCACCAGGATGGTGATGAATTAAGAGCAGGCATTAGGGGTCGGAGTTCAGGTCCTGGGGAGCAAGGTAGTGGGACCCCACCAGTGCAGGTGGGGACAGGGAAAAGGCTTTTTGTTCAGTGCTCTGCTGAGAACAACACCTGACAGGAGCTGAGAGCCAAGAATCAGAACTGCTGTTTCCCCAGCCCTTGTGTGGCTTAAAAGGTTCTTGTCCAAGGCAGGCTGAGGGTAGAGAAAGGGAGAGGAGGAGGTGGCTGCCAGAGTGAAATGCAAGAAAGCTTGGGGTATGCAGGGAGCTGCAGGAAGGTACCCTGAGACCAATGCACGGCTGCAGGCAGAGCCAGGGTAATTCTGGTGGTTCTGAGAAAGGCCAACTGTGTAGCAATCATGATACATGCCTACAAACCTACTATCACTAAGGCATGGAGCTGCCTAACTAGGTTGCATGGTTCTAATGGAAAGGAAGAGGGGGAGATAGGGGCTATCTTCTGAGCGTATATCAAAAGCAGATCCTCTGACAGAAAGGCAGAGTGAAGGCCTGTAGGAAGGGCAGCTCCTCCCCCAGCCAATCTTGTAAAGTGCGGGCAGAGCAGCAGGAAAGAGTTAGGAGGGAGAAGGTGGGAAGGCAGTACCGAGTCTCCACGCTGGACATGGCGGTGTGGGAGCTGTCCAACATGGGAACTGCTGAAACGAGGAAGGACCTGTGGCCTGGACTGGGTAGAAGAGCCCTGTCTCTTGCGGGGGTTACGGTTTGCAGCCTGTTGCCTCCTCAGTGTTTCAGGGAGGTGTGTCTGAGGTACCAGCCTACACAGGCAGTTTTGGGAAAGGGAGCATGAGAGGGAAATTCCTGAATCTTCTCCACAGGGAGAAGGGGAAGAAAAGTAGCAATGCTCAAAACTGAGTACGAGTCAATGCCAAGGTACATGGTACTTAAGCCAAGCAAAGCTAGCACATCCCCAACAGCAGGGCGTGGCAGTATGGAGGATTGTTCACGCCTCTAGTACTAACAAGGTGAGCAAAAGATAAGTAGCCACTGGGGTGCTGTTGGACCCTCGGTGTGTCTAAGTACTGGTGTGTCTAAGCATGGCTGCCAGTGTGATCTGGTCCTCGGGTACTTGCATTAGGAGAGCCCTAGTCTCAGCAGTGACAGTCAAAGCAGTCTCAGGCCCAGCTTGGGTATCTGCCTCTGCTTCAAAACTTGCTCATTTGAGCTTCATTTTATCGGGTGCTTCTATGAGCTCTGTGCAGTGCTAGGCACAAGAACATATGAAAGTCACAAAGAGACCTTGTCCGGATGTCCATGTGGCTGTTAAAATCAATTTCACTTCTCTTCCCCTGGTCATTGCATCTTTCCCATTTGGCTGAAGCTTCCTGAAAAATGCTGTCCTCAGTGACCTTCCCTTCTCTGGCTCAACTGCCACTTTTTCCTCAAGGGCTTCCCTGAAGCTCCCCGCACCCCCAACCCCGCTTCAGATGCTGCCTTAGCTAGGATTTCTATTGCTGTGAAGAAACACCATGACCACAGCAACTCTTTTAAAGAAAACGTTTAACTGCAGTGACTCACTTATAGTTTGAGAGGTTCAATCCATTATCATCATGGTGGGGAGCATGGTGGCATGTAAGCAGACATGGTGCTGGGAACTGAGAGTCCTACATCTTGCAGACAACAGGAAATCAACTGAGATACTGGGCAGTTTCCTGAGCATAGGAAACCCCAAAGTTCGCCCCTCCTCATGACACACTTCCTCCAACATACCCACTCCGACAAAGCCACACCTCTGAACATAGCCACTCCCTATGAGATTATGGGGGCCAATAGTACTCAAACTACCAGAGATGCCCAGGTATCACCTCTACTCTCAGATCTCTTCTTTACAGACAGATCAAGCTTTTGATTAGTCTAGGAGCCCGCTTCGAACTGTGGAAGGACAGGCCGGAGCAGGTATGCGCAGTGAAAGGCTGGAGCTAGGGTTTATAGTCAGGAACAGAGGCTGGCCCTTCATCATGGCCACTGTCTTATAGCCCAGAGAAGGAAGATGAAACCCCATCCCACTGCTTTGGGATTATGTGAAAGCTGCATTCTTGTTCTGTTTCCGCTATCACCTGTGCATCTCCTACAACCAGGATATCCTTTACCTTCTGCTTCACTCCCTCCCAGCATGCCCCTCTTCTAGCACGCTAACTAACTAGCTGTGGTTAACTCACTTCATGACTAGCTCCCCAGCAGCTGTGCACATCACTTGTACCAGAGATGTCATGGGGAACTAGAAAGGCCTACAGCTTGGGCTGAAATATTGGCCAATCTGATCTATTTCTTATCATGATTAAGACAAGTGCCTTGACCCAGTTTGGCATCCTTTTTCTTATCTGTAAAATGGAAACAACAACATTTTCTACATCATGAGGTTTTCTGAAATTGAAGTCAGCTGACACATATGAACCGCTGGGAGCGATGGCCAGTGCATGGTAAATAGCCCATGTGTTTAGCTCTGGGCACGATATTTCTCTCAAGCCTGTGGTCCCCTTGTGGGTCTCGTCTCTTTGTGAAGATGGACAACCTCAGAGCACCTTCATGTATCTTCCATCAGCCTCAAAGCTTCCTGAAGGCAGCTATTATTCCCTCCTCTTTAGCCTACATTAACCAGGCTTTGGACACACTGAGGGAGCATGAGCAGCCTCATTTCATCACCCAGAGACAGAGGCACTTCATGGGCTAGACTGTCAAATAAGTCCTCCTCAGTTTAGTTTTGTTTTCTAGATCAGGCAGGGACTACACTGTTATTCTCTGGCTCTCTATTTGGTGCAGGTTTCCCTTTCTGTGTTGTTCTCAAATGACATCATGTAATATCTACTTACCATGTTTATTGAGCATCTACCACACATCAGGACTGTGGAAGGTAGTGGGGGACAGAATGTCCCCACTGTACTTCCAGCCTAGTGATAGGAGATGGAACATATAGGACGGCCTTTAACAAGGAACACGTAGTAGGGACACTGGTTTAGCCTAAGGGCTTAGAGTTGTGATCGCTGATAGAGACCCTGTAATCAGAGGCCAAGAACTAAGAGGGGAGAGCCAGTATGGGCAGGTTAGAAATCTGTGTTTTTTGTAGCCTCCCCTTGCTTCCCAGCCTCCACTCTCACAAAACACCCAGTGTCTTAGGGTTCACACACACCTGCCTTAACCACACATCTCCCACTTCCAACCTTAGCATCTTTAGGGGGTCTCTGTGCTGATTGGCATTGAGGCTTCCTAAGCAGGCCTCACTGTGCAAACCACAGGTGAGCATATAACCTCTTTACATGCCCCAGGAAGGCTTCTGGCTATGCCAAAGACGGGCTCTACAAACACCTTCCTGCAGGCTGTAGCCTCTACCCCAGAGTAGTACCTAAGCTGAGTGCCAAGCCAGGATAACCTGAAAACACAGCAAGAATTTGATGGGCCAGATTTCCTTCCTCCTGCTCCTCAGGAAGTCCCACCCCCACACTCCACCCTAGTTCCTGTTTAGCAGGGAAGATGTCCAGATCAGCTTCCTTAACAGCTGTTCCTTATGTTCTCCGTTCAGACTGGTGACCTAGAGGCTCAGTGAGATGACATGAGGTTAGCCCTTCTCTAAGTTGAGCCATCTCCTGCCTACCTTCATTTTGAGGTCTGCAGAGAGCAGAATTAGCAGAAGTTGACCTTCCTGCCTCTGCAAGGAGGAGAATTCAGCTGCAGAGACCTAGCATCAAGAAGCTGGCTGGTCAGGCAGTGGTGGCACGCGCCTTTAATCCCAGCACTCGGGAAGCAGAGGCAGGCAGATCTCTGTGAGTTCTAGGCCAGCCTGGGCTGCAGAACTAGTTCCAGAACAGGATCCAAAGCTACAGAGAAATCCTGTATCAAAAAGCTAAAAAAGAAGAAGAAGAAACTGTCCAACACATATTGACTGCCCAGTGTGATTAAGCACAGTACACAGTGTATCCAGTGATCACAGCAGATGAACTGTTCCTTAAGAAGACAGGCAGCACTGGAGAGTAATCCGGGGTCGACTGGAAGTGAGGAACATTGTTGTGTGCATGGCATGGAGGAGCTAAGGGCCTCTCATCACCTCCCAGAAGGTCAGGGAGACCTTCCTGATGAGACAACCTCGTGGAACCTGGAGGATAAAACTAGCTACAGACAGACCGGAACCTTGTATTGTGTGGGCAAGCAATGAGGGTGAGTAAAGCAGGGAGCTAGGGACAAGCAAGGGGCCTGAGAAGCTCAACTGGTGAGTCGTGGTCTCTGTGATAGTCTGGACCCTGAAGAAATTCTAGTGGACCAGCTAGTGTCGGGGGGCGGGGGAGCAAGACTGACTTGAGTGAGGGGAATGGAACCAGAAAGAAAGAATTGAGAAAACCTGTCAAGACCTCAAGGGGGCCTGCAGATGTTTGGTTTGGAATCCAGAAACTGAGTTCCAGGCGGCCCTGTGACCTTGGACCATCTCTCATATTCTTCAGTCTTCAAGTTCATCATACATCAGATAACCTCTCATAGAAATAAGACAGTGGGTGAGGCAGACACTGAGCTGCCGTCGTGTGTTCTGCAAGGATCTAGAGCAGAAGCCTAGCAGGATCCTAGCCATCAGGAGTCAGAGTCTTCAGTTCAGGGTTGGCAGGTGGGGAGAGGAGGATGCTCTTCACTCTGTGGCTAGTCCTGGAGTTGGATGAGTCCTACCAAGGTCATCGCATCCATTCCCTGCCAGGATGGGATTGGTCCCACAACCAGACATCTCTGTGTTGGGAGTCACTGACTTTCTCAGCCTCCTAGGCTCATCTGGCCAGGATGGGATCCTTAGGAAACAAAAATCATATCATAGGGTTCCCTGGGAAGATATGTCACATGATTCAGGGTCTCCCCGCTCCCACTCTTGTCATTTTCTTATCTAGCCCCAATCTTTATGGTTGGAAAGGAACTTCAAGACCCTATCTTAGTGAAAATGGAAAACAAAGGTTTTATATCTGCAGAGCCATTAGCCAGCTTCCCCTTGATTCTCAGTCCCAGATATGCCACCCCAGTCCATTAACCTCTCCCCTGCCAGCCCTCCCACCATCCCCCGCCTCTGGGAACAACTTGGTTCCCTGTGACCCTCATAAACTAATGTGTTGAGAGTTTCATGAGGTCCTGACCCCCAGTACATGGGTGTGCAGTCTGGAGAGGTCTCTGTGCCGTGGTGGCTGGCAGCTCACTCCCAGACACAGGACTCCCCCATCCCCCGCCCATGCTCATGTCCTGGAAACTTCCTTCCATGAATCTCACCTCTCTAGAAAGATAAGCCTTTGCCAGGAGTCCACCTTTTTTATGAGGGGAGCCGCAGGCAGGCTTCTTGAGCACACCCAGACTCCCATTACCACCACTCCCAAGCTTGCTTTAAAAGAGACCACGCGGGGGTGGGGGGTGGGGGGTGGGGGGGAGGTGAAGATGGAGGAGGGGGAGTGTCTGTGTCATAAGCAAGGGAAGATACTTGGTGAGTGGTTAAGCCCTGGATGCATCACTAGGGACAGTCTGAGGAGGAAAGAAACAGTACTTTATTTGGAAACAATTCTGCTGAGATGCAGTATCTCAACGTCTCTTTCCGGCTGTTTGCTGTGAGGTGCTTGCTGCATGCTCAAAATAGGGGCTGACTTTTAAAGTTGCAGGCCAAGTTCTGGGCCTGGATCCAAAGGAGCCAGCTCAGGCCTGATGGTCCACCCTGATCATTAGGGGAAGGGTCCTAAGCAATTGTCTGTTCTGTGTCCCCCTCATTCATTATGGTTCTGGGGCAGTCCTTTCTTGAAGCCTTTTTGTACTTGGAATGACCCCTGAACAGGAAGACACCCAGGCTGGGGCAGAGGAAGGTTCCCACAGAGACAGTCTCCAGGTGGAGACTCTCCTTGCTGGTCTCACCTCTGAGACAGACTTTATGCTTATTCCTGCCATCACTTCCAAACCTAGAGTGGACAATAAAATCAGTGCTTTCTGCTTTTTCCCTGAAGCATGGTGAAGCAGGCCCAGTTGTTTTTTTTTTAATTAAACTTTTATTTTGCATGTGGGTGCACATGCACTATGGTGTACAGGTGGAGGTCAGAAGAACTTGCAGAGAAGTCTGTTCCCTCCTTTCACTATGTGAATTCTGGGAATTCAACTCAAATTGGTGACAAGTGCCTTAACCCACTGTAGTTGGATTTTTCTTTGGGCTTCCAGCTTACAAATAATGACAGAGAAACTTATTATTAATTACAAAAGCTTCAGCCTTAGCCTAGGCTTGTTCCTATCTAGTTCTTATGACTTAACCCATATTTTTTAATCGACATATTTTTAATCTTTCCACAAGGCTCATTACCTCATCTCAATCTGTGCATCCTGATTCCTCCAAGCCTGACTGGCAATTCCGTCTTTCTTCTTTCTAGAGTCCTCTCTCTGCCCGGATGTCCCCCATTCTTTCCTGCCTAGCTACTGACCATTCAGCTCTTTATTACACCAAATACCGCGACACATCTTCATATGGTAGAAGCAAATATTCCGCAACGACCCACTGAGCCATCTCACTGGTTCAGGATTCAGTTTTCAAAAGGAATTGTGAATTTTAGAAGGTAGAGGCAAGCCAAATACATTGGAAGAACAAATGAACATTGAAGGAAAAACCTGTGAGCTCCAAAGAAAGCTTGCAGTGTTAATTAATAGGAATATATGCCAATGTTGGTCTCCTGGTGTTGACAATGAGCCATGGTTGTGTGAAGCCTGAATGTGAAGGGAAAGTGGGTGGGGGTAGGGGGGAGTGCTGCAACTTTTTATTGAGAAAATAAATAAGAGCAAGTGCTGGAGAGGAGTCAGAGGAAAGGGGACATTTACATACTTCTGGGGAGAACGTTAAATCAGAACAGAAATTAGTATTGAGGTTCCTCAAAACAGAGCAGCAACAACCAAAAAATGTAACTCATGATCCAGCTCTACCACTCCAAGTCAACAGGCCAGAGAACTGCACATCAGTGTTTATGGTAGTGTTATTACAATAGCAAAGCTAGGAACCCATCTAGATGTCCCTCAATAGAGGAAGGATAAGGAAAAAGGAGGGGGGGCGCTGGAGAGACAGCTCAATGGTTAAGAACACTGTCTGCTCTTCCAAAGGACTCAGATTCAACTCCCAGCACCCACATGGCAGCTCACAACTGTCTGTAGCTCCAGTTCCAGGGGATCAGATGCCCTCATACAGGCATACATGAAAGCAAATGGCCAATGCATATGAAATAAAAATAAATAAATTACTAAAAGAAAAAGAAAAGGGTGGTTAATATTCACAATGGAACTTTATTCAACCCTAAAGAACAAACTGTGTCATCTTTCAGGAAAATGGACGCACCTGGAGATTGTCACATTAAGCAAATTAAATCAGACTCGAAAAGACCAATGTCACATTTGAGGGCCTAAGATTGTATAGAGATCTATAGGACCATGTATGCATCCGTGACATAAAAGCGGAAGCAAAGCTGTCTGGGAGAAGCAAAGGGACTAACAGGAGGGGAGAAGGGGACAGAAAGAGGTTATGTGGAAGGACATGGCCAGAGTACATCGTATCATTACTTATAATTACATCATATTATACATTATCATTCAAGGCTAGCCTGATCTACAAAGCGAGTTCCAGGACAGCCAGGGCCACACAGAGAAACCCTGTTTTGGAAAGTCAAAAGAAAACAATAAAACAAAAGCAACAAAAAGTTGCCAAAAAAAAGGTGGAGGGAGTGGAGAAAATGGCAAGGAGAAGTCAGATGGCGCGAGAGTCACAAGGAGGAGTACGTGCTTAGGCGTGTGACCCCCCTCACCTAGGAGCACACAGAGCTCTCCTAAGCTGCAGCACTTAAGACCAAGTTCGCCCAGGACCCCCATCCTCCACACCTGGCAGATTTCCGAGCTGAGATCCGGCTCCTGGGCCGTTCATCTCTCCCACAGACTCTGCAAGGCTGAGTCCTTAACCTGCTTTTCTCTTTCCCTTCCCAAGCTCTCAGCTTCTGGTCAGAGATGGCAGATTAAAACAGCAGTGGTAGCCTAGGCCATCCCAGGGGAGACATAGTGTTTCAATAAAATCTAACGTAGAGAGTCTGATGTGTGTCCCAGCATTCACACATTGAAACCATACTTCAGCACACACGTTGACACCGTACCCCAGCACACATGGTGACACCATACCCCAGAACACACGGTGGCACTGTACCCCAGCACACACATTGACCCGTACCTCAGCACACGTGTTGAC
>JAQHUG010000098.1:1722909-1776206 GCA_028555095.1 Dicrostonyx torquatus
ACTCCGTACCTCAGCACACACGTTGACTCCGTACCTCAGCACACACGTTGACTCCGTACCTCAGCACACACGTTGACTCCGTACCTCAGCACACATGGTGACACTATCTCAGCACACATGTTGACTCCATACCTCAGCACACACGTTGACACCGTACCTCAGCACACACATTGACTCCGTACCTCAGCACACACATTGACACTGTATCTCAGCACACATGTTGACTCCGTACCTCAGCATACCTGTTGACTCCGTACCTCAGCACAATGATATTGAGTGATAAGGCCTCAGGAAGAGTGATTAGGTCATTGAGGGCAGAGTCCCCTTTTTACAAAAGAGGCCTCCGAGAGACGCTCTAATTTCCCATATGTGAGGACACAGCAAGGGGGTCCTTTGAACCAGAAGGTGGCCCCTTACCAGACAGCGAATCTTCTAATACCTGGATCGTGAGTTTCCAGTCTTCCAGAATATGATCTGTACATGTTGTTCATAAATTAGCCCACCTATAGAATTTTGTTACAGCAGTCGGACTGGATTAGATGAAAAGCCAACATTTAGGGCAGGTGAACCTGGAGTATGGGCTGGCAAGATGGCTTAGCCAGTAAAAAGAACAGGCCATGTAAGCCTGACCACCTGAGTCAGCCCCTAGAACCCACAGTGGAAATAGAACTGACTCCTGAAAGTGTTCTGATCTCCATATATGTACCATAGCTTGGATGTTCATGTATGAGCACATATACACATACACTCTCTCTCTCTCACACACACACTCATATATACACATATTCACACATATACACACATGCATGCACATAGACATATATACACACATATTTACACATATACACACATACATACATGTGCACATACACACACCACACACATATATACACACGCGCATACACACACACATATACACATACCATACACACTAAAAATAAATAAAATAAAAAGCTTAAATGTGAAGGTAGTTCAAACAGAGGAGCCCTCAGCACCCATTCGTACACTCAGAGAACCCTTGGGAAACTTCCTACCCCAGCCCAGCTCAAGTTACCCACTCCCTCCTTTCTGGTGCCCTCAAGATAGGTTGCTCATGAATGCTTCCCTCCCCCATTCCTTCACTTACCCACCTGAGTGAATGGCTGTGGAAAAACCCACCATCCACGTATTCAAGATGAGTACCAAGCCAGGTGGTTCCAAGGTACATTCACCATCAGGGCTGCCTTCTTCCATAGTCCTAAGTCTCTCTTGTCACTGCAGTTCTAAGAGCTTTCCTTCATGTCTCTTCCTAGGACAGGAGAGAAAGAATTAGGTACCACTTCATCTAGAGTAACCCCATGTTCCTAAGATTAACATTTCGTTCTGTCTTGTTTACCTATTTCTTTAGCCTTGCTGTGACAAGGCCAGGCCTGGTGAGCACCCAGAGAGCTGCTGGAGGCTGGGGATGCTGCGGTGGGCCAGGCTCAGAAGCAGCAGCCTACCAGCTCTTGCTCATATTCATCTTGGCTTCCCTGGTTCCACCAGTCTCCACTCTCAACCATCCCACTCCTGGCAACAAGCTGGGCTCTGGCCAAGCAGAAATGGCAGCAGCACCCCTCTGGTGTCTTGTTGGCATTATTAGGAAAGTTGGCTTTGAAACCACAGAGGTGTTTCAAGTACCGGGGGAGAGAGCTCAGGAAGTGGTGGAGACAGCGAGACAGCTGAATTAAACAGCATCTGGTTGTGTGAGTCATTGCTCCCCTGCCTGCCACCATAGTCCTTGTATGAACCTTGAGCTAGTGAGACACTTCAGCCCACTGAGTCTCTCCTAGAAGCAGAATCAGAGCACTTAGCCAAGAATTACTGCAAGGAAGGATTCCCTGAACTTTATGGGCCCCAAGGTACTACATTACAATTTCCTGAGAAGGTACTCAATAGTTGACCACGGTTGGTCCCGCCCAGAATAACCCAGTACAAGCCCATCCTTCTTAAACAGCTTCTCCTGAGACCTGTGGCCCTCTCCTCATGGCTGACCTCATGTCGTTACAACATGACATAGTGTATTCAGTAATCAGCACAGCTGCCTTCTCTCACTGCCTTATTTTGCCTCTGGTGGCAAGCTTTGCTGGTTTGATAAAACTAGTTTGCTTGAAAACTACAATGGAAGCCCTGTCTTTGCCAACCACATGTCTGGGTTCCACTTCTCCTGGTTTTCTCCATGGTGACAGAGAATTCAGGAAGGTTGAAAAAGTCCCCATCTCAAGCTTAAGTTTACCCCAAAGGCCAGCCAGGCAGAGGGGCACCTACAGATCATGAGCCCCCATAGTCTCTCCATGGTATGCAGCAGGCACTAGGACATTCCCATCAATGTTCTTGAATAGGCTCCTCCTCATTGATGTGAGGGAGAGAATGTCATCCATACTGCTCAACAGATGAGCTATTGGCTTAAACAGTGGGTTCATTGATCTGGATGGCAGTCAGGTTTTTGGGCATCTGAAGAGTCTTTGGGCTCTTTCCATTCCATCCATTGGGTGATCAAGATAACATGGGTTGGTTGTAATTGCAAAAGGCCAACAATAACTCAAACTCCCATGTACCAGTGTCCATCACTCCTTCTCCTTCTCATTCTGTAACAGCCCTATGAGATGCACATTGCTATTCCCCTTTTGCTTTGGTTTTATCTTTTGACATGGTCATACTATATAGGCCAAGCTAGCCTTGAACTTAACGATTGCCCTGCCTCAATCATGGGCGTGCTGAGATTACAGGTGCATGTCACCACACCCAAGCTCCTAGTCCCATTTTATGGACGAGAAAAGTGAATATCAAAGATGTTATCCCTCTTGGTTGGGTCACACATCGAGGGTGTGCTCTTTCCACTGCAGTATAGGATTTCTCAGCCCTTATATTTAAGGACTTTTAAAAATTTTGTGTTTTTTTCTTTTCTCTATCATCCTGCTACAACATAAACACAGCTATGAAAATACACTAATGCTTGTTTGTTTTGTCGTTGTTTCTACAAGGGCATTTTAGCAAATACACAAATAGTGACCCAGCCCTAGGGAGGTCACAGGCTCTCTCTTCTTGCTTCTGTATTTATGTTCTCTTCATTCTGGCCCTGTCTTCTGCTTCTCTCCTATGCCTTTGTGTTCCCCCAGGGTGTTTCTCTGTTTTCCCACCTTCCCTCATCATCTTTTCTGCTCCTTTAGGCCTTGGCAGCCAATCCTGTACCTTTAGCATCTCGTTGCCAAGCAACAGACTTTCTACCTGCCCCATTGTGTTAGAATCTCCATGGCAACAAATATTGCCAAAAAGGAAGGGAGGGGAGAGTTATGTGGGTTGCTAGAAGACCCTGTATTTCAGGACATTTGTGCCACTTTGCTGCCGTAAAATGCTCACTCTCGGGGTTCCCAGAGGGTATCACAGTTTGCTTAAACCTAAACCTTCTAGATGGCTTGTCAAGAGACATAGTGTGAGTCAGGGGAGATGGACTTCAGCTTAGGGATGTTCATGTGTAGTGCAGGATTGAGAGCCATGAGCACTCTTTGCACGGACAGATGGAGCAGGGCCATGTGACCACCTCTTTGTGAGATAGTTCTGACAACCTAGATAAGGCAGGTGGTGAGACAGGTACTGAAGAGTTTTTCCACAGGGTACAGGGAGGGCTGCATGTGAACATGGTCTTGCTCAGAATGCAGCATTGAGGAAAGGCTAAGGAGTAAAGGATGGGGCATAGCATAAGATTCTGGCCCCACAGGCTCCCACCAGAGATCTAGGGCATGTGGCATGTAGGAGCCCTGACAATTCACCATCTGTCCTTAGGCAGCGGGTGGCCTCCCCTCAGCCTCTGCTTCCCTTCCTTCAGAGATGGGGGGGAGGGGATTCTGTTGGGGAAAGGAGGAAGAGGAAGTGGGAAAGAGATGGGGGTAGCTCGAACTCCCAGCGCTTATGCTGGAGTACAGCAGGGACTTTAGCTCTTCTGTCCACAGACTCCGAGGGATGTCCTGAAAGATGTCCTTCTGGTGTCCGGCTGGGAAGGGGAAGCTGAAGCCACCTTATGAAGAACATAAAGACAAGCCGGGCAAGCCTGAGCTGGTCAGACCGCCTGCCACCCCTTCCCGTGTGGAGAGTGACCAGCCAGGACTCTTTGGAACGTACATAGCCTCATATGATAAAACTTTCTCTCTCGTGGACAGAACAGGCTGCTCTATCTGTGCTTACTATTCAAGATAGAGCGGGTGGACAAGTGTCCATCCCAGGACCCAACACTCACGGGGACTGTGATGATGTCTAACAACCCCATTTCACTGGCATTTTCCTCAGTGGTACCCCTCGTGTGCACTGCATGGCTTTACCAAGGCCACAGGTTATCATACCTCTGGCCCTGGACGTTCCAGGCAGAGGAACAGCTCTGTCAGCTCCAAGCAGGCAATGAGACAGACACAGTCTCATTATTTAATGCTCTTTGTGCTTAGAAGGTTCTCAGCTCTAAAACAGAGCATTGCAGATTGTTTTTGTTTATTTGATTGTTTCTGAGACAGGGTCTCCCTGAGTAGCCTTAGCTGCCTTGGCACTTGCTCTGTAGATCAGGCTGACCTTGAACTCTTAGAGCTCTGTCTGCTTCTGCCTCTCAAGTGCTAGGTTAAAGGCATGAGCCATCATTCTCAGACAGTCCCGGTTCTCAGTCTAGTGGGAAGGAGAGCAGATGGGGCCTTCTCCCTAGCAGGGGTGGAGGAGCACCCAAACATCTTCTCCAGCTGTGCTCTCCTACCTCTTTGGCCTGTTCGTGCTCTTGTATGCATGGCCAGACTCCCAGTGGGGGACACCCTCCTGCTGAACAAGGCAGTTTAGATGCTCACCACTGAGAGTGAGTCAGACACTCCAGACACTGTTGTGGAAGGAGTTGGCTGATCTTCTCCTAACAGCAGTCTGCAATTTGTAACTGAAAGGCTTTTCAGGACTCTCCTCCTGGACCCAGAGATTCTCCTTCTAAGAATGAAGCCTGAGGAAAAGATCTGAAACACAAGCAGAACTGCCTTTAATTCCCGTGCTCAGGAGGCAGAAGCAGGCAGATCTCTAAGTTTGAGTTCAGCCTGGTTTACAAAGTGAATTCCGGGACAGCCAGAGCTACACAGAGAAATCCTGTCTCGAAAATCTGAGGGGAAGAAAGAGAAAAAAACTGCAACTGGGGAAAACTGGAAAAACCATACGTGGGCAGCAGTGGTGGAGGGGTTTACCGGGGTTCAGGCAATATATTCCCATAATGATTTATGATCCGATAAATGTGTTTTGAATGACATTTGGAGACTTAAAGTAAAAGGTAAAGGTGCCTAGTACACAGTAAAGAAGTGCACACTTGTAACTATAGTACAGCCACAGTTTTACAGTGTATGTGGATCTTGGGGGTTTGTTTTTTCTAGTATATGTTGTGATTTTATTCTTTTTTTGGTTTTTCGAGACAGGGTTTCTCTGTAGCTTTGAACCCTGTCCTGGAACTAGCTCTTGTAGACCAGGCTGGCCTCGAACTCACAGAGATCTGCCTGCCTCTGCCTCCCAAGTGCTGGGATTAAATGCGTGCACCACCACAGCCCGGCCCATGTTGTGATTTTTTTTAAAGAGTAGTAACTACCCTTTTGGTTTTTTTTTAAGTTTAATTTTATTTTTATGTGTATGCATATATGTCAGGTTGTGCTGGTGCCTGCAGAGGCCAGAAGAGGGCATTGGATCCCCTGGAGCAGACATTGCCAGGGGCTAATCTGGGTGCTTGGGCATGGTACTCTGAGCCTCTGGAAGAGCAGCAAGTACTCTTGCTCTGAACCAGCCAGCCGTCTCTCCAGCTCGAATAATAATCATTTTAAAGTACTCCCTATGTGTTCCTATGCTTTGTCCGTTCCATCTTCACAGTTCAGTGATATTTGTCATCCTTGTTATCTAGAAGCAAGCAAAGCTTGGGAGGCTAAGCAACTTTCCAAACCCACACACCTCATAGACAGAGTCAGGTCCTCCACACACCCTAAAAAATAAAACAAACAAACAAGCTGAACTGTCCTTCAGTGTGTGGTGAGGGTAGGAGTGTGGTTCGCATCTGCCTGACTTGTATCTGGTCCAAACCTGGGAATGCCAGTACATTCCAGCTGTGGAGATACTCTGTTCGGCTTGTCAGGTAGCCTGCTCAGACCGTCTATCAGCCCTTGCAAGTGGAGACCGTGCTGATCTGAGACCTCGCGCACACTTCCAGTGTGCTGAGGCCCAGAGTATTGCAGGCAAAAAACCAGTCCAGTGTGGGGGAGGATAGGTGGGAATGGTGGGAATCCCCCCTAGGAAAGCAGCTTGGATCTTGAGCATTCCAGAATCCTGGAGAGCTGTCTCCTAACCTCCCATCAAGGAACCTCTCTTCCCCTGGCCCAGCCCTGTGCCCTAAGCTTTGCTGAATGACACACCTTCATCTGCCCAGCTGGAAAACTCATCCACGGAGTAATGCTGGAAACCTTGTGTTGGGGGAGAAAAATCATAATAAGGTGAACGTGAGAAAGATTGAGCTGATCAGTCCTAAAGAGACCTGTCGTCTGGCTGGCTGCCAGGGTCTCTGCTCTCTCTGTCTTCTTGGAACTCCCCACCCTCAAGGCTCCACACACAGCTGCTCCCCTCACCTCCCTCTCCCACAGCAGCCCAGCCTGGGTCAACCCGCCCTGTACCTAAGCTGTCTCTTAAGAACCCAGCAACCGGTTCTCAGGACCTAGACATCTACATCTGGTGGCTTCGAACTCTATAATCATCATCATAGGAGTCAAACACTAAGGTAGGGTGTTTGGCATTGGAGGTTGTGAAGCAGGAACATTCTGGATTCCAGGAAAAGTGCCTGGGAAGAGGGGGAGGAGAAGAGGATGGGGAGCAGGGGGAGGAGAGTGGCTTCTCTGCCCAACTATATAGTTGTAGGAAACTGTGGGTGAGTTCCATGCTTCCCAGGCCCAGCCCAACTTCCCCAAGAGACACTTAAGACAGACCTCCAGCCCCCTGTGATTTGTGGGACAGTTTTAAACCATTGATTTTCATTAGCACTAAATCAGTCCTCTGGGCTAATTGAAAAGGAATCAAAGATACTGCTTTGAGTGGAGCCGCTGGATGGAGCAAATTAGCGAGATATACCAGATATGCTGACAGCAGGAGTCTGCAGCCAGGAAGTTCTGCGGCCCCTCCCTGAAGTTCAAACTCCAGTTTGGTGTCTGTAGCCAGGAACAAGCCCCCAGTATGAGGAATTAGAAAGTTCATTCTGTTTTTAACTAGAGGGGTAGAGGTGAGATGCCTAGGGAAATGGGGTGACTGGTTCTGAGATCTAGGAGAAAGATAGTGCTGGTTCTGTGTGGTGTTTGAGATCTCAGAGCGCCCTGTCTTTGGCAGCCTGGGTGTAGATGGAACAGTTCATGGTCAGGGAACAGTTAGGGAACGCTGTTTGGGGAAGTAGGTGACAGGCATTCCAAATCTGGGTTTTGCTGCATTCAGAAGCCTCTGTTGGGGATCAGTAGGGTTGGAGTAGAGGCAGGGGCTGGACCCCTGCCTGGCGATTTACTTGAGTTATGTTGAGAGTACCTGAGAGTCCCTCAGGACCCCATCTTTCCTCTGTAAGCATGTCACCATCTGGTCAGAAAGGAGGCCATGTCAGCCTGCAGGATCAGGGTATTCCTAAGAGCTGGCAGAAGCCTGGGGCTCAGAGGGGACATGGGAAGGAAATGATGGATCCCATTGCCTTTGAACAATCCTAATTCCTGTTCTGAGCCAGGAGCCAGCCAGGCGGGCGCTGGGGTACTGAGCCCACACTGCTCCCATGCCAAATTGTAGCCATTTCCTCTGCCTTCTGCCAATCCTCTGCCCACTCAATGATACCCACTAGCTGTCCGCCCTTGTCTTCTCTCCACAGTGCCTAGGGTGATTCCCTTTTCTGCCAAGGACCTGGCAACTGAATTGCAGGGGTGGGGATGCCCTCAACATCTCTGTCCTCAGGCTGCCAGAGTGAACCAAATAAACACTAACAAATGTCTCTTGAGGCTGTCTTCAACTCCAAGGGCCTCTTCACAAATTCCAGATCTGAGAGAGACTGAGATCTAACATGGACAGGAGTCTGAGTGGTCGCATCAGGCTCTTCTGTCATTTTACACTGTGACTCGGGATGAGCTCCTTCCTTGCAGGCAGGGGATGCCTATCTTTGTCTGTATATCTTGCCCCAGGTAGCACACATGCTGTAAGATGTGGAAGGACAAGGGGCAGTGTAGTGGTGAGGGAGCTGTGAGATGTGGCAAAGTGCTTGTCATGCAAACATAATGACTTGAGCTCAGTTCCCAGGATATTCATGTAAAAAGCTAGGGACTTGGTGGCATGGGCTTATAAATCCATCGCTGAAGAGGTAGAGTCGGGATTCTTAGAACTTTCCGACTAGACAGTCTATCTGAATCAGCACTGGGTCAAACAAACAAACAAAAACAAGGTTAAATTGCATTATTTACAAACAAGTTTTAAAAAAATTTAAATGATGTATATGTTTAAGAACATGTAAGGTTGAGCATGTTTCTGTGTGTGTGTGTGTATGAGAGTATGTGACTGTGTATGTGTATTCATTGTGTGGGTGTGGTTTGCCTGTGTGTATCTGGTTGGAGTATAAGTGTGTATATCTGGGGGATGAGGTGCATATCTCTGTGTTTAGGCACAGGCATGTGTGTCTCATTTATGGAACATATAAACATCAGAAATTTGCTGATCACGAGATAGGAGGTCAAGGTATTAACAGATTCACTGTAAGGGGCCGCCTCGCGTCACTGGGTCTTCCGGGTCTTCATATGACAGAAGGACAGCATCCTTAAGCCAGTTTGAAGAAGGTACTAATCCCATCTATAAGAACTCTGCCTTGACGTAGTCACCTCCCAAGGGCCTGACCTTTAAATGCTATCCTTGGAGATTCATCTCAGCATGTGGATTTTGGGAAAACAAAACGATTCAGACCATGGAAGTATGTGTCTGTGTGCACAGTGTCCAAAGGCTGAAGCAGCAGAGTCACCTTTTTGCTGTGGCATCCAAGGACATGTCTGTCTGTTCTCTGTGAAGGTTCAGCCCCCAGGGAGCCAGACTGGGGTTCCAGCCAGAGGAAAAGCCTAAGTTGGGGCTTGGTTATGGGAAGTACTGATCAGGATTACAAAGGCAAAATAGACCCCATGGCAGATGAAGTAGGACGGCGTGAAAAGAAATGCACATGGCCTAAGACATCCCTCTGTAGCATCTGGCTTCTCGCAGGTCATCCAAGTCAGCCTCCTGGCCCAGATGTTGCCCCTAGGCTATCTTCCTATAGTGAAAGCCTCACCTTCAGGAGTATTCCTACAACTTTGCACCCTCTTTTAACACATTCCATTTTTAATGCATTTTTATTTTCTGTGTATGAGTGTTTTGCTTGTATGTATATTTGCATACCACATGCATAGCTGATGCCCTCAGAGGTCAGATCCCCTGGAACCGGAGATAGAGACATTTGTGAACCACCATGTGAGTGCTGAGAATTGTGGGTGTTGGGAATAGAACCTGGGTCCTTTGAAAGAGCAGCTGGTGCTTTGACCACTAAGCCATCTCTCAGCCCACTGTGGAGAATATTAACTTTATTATTTTAAAATTATGTGTATATATGCATGTCCATATATGAATATGTGCACTCAAGTGCACACCCACTGAGTCCAGAAGATGGCATCAGATCCCCTGGAGCTGGAGTTCCAGGCAATTGTGAACTGCCTGGTGTAAACATTGGGTCCTCTGAAAGAACAGTATTTTGTTTTCTTTTTAATTATTATGTCTAGGTGTCTGAGGAGGTTGAAAGGATGTCAGATCCCCTGGAATTAGAGTTGTTGTGAGCTGCCTGACATGGGTGCTGGGAATCAAACTCAGGCTCTCTTCAAGAACACATACATGCTCTTAACCACTGACCCATCTCTCCTCCTGAGCAGCATGCTTTTAACTGCTGAGCCTTCTCAGCAGCCCCACACCGTGGCTTTAGACATATGAAAACTCATCTTGCTGCCTGGCTTTGCGCATCCACTCCACTCCAGTCCTGCATAGATCAGGTGACCCTGATCTATGATACTCGGGTGAAACTGAAGTTCGGGTTAGAAATGAAGCATTCTGAGCAGCGCTTGCTCACCTTTGACTGAAGAGGCTGACGTGGATGCTAATGGCAGAGAGGGCGGTCCACGCTGGGCCCAGGACATAGCTCACTAACAAGCAGCACTCTGGTGGAAAGAGCGGCCACTGCTGTAGCCTTCCTCTCCTAACTCCCCCATCTGTATACCTAGTGCTGTAAGGCGAGCGCTCATCGTTAGCACCCAAGAAGTACATTGCTCTGGACTCCTCTAGACCTCAGCAGGAAGCATCAGTGCCCATATTTGCATGGCAGTATGTAGGAAGGAGGAAGACGAGGATGTAGCAAATTTAGGTGATCCTGGCTCCAGATCTGCATCGAGCTGCCACTCTGTACTATGTAGACTGCTCCGGGCCAACAATGGCTGTGTGATTTTCCTCCATCTCTTTTCTATAGTTTTCTTTTTTCTACCTTTTTTCCTTTGTTCTCTTCTGTCCATTTTTTTTTAAATTTCAACATGACATATCCATCCTCGTCATACTGTGATTAAGATGGCCGAATTTATGGAGTGGGCATCTTAACTGCTTCCCCAAAGATCTGTGGCGGCCTCTTTAACTGGCAGCAGCAGGAGGAGCTGTCCTATCAGCACCACGACCAGACCCGGCCCACCCTGCCGTGACTGTCGCTAGCAGTCGCTAGCAGCTCAAGGGCAGATGAGGCAGAGGAAACTAGCAATCTGGAGAGTTCTCCAGCCTCATAATAGACCACCTTCCTCCCCAAACACCCTGCCTAGGCTCTGAAGAATGGAGGGAGCTAGCGCTCAGGCTCTTACCACCTTCTAAGCTTGAGTAAAATATTTATAGACCCAAAATACTTCTTGGCTCTGGGATTTGCAGAGCATTAAGTCAGTTAGCTGGCATTTGTCCTGATGGGGCCTGGGGCCAGAGTGAGTAGTCTGAAGAGATGGGATGAGGGCTGGAAGGGAGGCTTGTTCCAGCTATATGGTGAGAAGCTGCAGTGGGCTAGCTGCAAACATAGGCTTGGGATCTGGGCTCTGTAGGTGTCACCTAGGTTCTGCCATCTGTAAGCCGTGTGATCTTGAGCAAGATCCTTAACCTACCTGGTTTTTGTAGTCTGTGCCTCTGAAGTAGGGATGATGGTGACACCAATTGGTAGGACAATTGCAAGTTATTGCGATAGAATGGTTAGACTGGTGTCAGGCATGCAGCCCGGAAAGGCATCTAAAAGGAGTTTAATTTTAAAATAAAATATAAGGGGCTAGAAAGATGCTGGTGAACTAAAAGCACTTCCTGTTGATCAAGTGCAATATTTTGATGAGTGTGCTGTACACCATGCTGGGATCCTGGGGCTGCTCCACCTGAGGCCACCAGCCTCTTGACTTACTTGCAAAACATCAGGCCGTCCCACTTGACATCTGAATTTGGTTCCTTTCCTCCATGGAGGAGTGACAGATGTTCTAACATAGTTTCTACCACTGCCATGTGCCTGTTACCATACTGAGTGTCTTATGTTGTTCCTTCATTTAATCTTTCTGAAAGCTCATGACCAGATTTTTCAGGTGAGAGCTCCAGGCTTAGAAACTTGACTTTTCTGAAGCCACAAAGTGAGAAGTGATGGACCTTCCAGACTGGCCTTCCGCTTACCATGACACAACATGTTTTTCCAACTGGTCAGTCTCTTCCTTCTTCCTTTGGTACATGGTTGAGTGAAATCATATCCAGTGGGTGTAATGAGTCTTTCTCTGTCCTATCAGCCAATTCCCAAATAATGACACGAAGACTTATTATTAATTATGAAAGCTCGGCTGTCCCACTACCTCTTATAACTCCAATCAACCTGCTTTTATTAATCTACATTTTACCCTGTTGCTTTTTACCTTTTCTTCATTCTGTATGTCTGACTCCCCCTATGTTTCATCGGCATCTCCTCCACACTTAGATTATCTACTCCTACTTCCTCTCTCTGCCCAGAAGTCCCGCCTGTACCTCCTGCCTAGCTATTAGCCATTCAGCTCTTTATTAAACCAATCACAGTAATAGACCTTCACACAGTGCGCAAATATCCCACAACAGGTGGGCAGTGTTTGTCCTGCTGTAGATTTCTGACAGGAGAACCAGGCAGCTCAGCCTCCATCCCTGGGATCTCTAGCATAAACCAGACATGGAGGCTGATGTTTGTGTTGCCAGTGTGTGGGAAGGAAAGCAGGAGAGTCAGAAGTTCAAGGTCGTCCTTGGCTACAAGGACTCTTCAAGCCAACCTAGGATACATGAAACCCTGCTTCTAACAGATACACAGGCAAGTGCTACTAATGATAATAAAATGAGAGAGAGCTGTCTTTGAGGTCCTAACAACTGTTTTTTGAGGGCCAAACGGAGCATGGTTCTAAGCCTTTTGTGTTTAACTAACTTACTTATTGAAGTTATCCTAATAGACAGGAACTGATCTTAGTCCCATTTTGTATAATGGAAAGCACAAGTTCTAGAACTTTCCAGAACTCACACTATAAGCAAAGCCAGGCTTTGTGCCCAGAAGTTTATTCTTCATCATTGTAGCACTCCATCTCTTTGAAGAGCAGGGTCTGAATGATGGAGCGGATGGATCAACCCATGGGTATGAGGAACCCTGTACCACATCACCATTTCCAAGACTGAACCACCAGCCCTATTGTTGCCACTTCCTCGAAGTCTCACTAGCTATCATAACCTTAACAGACCCTGATGTCTCAATGGTGCTTCATTTTATCTTTTAGTACCCACCGGACAGGCTGTTTGGTGTGTTTCTCAGCCCTTGAGATCAGAACCTGGGTCTCTGCCACCTTGGAGCCAAATAGGCCCCACAGCAAGTACAGAGTCCCGAAATTATTTGTCTCACTAAGAGTGCAGTAGGTGCCACAGCCAGTAGGCATCAGACTGTGGCCCAGGACAAAATACCGGGCAGAGGTCTACTTATGATCTCAGGAGGCACCATTGTCCATGTCTCAGCTCAGAGGCCCCCACCCATGTGTCTTTCCCACCCCCTACTCTTTCTCCTAAGCTGTATTAGTCTCTAAAGAACTAATTAAAAAGAACAGAACCAATAGAATGAATATATACATATATTCACTCATTAATATATTCATATCATTCATTCAATAAATCCCATATATATTTGTATACACGCACATATGTAAAGGATCTATTAAAGTGGCTTACAGGTTGTGATCCAGGTAGTTCAACAGTGACTGTCTCCTGACAGAAATCCTGTAGTTTTTCAGTCCATGAGACTGGATGTCTCCATAAACCCAATCTGATGCTGGAGTCCTAGAGGATTCCTAGAGAGCTGCTGGGCTTCAGTCTACAGTGGGATCTCAAAGAAATAAGTTCTAATAGCAGCCAAGGAAGGCCTCAACAACAGGGTAGATGAAATTGCCAGCAAAAGTAAAGGCAAGCGGGCAAAAAGCAAAAGCATCCTTCTTCCATGTCCTTTTATGTGTCCAGATTTAGGTTGGGTCATCCCATCTTAAATGATCCAGTCAATAAAATCCCTGACAGTGATGCCTAACTGCTTGGGTTAAAGTTGATTCCAGATGTAGGCAAGCTGACAACCAAGATTAGCCATCACACAAGCTTCTACCCATGTGTATCTCCAGCCACCTACTAGTCACAATAGATCAGTGGCCAGGCTGAATTGTCTCCATCATCTCTCCCCATCTACAGGCCCCTGCCCTATTCTCACCCCGACCACCCAAGGCAAACAGAATGAGGGGGACAGAGAGTATAAGAGATACGGAATGTTGGGGGAAGAAGAGCCCCCCACCCAGTGCTGCCTATCACCAATTTTCTTCTGCTCTGGTCTCCAACCTATGGACTTCATCTCCTTCCCCAGCTCCATCTCTGAGAGACACAGGACAGTATGACAGCAAGTAGAGAGGCCATCATGGCACAAGGGGTGTTGGGGCTGAGGCTGGGTACATGGTGAGTGTAGCCAGCCCATCCGCAGGGCTCAACCCCTCTCCGGTATATCTTGGCACAACTCACTTAACCACAGCATCACCTTTCTGTCCCATGAAAGGGGAATGGTAAGACTTGCCTTCTCAGGTTGCTGTGAGAATTAGAAATAATGTCTCACTAAGAGAGACTACTCCCAGGCACACAGGGAACAGCTTGGTAAGGGCAGATGTGCGAGTTCACCTTACAGTACCTGGAGATACTCACTTAGAGGCAAACTAGGGATGCCCCTCAGTGACCACCCCCCCCCGCCACAGGCTAGAATAATTTGCTGCCTGGTGAGTGACCCCCCCCCATTACTCTAAGGTTGCTGTGGCTCTCCCAGGCTCCACCTGGGACAATGGCTGTCACCTCCTAAGCAGCATCCTGCTTCCAGTCTCCTAGAGGGTGACCTTCTGAGGAGGAGGGGCAAGCAATAGCAATGGAGAGAGAGGCAGGGCGGGGCCCCAGCGACCTACCATGGTACAGTTTTAAAAGTCCTCTCCCATCATGCTTTTTAAAAAATGATGATCTAGTGAACGCATCAGTGAGTGGGTATACTCCATTAGCAAGGGAGCTAGAAGCAACCTTGGCCTTGAGACTGCAAGAACTGGAAAGCCAGCCAACCCTAGCCAGAGGGCGTGGGGACATCTGAGGCCAGGAAGTCCAGACTAGGTCCTGCAGAGCTAGGAGCTGGCGGTTCCTGGCAGATCAGGTAGGTGGGATGCTATGGGTCTTTGAGTCAGGGTACAACACCCTGGAGAAACTCGATCAATCAGGCTGAACCAAGATGCAATTTCTAGATTCTCTTAAAGATGAAGTTTCCAGAAGAGGTGGTCTGAGGGGCCTAACTGGGTTTGGTCCCCACATTGGATTCAGATTGAGATTAAGGATGGGAGCAGAAATAGGCCTTTGTAGCAGTTTACCAAGGAGGTTAGAGTGTAGAAATGCTGAAGTCTTGAGCATGGGTATGGCAGATCAGTAGTCTAAAGCCTTTGCCGCAAGTGGACCTGCTGGTCAGTTCAAGTGCTCAGAGTCCAGCGCAGCTCAGAGTTCTAGGCCAAGGTCAGCCCCCTGAACCCACATAAACCTATGGTCTAGCACCAAAGCTGACGGACATAGCTGACCAGTATAGGGGTGGCTGGGTGGAAGGAGGGTGACAGGCTAAATCCTCTCTCCACCCGACTGAGGCCATAGGCTATCAAGCAGGGTGCTCTCTTCTTGTTGAAGGACTCATGATCTGTACCTCAGTCTTATCACGCCTTCGTTTTTCAGGCATGGAGTGCTTACATACCTTTCCAAGTTCTGGCAGGTGCAGACAGTACTTGCCTGCGTTCCTCTCAGATATCTTTGTGGGAGGATGCCTCGGTCCTTTCGTGCTGGGACTGAAGACAGAGCAGGACGCTGTGCACCCCCAAGCAGACCAGGGGTGACTCACTCCCTCAATCTGACCAGGCAGGAGGGCTAGGAGTGCACAGCAGGGCGAGTAGGAGTCAGCTGAACCTTGGGTGTGGTCCTCCATGCAGCAACCGTGGAGGGGCAGAAGAGAGCTCATTGTGGTCTCTGAATGCACGTGACTTTGCTAGCCAGCTCTGAGGGAGCAAGTGGAGGGTACCTTAGGTCATCCAGTAATGTCATCAGGCCACTACAGTATAAACTAGAGGAAGGGGAGTGGGTATGGCTTCTCTTTCTTGTCATCTGTTGGGAGAACGCCTCCAAGTTGCTTCTACAGACCCACCCTGACTAGAGCATCTACCTTGGCTTCTCACAGACTAGTCCACAGCTGGTCTCAGGCCCCAGCTCAAAGGTCAGGGAGAGGTCACCAACGACATAAACATCCCCGACTCTGCTGCTGGCTTCTTTTTTGTTTTGTTTTTATTTATTTATTTATTTATTTTTGTTTTGTTTTGTTTTTCAAGACAGGGTTTCTCTGTATAACAGCATTGGCTGCCCTGGAACTCGCTCTGTAGACCAGGCTGGCCTTGAACTCACAGAGATCCACTTGCCTCTGCCTCCTGAGTGCTGGGATTAAAGGTGTGTGCCACTACCTCCCAGTTCCTTTATTATTTCTACTTTTGATGTGGTGCTTAGAAAGTTTTTATTTCCCGTAACAAAATCATGGATGTGTTCGTGTCTATACTCTGTAAATTCTTATATTTTGATTTTTTAAAGACTTGACTCTTAAATTGATCCGATTTAATTACATGTGGCTTTGTAACAGCTACAGATTCTCCTTGTGTAATTCTCTTCACTCATTAACATGGCAGAACTGGGGAACTGGGGTGGGAGAGGGAGGCTGAGATCTGGAAGGGAGATGGGGTGATGAGTGGATCGAGGTGGAAGAGAAGGAAGATGAGCTGATGACTGAAGGTTTCTGACCTTCAAGTGAGACCCTCGGTCTCTGAGGTTAGATCGGGGGGAGGAAGTGACAAAGAACAGTCTTGAGGATGCAGGATGCAGGCAGGGAGCGAGCAGAGAGGACCCATGGGCCAGGTGGTTGTAGGATTAGGAAAAGGCCCAGAGCGAGGTCATCAACTAGGAGGGTAAGAGAGTGGGAGGAGCCTGGGCCTCACAGAGACAGGTTTACTAATTACAAGTTTCTGGATTGGAAGAACTGTGGTCTGCATGTCATTGGGTTCAATGGCATGTAGAAAGATATTGCATTTGGGGGCTAGAGAGATGCTCAGAGGTTAAGAGCACTGGCTGCTCTTCTAGAGGTCCTGAGTTCAATTCCCAACAACCACATGGTAGCTCACAGCCATCTATAATGAGACCAGGTGCCCACTTCTGGCATGCAAGCATACATGGAAGAAATTTGTATACATAATAAATGAATAAATCTTTAAAAAAGATATTGCATTTCCCTCGGGAGGTACCTAAAGGACTTGGGGTACCCTGAAAGTTCTGATCCCGTAGCATCTGTGAGGTGAGTATGTCTCCATCACTGGAGAGGAGCAGAGTCAAGGAAAGCAACACAGAGCATGAGTTTTCATGCATAAGCTTACATGTTTGTCCAGATTCAGGCAGGAAGCCCACAGCTGTCTATCAGTGCCAGCACCATCCTTATGCACCAGGGACAGGGACTTGAGAGTTTACCTGACATTCTCCTTTTCTCCCATCTTTGCAGGATCCTAGTGCAGCCCAAACCCTGTCACTGACGATGCATGGGATGGCCAACGTGAATTCTGCCAGCCGCCCACACTATGCCTCTTCCATCCCTGTGCCTCGAGCTTCCTCACAGACCAGGATTCACACCCCAGGCGCTTCTCCCCAGCTGCGGCCTCGGCAGGCTGACTTGGCCCTGAGCCCCCAGCGTGCTACCTCCCCAAGACGGGGCAAGACTGCAATCTCTTCCAGAAACTCTTCGCCCAAGGCCTACAGAGGAAGAGGCACCCCCAGGGCTGCAGGGACAGCCAGGGAGTTGCCTGAGAGTATAGAAAGCCTCCCTAGCTCCCCTTGGAGCAGCCCCAGGATAACCCCCAAGACAGCCCTCTCCAGTCAGGCGGGATCCAGAAGAACTGGGGAGACACAAAGCACCCAGAGGAAGAAGACCCAGGAAGGGATCTCAGTTCACCAGACCAGGGGAAGAAGCCCACCCCAGCCAAGCTGTCATGGAGAAACTCAAATTCCAGGGCCTCCTGAAGGTCGAATGCTCCCTAACTGCCAGGGAAAAGATCAAAGAGACAAAACCTACAAACACCCTATGTCTCTGGAGCCTGAAGAAGGGGCAGCTTCAGGGACTTCCTCTCCAGTCTGCAGCCCAGTGCAGAGCATGAGGCCCTCTCCTACTTCTGGGGTCATTAGCTTTTCCTCCGCCCATCAGCAGAGCCAGCCAATCACAGCCACGGTGGCCCCCTTTCAGTACAGGTGAGCCAGGGAGCATGGAGAGAGAAAGAGGAACAATGGTGCTGAGACCAAGGGGCAAACTCACTGAGAACAGAGGCTTTGGTGACAAATGCCTGGTGGAGACTACAGGGCCAAAAGCTAGGAAAGGGGATGGCTAGAAACTTGGGAGTGTGAGACAGAGCTAGAATCTTAAATCCTCTGCTTTTTCTCAACTCTGGACCTTGACAACAAACAGAGACTCATGAGGGTGTCCCTAACAGGGCCATTTCACACACTTGGAAATGATGGAACTATATTAGGGTATTAAAGATGCCTAAGCACCCAATACACAGGCAGGAGGGTCAGCGGGTGCTTTTGACTTGCCAAGTTTGTGTAGGCCGTTTGCCACTGCTGTGTGTTAGACAAACTGTTGTCTTGAGTGCCGAGTCTTCCGTAGCTTGAGCAAAGCCTTAGCTGCTTCTCCATGCTGTTCTCATAGCGTTTCTGTGTCTGTCTGTCCACCTCTCTTTCTCTCGCTTGCACTGCTTGTGGCACGGCCTTGTGCCTGTTTATGTGCATGGTGTATTGGCAGTCTTAAGACTTCTTAAATCGCCACGTAGGTGTTGTTGTCATTGGCAGTGCCCGTGTGCTCACAGCAGTGTGGCCAACATGCCAGCCTCTCTAGCTTTCAGACATGGCAAGTTGAGTGCGTGGAATAACATTTAGTCAACTATGCTTTTTAAGTAAAAATAACTCTTTACTAACATGACCACACTGAGTAAACTAAATTTTCATTACTAATCATTATGTAGGTTACAAATACCCAAATGCAGCCAGGCAGTGGTGGCGCACGCCTTTAATCCCAGCACTCGGGAGACAGAGGCAAGCGGATCTCTGTGAGTTCAAGGCCAACCTGGTCTACAAGAGCTAGTTCCAGGACAGGCTCCAAAGCTACAGAGAAACCCTGTCTCGAAATAAATAAATAAGAAATGCATGAATGCAAACTAAACCCCTTCCTGATCATACTCACTTCCTGAGTTTCCCCCACTCCCATGCAAAATAAGAAGTAGCTGCAATTTGCATTTTGGGGTATATAAAAGCTTGTGCATCAGCCCCTGGGTACTGGGGACCTCTGAGACATCAGAGCAGCTGAAGGCCAGGGCCCTAGGAGTATCATCCTTCACTAGAGGTCAACTCACATGTATATAGATCTCTAAACAATTGTGTGCAACTTTATATCACAGGAATAAGTGTTGGGGTCTGGGACAGGGAAATTAATATCCACTATATTCTGCATGTGGTTAGGCCTCATTTGCAATGCTACATTCAGTTATGAGCACCAGGTGTTAAAAGGACATTGGCACACCAAAACACATTTAGAAAAGGACTGGCAGATTGGCGAGGAGTCCCACAAAGGTGTTTAAAGAATAATTAGATGAAGCAAAGAAGTTAGCTTGCTTTGGAACGAGAAGGTGCAGGATGGTCTGTGAGCTGTTCTCAAATATGGGAAAGGCTGTCATGTTGTAAGATGAATTAGTTTGCTTGGGGCAGCTCCAAAGAGCTGACTCAGTGTCATGGTGGCTAGGAATTAGCTCAAGACAGTTTTAAGGCTGGATAGGAAGAACTTTCCAACGGTGAGAAAGGCTGACAATAAGGCAGGGAGTTATATTACTGCAGGATCCCAGCAAATTCCACAGCCCAGGAGTTCTTAGCCAGGTGAGCCCGTTTGCCCAACTGTTCCTACTGACTCAGTGCACAGAGGGGCAGGTCACATCTGTCCCTTTTCTTTCTCCGCTGAGAGTCTGAAGCTAAAGCTGAACCAAGAAGCATAGACATGGAAGGTGTTCCTTTTTTGTTTCTCATTTGCTGGGAGTCGAACCCACAGCCACCTGCATGTTGGGCAAGGACTCTGCTCTTAAGCCACACTCCAGCCCCAGCCTCTTTGGAATGGCTTTTTCCCTAACAGCTAAACGCCTCCTGGGTGACTACGACTTCCTTTTCCTACCTGATTCCCTTCATTTTGAATTCATTCTCTGGGAAAAAGTGTCAAGGTATTAAGTAGTCTCAGGTTTTATATTATCCACCCTACAAGTCCCCTGGTATATTTACAGTCTGGCATTTTTCAAAGAGGTCGGAATATTTCCCTCTGAACATTTTAACACAACTTAAACAGAACGGTGTTTCCAGCACTCAGCACACATTGACTGCATGTTTGCATTCTGAACAGAAATGGGATTGTTGCACCTCGGAGGGGGGAGGGAAGCGCTGTCCTCATCCACCCTTAGACCTTGCACTTCCCAGGCCATCAGTGGTGGTTGGAGGATGGGTCACAGCAGGAGTAAGATTTGGATGGAGGATACCCCGGCATGCTGTAGGCAGATGGGCTGGATCTCCGCACACCCTGCACGGCCGAGAGCTGCTGCCATGGACTAGCTCTGCCAAGAGCTTGGCTAGGCCACTCATCTAAGCTCTACAGCCAAGGAGGTGCCATCTGCTCCCTAGAATCCATAGACATCTTGTTTTCGTGGAAATCTACCCTCCACCCCCAACACCTCAGGTGTATTCAGAAGCAGAGGTTAATGGGTTTCCTCCTCCTGTCTCCAGCCTGGTCTGGGGAACAAACCCAATACCCATCTTTTACTTTGCCCCAACCTCCCAGCCATATCTTTTCAAAATCCTGGGTGTGGTCAGCCCAGTGACACTCAACCACCTGCCACCTCCCACCTCCTCTTGATGCCCTTCTTTCTTGGGCCCCAGAAGGCAGAATGTCCCTCTGGCTAATCCAGTTTCTGGTCTCACACGTCCAGTTCCATCACAGCTTCCTCCTTACTCCTGATATGTTTCTGTAAAAGGGCCAATGTGCCTGCATCGTCATCGTACATCTCCCCGCTACCAGATGCTGTTTCCCGCTGATCAAGCATGCCTTCCATCCGCAGGCCAGTCTTGTAGCAGACTTTAGTTAAGGAGGGATGGCTGGCTAAAGGTGTCAGGAGAGTGGGGACACTGAGGTCACTGTTGTGGTTTTCCTCTTCTCTGGCTCAGCCTCCCTCTGACTTCTGGCCTAAGTTGCCCTGTCCTTTTGGGTTGAAAAGTGAGACAAGCCCTGGCACATATAGGGAATAGAGGCAGGTATAGATACTTGTGCGGAACCAACTAATAGCAGAAAGGCAAAGGCCACCTTCCTTCACGCTCCTGGGTTTGGGGATCCTGGTATGGACAGATGGTTCATGCTTACCTGTCCTTGTGATACTTGTGACAGACAGTAAACCATTGTGGTTTCAGACCTCGTCAGCACCTGTCTCCTCCAAGTCAGACACTGCTTATATATGACGCTATCAGTGAAACCTTTCATATATTATATAGAATTCCCTCACCTCAGTACGCTGTCCCTTTTTTCACAACAATATGTTGTCCATTCTGATTTTTTTTCCAGGAAAACAACTGTTTCATTTCCCCCTGTCCCCTTGACTGTTGTACACTTGAATGAGTGTCCCATTATATCAACACCTCTCAGGGGCCAGCAGAACAAGATCTCCTGCTTTCTCTACTCCCACCCTGCCTTGTACCCAGCATCCATCTGAGGGTGGCAGACATACAACACCTCAATGCTGCCCAGATGGCTCAGAGAGAAGCAGCAATAGCCACAAACCCTTGCTGCAAACCCAGTAAGCAACTTCAGCCTGGCCCTTCAGAGGTCATCACTCCTGGTCCTGATGAAAACCAGGCCCAGAGAGGGGAAGACGCTTGCTTGAGTTACACAGTGAGCTCATGGCAGAGATGGATTCAGAGTCCCAGACGTAGAGGTATTGGAAAAAGTGAAAACCTAAAAGACAAATTGCAGCAGCGCTTGAGACTCCTAGGGTCCCCTGGCCCAGCCTGTCAATTTCCCCTCTTGTCTGCACAGCCCTCCCTTCCCCCTCCTGCCAAGCTGCCAAAGGGTCCATTTAGCTGGCGACATTGGGCGGGGATATGGGGATAGGCGGGACTGCTCTGAGCCCAGGGTAATTGCATGTAAGGAGAGCTCCACAGCCTTTGTTCCTGGAGCAATTGTACGATTGGGGCTGAGTTCTGAGGTCTGTACACTTGGTAGCCGGTATCCAGAGACCTCACCCTTCCTTCCTGTTGGCACCATGGGCTTGTCCTTCCAGGAGTCCTTGTGACTCAGGCTGAGCCTACCCCTCTTTTCCTGACCTAGTGTGCTTGAGGTGAGCAATTCCACAGAGGCCAGATGCCCTCTGAGTACCAGGAGTCAGTGGTTTCAGCATCAGAGACAGTCCTTCCCTGCGGGTATGCTTTCTGCTTCGCAAGCATGAACATCCTAAGGGTAAGAATCACAGCAGGGCAGAGGAACCCAGGCCTGAGATACGGGGGTATCCTTCTGCTCTGTGAGTGATGTATGCTGCTGGGCAACAAAGGGCAACAGATGTTGAACATTTCAGTGCCCTGGGGACTCCTTCCTGGCCCAGCTCTGCTGCTTGCTGGAGTGTCTGCATGTACACATGTCCCCAGGAGGGGTTGGCCCAGAGAGCTTACAGCATGGTAGACGAGAGGACTCAGGCTCAAAAAGAGTTTGCCTAGCCCATAGAAGGGCTTTGAAGACATGAGTTACCTTTCTTTCTCGGCCCCACAGGTTGCAGACGGATCAGGAGCCTGGCCCCGTTCTTCAGGAAAGCTGGACCCTTGATGGATACACCAGTCCCACTAGCAGGACTGAGGACAGCTTGTCCTGCATGGGTAAGTACCCTGCCTGGGGAAGACTTCCTACGCAGGAGCCACTTGCTGTCTGGACTCTCCTTACCTCCAAGGGATGGAAGTGGCCTGGGCCTAGGGACCCACTTCTTTTCTGTTGTTTTGTGACAGGACCTCACTAAGGAGTCCAAGCTGGTCTCAAACCTGTCATTCTCCAGTGCTGGGTAATGCCACCACATCCGTTTTGGATCTATCTCTTTTTTAGTTTATTTTTTGAAGCAGAGTTCTACTATGTAACCTTAGCTGGGCTGGAACTTGCTATGAAGATCAGGTTGGCACCAAGCCAGCCCTATATTTTTCAAAAATTAGGTGTGTGTGTTTGTGTGTGTGTGTGTGTGTGTGTGTGTGTGCGTGTGTGTGTACAGGTGTCAGGGCACATGTGGAGGTCAGAGGACAACTTGTAAGAATTGGTCCTCTCCTTCCATCATATGAGTTCCAGGATTGATCTCAGACCATCAGCCTTGATAACAAATGCCTTTTTGCAGAGCCATCTCCCCAGCCCTCAGGTCTGTCTCATGACAACGAATAACCAAGTGCCTTGTGACCCACTGGCTAGGACCTAAGAGAGTCATAGTCTACACTCTGCACAGCATTTAGGTTTATGTTGATTGATTTCCTAGCAATATTAAAAAATAAAAATAAGCCGTAGAATTGAGCAGATATTCACCGAACTACACATGACAGCACACCTGGGAAACACGCTCTATCTGCCAGCTTCCCAGGCCAAGGGAAATTTACTCTGGCAAAACAATAAACTTGGTTTTGTTTGTGGTGCTGAGGAGTAATCCCAGGGGCCTATGCACGCCAGACAATGCTATACCCCTGACACCGTCAGTCCGTAATGAACTTGCTTAGAAGGCCCAAGCCTGTCCAGAAGGTTGGTCTTATAGTTTCATCTCTGTGTTCTGCTCTAGTGGGCAAAATGTGAGGTTAGCTCACAGCCTGGCCTTGGCATCATTTGGCAGTGTAGCACATCACTGTGTCTTCCCTGTTGGGTGGGTGGGAAGGTGAACTCAGGCCTTGCCGAGGACAGTCCTGGGGCAAGGCCCGGGCATTTAGAGGGTAACCATCTCCTCCCACAATAGCACGCATGCAGTGGGAGCAGGGCACGGCAGGGGACAAAAGCGAACTGGATTTCACAGGCGCTGACAAAGCATCAGAATAGAATGCGGTAACCAGGAAACTATGTGCGGCTCTATTTTTACATTTGCAGTTTTGTTAGCGTAATGGCTTCCTTATGTGTATACCACATTGTTAGGCTAATGATCTCCATACACCTAGCCAGGCGCTCCTTCCTAATTATGACCCCATGAGCTGGGAAGAGGACTTTTGTTTTTCATGTCTGCTGCAGGCTGACACTAGGAACCCTTGGACTTGCTATCTTGAAGACCGCCCTTACCAGTCAGATCTGAAAATGCCCTCTAGATCCCAGGTTAGGGGGTCCCTGTGTGGGGATGCAAGAAGCCTTGAACTCTAGAGGTGGGCTTCACACAGAACAATGGGAAGCGCCAATCTCCCCTAAGATACCAAGGGAAGGGGATCAAGGTTCATGATGCTACCTGTGTTGTAGTCCTCGCTGGTTGTCATGGTGACAGACACATCTTTGCTGAGGATCCACTGAACTCTTTGATGGGATGGATGGGGAGAGAGTTAGGATATGCCTTCTTTGTGAGGGGCCTTAGGCTTTACTGAGCTTGAAGAAGATAGAGAGGAGAGGAAGAAAGGCAACCATAAAGTTTCTGTGCTGTTTCGCACTTTTGCTTCTGAACTCACTCCGGATGTGCCGTGAGTCTCTCATTCATGCAGTCTCTACTCGGTCAGCAAATGCCCAGTGAGCATTTGCTCTGTGCCAAACAAACACTGCTGGCACTGCAGAAGAGGAGAGGGGCTTTGATCTGCTCTCAAGGAGCTCACAGTATAGGGGGTGACTCTGTAAACCCTTTCAGAGTAGTTGTTGGTGTCCCTGAAGTCCCACCCAGTGTCATGCTGCAGTAGACCCCCACTTCATATGGGAAATGGGCTCATTGCCTCCTTCTCCTCCTTCTCCCCCTCCTCCTCCTTCGTCTCCTTTTTGAAACAAGGTTTCTGTGTAGCCAGAACTCACTACATAGACCAGGCCAGCCTCAAACTAAGAGATCCACCTGCCTCTGTCTCCTGAGTGCTGGAATTAAAGGTATGCACCACCATCTCCAGGCTATTTCCTGGTTGTTGATCAGATTATTTTAATACTAATATGTGGGAAATACGAGAGTTTCCTTTAGGCTCAGACACCGTCCCTGCCTGTTGGTGAATTCCCTGTTTGATGAGCAAGGAATCCAGAGTGAGCAGTCTGTTGCCCACGCCTCCCCTGTGAGCCAGGTTTCCTGTCCCAACTGAGCAGAAGCCACCAGTCTTTCTCTGATCTTCTCATAAGCATGGGGGAGGTGCAGGGTCCTAGAAGGGAGGGAGAATGAGAATGCCAAAGAGTTCTTTCTGCCTGGAACAGAGTCCAAATGAACACTTTATAATCTTTATTTAGCAAGAAGAAATTTTCCCATGATGTCTTGCCACCATGCTGGAGTGTTGGGAATGGCCTTTATATGTGCCAAAGACTGTCCACAGCCAGCTGTTCCTTCTGCTTTTGCCCTGGGGGCAAGAGTCTAAGACTCCAGTCCACAGGTGCTTTTGTGCGTTCCCTGACTATCCCAGGGTCCGCCTGGCTCTTCCAGGGACAACTTGGCATTGAGCCCATCTGCTCACACTCAGCACCGGCTTTCTCTGCAAGGTTGTCATAAGATCTTAATTTGAAGAGGCAAGGAAACCAGGGCTGACTCTGCCACATGGCCTCATGTGTGAGTGAGGCTGTGTACAGGACTAGAAAGGGTTGCCTTGAGATTTACATGGATTCCTTAATTATTTCCAGTTTGTGGCACGTTTGAATGAGTGCTAAGTGGACACACACTGAAGGGATCTTCTCTCATAGAAACACATGTCATTGGGGAACCAGCCAGAGACTCCTCCCCACCTCCTTCTCATATGAGGGTTGATAAACACATAGACCAGGAAAGGACTGTGCAGTTGGCCTCCTGCTGGGAGAGTTTACTTCTGGCTCTTGTCTTTTCCCTTGGTGAGCAGACTCTGTTTTTAAACAACAGGTTCATGTCTCATGGACTGGAGCACAGAGTGCTCATTCTAAGAAACGCAGCGTATCTGCTAGGACTTAGTCTGGGGTAAGAGTGAGATATGAGTGCTGTGCTCTTGGGGAGAGCATGAAGAGATTGTTCTGATCTCATTGCTGCAGCACAGAGGTAAGAGCAAGCATCAAAGAACATAGTGAGTCAAAGCTCTAGTAGACCTTATAGTTCCCTCGACCTTGGCCTCATTCTCCCTGAGGAGGGATCAGCCTTACATTCATGATTGATGGTGAGTCAACAGATGGACTTAAACTAGCACCATTGCCTCCCAATTCCCCAAATGCTAAGATAGACAGCCAAGTGATAAAAATGGCCACCATTTATTGAAGCCTACTATGTGTAAGCACACAGTAGGTGCTTCTTATACAAAGTTCTTTGTGAACACAATGTGGCTCTTCAACAATGGTCTTACTCCTGTTAGAAAGGAAAAACCTCAGGCTCTGAGAGGCTCTGAAGCCTGTCTGAAGACTTGCAGCTCCAGCTGTGTCAGGATTTGAGCCTTGCTTGTCTGCAGGTCATGCCCTTCTCCTCTCATCCCCTTTCCTTTCCATCTGCCACCAGGACTCACTGTGGTAACCGCACATGATCCAAGCTCAGGCCAGTCGCTGTAGACCCTGGCCAAGTGGCAGGGAAGGAAACAGGGTCATCGAGCTACACACCTTGCCGCCATCTCCCTCTATTCTAGCAGGCCCCAGGATGTCACTGGCACCGCTGGCACTCTAGACCCATTTCATTTCATGCTGAGTTCACACTGCTGTGTTCCCTGTCCTCTAGGGACTTCTCAGCCAGGATAAGCCGGATGTCCCAGCCATCCGTGGAGAGAGACATGCAGACAATTGACCAGGAAACAGAGCAAGTATAGAGTGGATGCTATTTGTTATACTGCAGGGCTGTGTCCCTAATGGGGCAGAGGAGGCTGCAGCGTGGCTAGAGCTCAGAAGGAGCCTTTTTACATAAACACAACAGCCATCTGGGACCAAGTAGGCTTCCAAGACTTGGGGTAGGAGGGCCTAACACTTGTAGTGGCAGCTGACACTTATTGTGGCTTTCTGTAAAGCAGGCATTGTTATAAGCATATTTAATCCTTCCAACAACTGCACAAGGGCAGGAGCCTGGCTCCACAGCTTGCCTCTCAGCTCCCCACTCTGGTTGCACAGCATGGGAGAAGATACTAAATCTCTCTGTGCCTCTGTTACCTCGGTTGTAATAATAATAGAGATACTTTTGCAGCTGGGCATGGTGGGCTCACACCTGTACTTTCAGGAAGATTGGGAGTTCAAGGTCATCCTTGCCTAAAGAGTGAGTTCAAGGCCAGTGGGGGCTATAAGAGACCATGTTTTTTTTTAAAAAATAGTTTTAAATAAACAAATGAATTAATAAATAAACCTTCCCCTAGGGGGTTGTGGGAATTAAGTGCTTCCACAGGAAAAGTTTGTAGAAGAGAGCCTGATGCATAGCTATTATTTAATATATGTTCATATAAAATACATTCATTATCAAGAAAGCTGTCCTCATCACCCCACCTTACAGATGAGGAAACTGTGGCACAGAGCAGTTAAATGATTCACCCAACTTGGTCCATTCAAGATTTGAACTCAGGCATCCCTTCTTTGGTGGCCACACCCTTAGCCATGCATGCTGTGACCTCGGTGAAGAAGAAGATATGTCGAGCCCAGAGAGGGGGCAGTGCCTGAGGGAGAAGCAGTGGGATGGCTAATATAACCAAGCCAGGCTCTGTGAGGGACCCAAAGGAAGAGGCTGGAGAAGGGAGGTCATCTGAGGTATGCTGCCAGAGGGGACTGAAATAGAAAGAGAGGGATCTGGATGCTGCTGCCTTGGAGCGGAGAGTGGGGAGCGAGAAGACTGAGTGACTCCTCCTGGCGGCATTTGGCTGGCAATGAGATTTATCTCCAGAGTAAATTGAACCCAGTAGGAACAATTTTAGCAAATATCAAGAGCTGCAGAGGCTGGGCAGCCGGAAGTCCCCTTTGCCACGGTTGCCCTGGGCCAGACCCGCCCCACATTCCGTCTCCTGCAGGTGTGTGAGTGGCTCTACACAGCATTTGCCACTTTGAGTTTTCCAACAACACATAGGGTTGAGAGTGTCTGGTCTCCCTGTTTTCTGCTGCACTAAGGAAATCAAAGCATCTGCCTGTCCAACAACAGGAGGAATTTGTGTTCAACATCAGTCTTTTAATTAAACACTTACTGTGTGCCAGGTACATTTTAGAAGTTTGAGCAAAATAGGCAAAAGCTTCTAGCCAGTGCTACATATTGAGACAAAAAAAAAAAAGAAAGAAAGAAAGAAAGAAAGAAAGAAAGAAAGAAAGAAAGAAAGAAAGAAAGAAGGTATAGTCAGGTATTTGTTGACTTGTGGGGTTTATGGATGCTGTTGGGAGCTGCTCAGCACAGAGCCTCCACAGGTTCCACAGGGCATTCTGGAGATGTTTCAGCTCTGGCTTTGTGTCCTGTCCCAGAGATGAGGGGCAGAGCTCTAGCCTCATGGCACCCCTGAAACAACAAGCAACAACCTAACAGTTTAGGTTACAGTCGATCGGGGCAGAGAAGCTGAGCCATAAGGAGTGGAAGCGGTTACCGGAGAGCAATGGATAATGCATACACGCTTGTGCTTAGCCGTTCCCTCCAGCTGCCTATACAGTCCGGGATCACCTGCCCACAATGAAGGTGGGTCTTTCCGTTCCCCGTGGGTATGTCCAGGGGCCTGTCTCCCAGGGGATTCTAAGTTTTTGTCAGGTTGACACCACCACAAGTAGTCTAGGGCCATCCTCCTTCATCTGGAGTTCTCGCTCCTGGAAGGATGAATAGAGAGCAGATGAGTTAGCGACAGACTCCTCTGTGCTTTTCCTGGGAATGACACCCCCGTCCTCATCCCGAATCCTGTCTATCTCAGACTTGCCTTCATCCTGATGGCTGCAGGGAGATTCACTCTCTAAAAGCAGACAACTGCTTCAGCTTCCCCCCCCCTCAACAAAACCAGACCTCTGTTAGCTACCGTGGGCCAGTGGGCCATGGGGAAGGCTTGACCATAAGAGATGCCCCGATTCTTAGGACTCTCCCACGACTGGCCTCTGTCCTGCCCAGCGAAGGCTGCCCAGCCTCCTTAGTATTTTTATACTGTGATCTTTCTGGAAAGCCAGTACCACACAGAAACCACATCCCACATGACCCTTTTGGCAAGAGAATTAGAGTCTCTGGCTCTGCCCCCTTTAGGCTGGCTATTCAGCAGATGGAGTTCAAGAACAGGTAGCAGACACAAGAGCCGGGATGGTAGGCTCTGTCTTCCATCCTATGTGTGGATGTCCTGAGCAGACAGGAGTCCCAGACTTCAGAGAAAACTAAGGTAGGGCCAGTGAGTTTCAGGTCACTCATCCCAGTGCAGGAAAAGCCCTGGGACAGGAAAAAAAAAATTAAGAAATACCTGGCTATACCTTCTTTTGTTTTGTTTTTGAGACAGGGTCTCAGTATGTAGCACTGGCGGTCAGGAACTTGCTATGTAGACAGACCAGGCTGTCCTGGAACTCACAGAGACCTGCCTGCCTTTGCCTCCCAAGTGTTGGAATTTAAGACATGAGCCACCACACCAGGCTGTATTTTCTTTTAAGGATCCCACTGCCAGCGAGGGTAGAACTAGGAAATGAGGGTGTTCTGCAGGGTAAAAGAGCTAAAGGAACTTCCAAGAAGAATTCATGGGACCGAAGCAGGGAATGTGGAGCCTGAGCTCCATACTAAACCGGTCCAGCCAGGAGCAGGACATTCATGAGCTCACTGCATCCTTCCTGCTGCAGAGGTTGGGTTCATGCGGAGGAGGCAGGAGGAAGTGCTGAAGTGGCAAGCTCCTGCGAATAAAGCAGGCTCTGAGAAGGTGAAGTTCTCTTCTCCTCTCTGAAAGCCCCTCCCACTGCTCCAGGAACTATTTCTAGGATTTGCAGAGCTATTTTTCTGTGCCAAGTAATTGCCAGTGATACCGGTTAAAAATAATTGAAATATGAATCCATGGCAGCCCTCTGTTGAATGCTGTGTCTTATTGAGAAACCTAGCAAAAACTCTTAATAAAGCACAGAGGTGTCAGTGGGCCAGTGAGAGCAGCCGCAGAGTGGGAGTGGCTTCTCTCTGGGCAGTGCTTGCCCAGGTATCTCTATCCTGTTAAGGTGGATTATGGTTTCTGTATACATACAGTTATCTTTAACTGTTTGAAGCTCCAGAACCTCCTTAAGAAACCAATGGACATTATGTCTCCAAGGCAAATGGCTACCATCTGGACATGTGGCTGATACTTGGTGACTTGGTCTACTGACCTCCTAAATCTGGTCTGTGGATACAGATCACAAAGTTATTTTCTGTGGTAGGATTCATCAATGGGTTGGCAAGACAACCTCAGCTGTGGCCTTGTGTTTTCCCTCTGTTTTGGGGGTTTGTTTGGCCCTCAGTGAGGCAATAGGGGTTATTACAAATAGGTCAGTTAGTCCATGAGGGAAAATATTGCATAAGACTATCTCCAAGGTCCCATGCAAGCTTGTGATTCAGCGCTGTGAGACTCTGCATGGAGTATCTGCTTTGATTCTGGGTTAGACCATTAAAAGAAAAAAGATACATGCTCCCACAAGTAGTTTGCCTGTTCCTACTGAATATATTCCCATGCTCTCTCTCTCTCCCTCTCTCTTTTTCTCCACTTTCCTCTCCCTTTGCTTGCCTGGAGTTTCCTATCTCATGCCCCGTAGTTGCCATGACAACCAGTCTAGGCTGGTCTTGGTCTGTGGACCATGTAATCTAGGTGGTACAGAGCTCATCTGAGGCTCAATGTGCAAGGACCATTGTAGCTGTGTGTGGGGGACAGTTGCCACAGTGATGTATAAGACACAAATATGTGGGAACACCTGGACTTCTAGTTGGCCAGAGAAGCAAGGGGATGTGGTTTTAAATGAGTACAGTTTCAGACAGCGTGCCCTAGATTAGGTATTTCTTCCTACTTTTCCCTTCGGGATTCCTCAGAGCAGAGAAAGTGGAGATTCCATACCCTCTTGCCCTACCTAATTTACAGGACCAGTGGAGGTACAGAGAAAACGGGAATCTAATGCCATGTAGCAAGTCCAAAAGAGAACCCAGGACCCCCAAGATGAGAGATTAGGGTTAACCCTAATTTCAAGTTTGTGGGTCTGTTAGGGTCACCGGGATTGAGAAGGACAGAGTTGATAAAGCTGAGACAAGAGACTGGCTGTACTATATGTCACTTCCTCTGTCCATGGGACGGTCCCCACAACAGAACAGTATCCAATCTCTCATTATCTCGGGTACTCCCAATATGGTCTTGGGCAAGTTTCTTTCTCCAAAAAATAAAGATTTTATGATGTAATGAGACTCCCTGACTCACAGGGTTTATGAAATAAGGTACTATATAATGTATGTAAGAGGGCCCCTGGTACCTGGTTCCTGTAGGATCTGCTGCCCTAGGTCCAGCAAGCCTCTCTGTGTCATCTCTATCTGCCTTATGCAGGAGGCTTTCAATTCATTGTTGGTGGAAGAGGACCTGACCCTGTGATGCAAGTAAGCAGATTATGACTACATAGCCCTCAACTACAATCAGAAGGTAGGAAAGGCCCAAAGTTGTGTGAGGCAGTCAAGGAGGCCTTGCGAGCTGCATTGGACCTATAGAGAAAGGCCAGGCAAAGCAAAGGTACAGGGGTGGAATCAGATCTGGACAGAGACAAGTAGGAGAGCAGTAGGGTGCACAGTTGCCAGGAGACGAGGCCAGGGCTGTGTGTGTGGCAGCTAGGCCCCAGGGATTGAGGTGGTCCTTACTGAAAGGCCACCCAGACCACCACATTAGAGAACTCCTCTTGGGGATCACAGAGCTGTAGCTATGAGGGGAGGAGGGTCTCCATGCCTGCAGGTCCTGAGCCCACACCTCCCACTTCCTGGACAGCCCTCTGAGAACCAGCCACCAGGAAGAAAGGTCCCATGCTCAGGCATGAGGCCCAGAACACCTGACAAGAACAAGCAACAGCAGCCCAGCTCTGAGCTAGATTCTGCTAAGACCCAGCTATTATAGCCCTAGGGTCTCTAAGGAGCCTGTGGCTGGAGGAGGGGCCTGTCCTCTGCCCTTACATACCAGATCTGGAGCAGGCTCTCTTGAACAGCCCTCAGCCTCTGTTACCTCAGGTTCTACAGACCTCTGGAAGGGAATCAATGCCTCCCCAGACTTAAGGAGATGTCTAGTTGTCTTTATGTCCTGTGACTTTGTGTGACAAGAAATGACTTGGTTTTCTTCTCCAAGCCTCTTTGGCCCTCCATGCATCACCCTATACTGTCAGAGGAGGGGAAGGCCATGCTGCTGGGAGTTCTAAGGAATGTGTTCATGGCTTAGGGTTGATCACATTTCTGTCCTCTCAGGACTGGGGCAGGGATAGGGTGGGGGTTGACCAAGGTCTAGAACCCTGGTTCTGTTACCAGCTTTCAGCTTGCCAAGCCTCATTTTCCCTAATAGCCAAGGAGTAAACCAATCTAAGAGGACTTCCTGTAGGTACAAGCATGTATCACTGTGTCCATTATTAACTTTTCCTATGCACACAGGAGTAAATGGTAGACTCTAGTCCTAGTTTCGTACACATACGTGTGCCAGACAGACTGGGCTGTGAGAACACCTCAGACATGCTTGCCCCTTCTGCTCTGAAATGCGGCAAAACTCCCCCATACCTCTGAATACAACAGAAGTTTGGGGGCATGAAGTAGTCTCATAGCTAGATGTCCCGAGGTCATTCCCTGAAGATATGGAGTTTCCTGTGAAGGGGACAAGGACAGGGTCAGTGGCCTCCTCCTGTCCTGGGGCTACAGAGAAGTGAGAAAAGATGTTGCTGGGCTGCTCTCCCAGCGGCCTGGCTTCCACTCCACACTCCAGCTGTGCTGTCTCTCACCACAGGGTACTGAGAGGTCACCCCTGTTTACAGGCCCCACACATCTGTTCTGAGTCACGCATTCATTCATTTAATCAGTCGTCATTCACCAAATATTCCTGAGAGCCCACTATGCGCACTGGACTTTGATGGCCTTTGAGGACAAGTTCAATAAAAAAAAAAAATGGATTCTTGAGAAAGACAAATAAATGAATGATGGCTAAGATGTTAGAAAATCATGACAGTGGCTGCAGTAAACTGTGGGGAGAGTTGGGGTGCCATCTTCAAAGGAGGAGCATTCTTCACGAGGGGTTGAGGGGAGCTGGGTTTGATGACACACGTATAATCCCAGCATTCAGAAAAGATTGAAGCATGAGGAGATTAAGTTCAGCACTAGCCTGGTGAGAACTTATTTTAACAACAACAACAAAAGAAAGTCTGTGGGGGTACACAACAAACAGGCAGATCTCTGAGTTCGAGGCCAGCATGGTCTACAGAGCAAGTTCCAGGACAGCCAGACTACACAGAGAAATCCTGTGTCTTGGGAAACAAAAACCAAACAAACAAAATCAAAAACAAAGAAAAATAGAGAAATTCCCATGGCTCCAGTGTATACCACTGCTTACCATTTCTCATGGATACCACCTCACCGCCATCATCTTTCCACTGGATTCACCACTTCAGCCAGTGACCCCAAAAGAACGCCTCCGGGCTGGAGTGATGGCTCAGTGGTTAAGAGCACTGATTGCTCTTCCAGAGGACCTGGGTTCAATTCCCAGCATCCACATGGCAGCTAACAACTGTCTGTAACTTCAAGATCTCATACCCTCACACATACATGCAGACAAAACACCAATGCAAATAAAATAAAATTTAAAAAAAAGTGCACCTCCACGTAAGACTCAAAGGGATCTTTCCCCAGGGAAGGCAGGTCTCTCCCTGACCTGCCAGTGTTATTCCAAGTAACCAGTCCCTTATATGAGGACCTGCAAGGCCCTCCACGCCCCACCTGCCCTTACATCTCTCATCCACTTTCTACAGCTTCCCTTCCGTTTTCTCTCCAACCTTTTATCTTCCTTGTTGTCTTTCAAATACACCAGGAATTTTTATTTCCATTTTTTCTCCTTTTTAATGTTTATTTTGTCTGTGGGAGCTCAGAGGACAACTTTCAGGAATCAGCTCTGCCATGTGGGTTCTGGTAATGGAATCAAGGTTGCCAAGCTTAGTGGCAAGTTTGCTTACCCACTGAGCTATCTTTCTGGCCCTTCCTTAGTGCTTCCAAGTAGCTGGCATCTCTAGCTGATTTGCTATCTTTCCCATTTGAATATAAACTCCACAAGGACACAAGTGTTTTATTTTGTGTTCTGCTAAATGCCCCAGCATCTATCCCGGCTGACCTGACCCATTATGAGCAATGGGAGGGGCTTTCTAGAGACTTGGTGTTTAAACATTTGCTATTTCCACAGCCTCTAGCATAGCCTTGCCCACATCCTGAAGTCCCCACTGAGGGGTAGAGTAACACAGGGAAATGACCTGGTAGAATGAAGTGGGAAGCAACAGATAGTGGACATTGTACAGAGAGAGATGGGGGAGTCATAATCTTTTTGGGGAGTGGCAAGAAGGCTCATCACAGGACGAGCCCAGAAAGCCTTAAAGAAAGAGCTTGCCACTACTCTTTGTGGTTGATGGCAGCCCCAGCACTAGCCCAGGATGGGTAGGCTAGGCTTGCAGTCACATGATTGTGCTTCTAGTCCTTGTTCCCCGGATCCTGACTGAGGGCATAGCAACAAGAGTGCTGCCTGTCCCCAAACTCGAACAAAGTGTGGACTCCTCTGCCCACTCCTCTCTCCCTCACAGTCCCTTCTCCCAAGGTTACCTTTCAAGGTCATCAGGCAGGAACAGTCTAGCTCTTATTTCTACCTTTGTCTCTCTTCTTCTGCCTTTCCTCCAGCTCTGCTAACACTATCCCACCAGGCAGAGCCCCAGACCACCACCCCCTCACCCTGGGTTACATCATTTCCAGTCATGGGGGGGGTGAGAATGTAAAGTCCCGCAGCATATCTTTCCCTGGCCCAGTGCCTACATCTTCATTCCTCAAATTGCCTCAAGATATTAGTCAACAAATATGGTCAAATTACACAACCTATTTCCAGTACAGAAACTGGCAGAAGTGAGGTTTCGTGCTTGTTTTAGGAGATCGAGCAACTGAAGATATAAATGATTCCAAACCGGCCTCTTTCCCCACCTCTCCAGGAGGAACTGACAGGAGCCAGACCTCACAGAAGGTTACTGACATCACCAGCACCCTCCGTCTGCCCGGCTCACTCTCTCTGTCATCTTGCCATCCCTTGATGATCATTGGTCTCTATGCAATGAGCCCCAGCATTTTTGCAGGGTAGCGAAGGAGGAAATGGCTGAGTAGGAGGGGCTCAGGGTTGATCTTGGGGATGGTATGACACGGCAGAACTCCCTCTTTTCAGGAATCACTGTAGGAAAGGCTCTGTACGTACCCGCTTTATCGACGGATGCCAGAATGACTGTTGCCACGGCAGCAGAGCAAGAGGATGGTTGGACTCAGGGGATGTGAAAAGAATAAAAAAGAGTGAGACAGAGGTAGAGGTGGTATTAGGGAGCCTTGGAGTATTCCAAGATGCCAAGCTAGTGTTTAATGGGACCACCACCTGGCCATGGCAAGACCCTTTAAAGACGGGAGGAGGACTGACAGCGAGTTAATTCATGACGTCGTGCAGAGATAGTGTTTTACATCTCAGAAACTGACAGGTGATGTGCTGTGTGGGAGGGACAGGGATCCAGACTTAGAGGGTAGGAAGGGGCGGTGCCTCTCTTCTGATAAGAACAGGTTTTAGCCAAAATTTGAAGGAGCGATCTTTCCTTTATCTGCTCTGTCTTCTTCTAAAGAGAAGCAGAATTTCAGGAACTGTTTATTGAAGGAGGAAAAGGACTTGAGATTTGGGGAATAAGCTATCCCATGAGAGAAGGCACAGAGAAACAAAGAGGATACAGAGAAGAGGAGGAACTAAGCTAACACACCAAATATCAAATGAGGGAATGAGACAACCATGGCGGAAGGAAGGTCAGGTCCCGGGGGCAGTAGGCATCCGGAGCAAAGGAAATGCAGGTGGACAGAACAACACATGGACTAGGGTTTCATGAAATGCTGCAGGCTGCACTACAGATATGGACACCAGAGATGAGGGTGCAGGGTTAAGCCAGGCATTTTGGCTGCAACAGTAGACATCAGTAGATGGACATAGTTAGCTAAGACGGAGATGAATTTATATATGGGGGAAAACTATCAACAACAACTGAGAACTTGGTAAATCAGTCTACAGGTATCCTTTTCCAAATTGCAGTTTTTAGAGAAAGTAACATTCCCATGTGTTTGAATCGGAGAAATCTTGATTAAATTACAGAATGACAGATGGATAAGAATGAGTACTTTAAAAATGGCGTGTCTACAATCCAAGCACTCAGAGGGCTGAGGCAGGAGGATCTCAAGTTCCAGTTGTTTGTGACACTATTACAAGGAATCTGTGGGATCAGAGACGCTCTTTCTCTTGCTTGAATTAGGAGCTTATTCCAGGTAGAAGCTTGAGCATTTGTGTGTCCTGTGGCCAGCCTCTCTGCCTGGTCATGTTCTACTGGGATGCTACTCAACAGTCCTTTGGCCAGCTTCAAATTGCTTGTTTCCTTCAGGAACTCACAGTCTTGACTCTACCTCTGAGCTTCTTAAGATCTGAACTTAGGGCCTCTGAGCACTGGCTGCCTGGCCAATCTCTGCACCTCGCTCCTTGAAGGCAGTGCCTCTCGCCATCCCTCTAATTAGAACACATACCCATGCCTGCCTTCCTGAGATAAACATGTATGACACTTCATTTTCACAGGGATGAAGTTATTTCCCCAAGTCCTGGAGTCTGCCTTGTATTTCCTGGAGGCCAGTATTTCCATCTTTCTTTGGCTCTCTAAGGCCAGCTGAAAGTCCACTGCCCTAGTCAAACATGTCTCTGCCCAGTAACCTCCATTCTCAGCACTGTGCTAGACATGGTCTCTCTGCTCCAGTCCCTGTCCTAGAAAGACTCTCAATCCAGCCCTGGGATGGAGAAAGTTATCCTGGCATGGAGGAGAGTATCCTGGGCTCTGGTCAGCACCTGGTGTCCAGCATTCAGGCCTCAGAGATCTTTAACCATTAACACCTCCTCTGTGCGAGTTTGGCACTTGGAGAGCTACGCTGATGGGATGGACATATCCAGGATCTTTTTCATTGGTTCTGTCTCTGCCAAAGAATGGATGCTAAGTCTCTTCTGAGTCCTTAGGTTTCCAAAACCCCATTACCTATGAAGCTAATATTATAAACCCCATAGGAGCGACAGACAGCAAGAGAGCTTCAATGACTTTGACAAGGTCATGTGGTCAAGTGGAATGGGAACTCAGATTCCTACTCTAAGGGTTAGCCCCTTCCTTTTACATCCCAGCCCCTCTTCTCTGTCAACCCTGGGACCTGTTTGAACCACCCTGTCTTGTACAGTGTTCCTTACCTTCTGGGCTTACCTCAGGCAAACTGTATCCTAGAGGACTGAAGGTAGCAAGAGAGTTTCCTTGGGGGGAAACCAAAGGTGGTGTGTGGGAACTTCCCTCAGGGTCTATGGGTCTACTGGTTTCTACCCCAGACCCTACAGGGCAACTTTCTCCTGTGTCCACAGTTACCCTTTGTCAGTACCTTCACCTGTACCCCTAATCTCCTCCACAGATACATTTTCCCAGATGCAGTAGGGAACCATATACCCCATCACTCTGCAGAAAGCAAGAAGAAAAACTGGTGGGATCCTTTCTGTGCCCCCAGGGCTCAGCTCACAGACACCTCCCCCTCCCGAGCCAGAAATAGACACACTCTCTCCCCTCCCTCCCTCCCCTTGCACACACTCCACCCCTCCTCCTGTTTGCTCCCTGCCTTCCCCCTCCCCTTCTTCGCTGGGAGCTGCAGCCCGCAGTCTCTCCACGAGCTGGAAGGAGTGTAGTGAGGGCGCTGCCCGGGAGCGCGGCCCTCACACTAATCGGGCCACCCGGGAACCTAGACGAGATCCTAGCATCACAGCACGTCCCTGCATCGAGGGAGCCTCCGGGCTCCCATCCTTCCTTTGACTGATTTACATTTTTTAATTTATATTCTCCCTGCCCCGCCCCTTTTCCTTTGATCCCGCCCCCATCGCCCGCTATTTCCTCGCCTTTTCCTCTTCCCGGGCTTCCTTCCCTGTCCTTTCCTGCATTTCTTTCCCCTTCGCCCTCCGCTCGCTCCCTTGCTCCCTCCCCTTCCTCTCCCCTTCCTCCGCGGTTTCTTCCGTCTGCCCCCCCCCATCCGCCCCCTCCTCTCGCTCCCGCCTCCTTCCCCCGCCCCGTGCCTGCAGACGCGCGGATCGTCCGTGCGCTCCTGGCAGGCAGAATGCTGGGCAGCAGCGTCAAGAGCGTGCAGCCCGAGGTGGAGCTGAGCGGCGGCAGCGGCGGCGACGAGGGCGCGGACGAGCCTCGGGGAGCCAGCAGAAAGGCGGCCGCGGCGGACAGCAGAGGCATGCTGCCCAAGCGCGCCAAGGCGGCGGCGGGCGGCAGTGGCAGTATGGCCAAGGCCAATGCAGCGGAGCTGAAGGTCTTCAAGTCCGGCAGCGTGGACAGCCGTGTCCCCGGTGGGCCGCCGGCCTCCAACCTGCGCAAACAGAAGTCGCTCACCAACCTCTCATTTCTCACGGACTCCGAGAAAAAGCTGCAGCTGTATGAACCTGAGTGGAGCGATGATATGGCCAAGGCACCCAAGGGTTTGGGCAAATTGGGGCCCAAGGGCCGAGAGGCTCCTCTAATGTCCAAGACACTGTCCAAATCAGAGCATTCGCTCTTCCAGCCCAAAGGAGGCCCTGCTGGCGGCGCCAAGACCCCACTGGCTCCACTAGCACCCAGCCTAGGCAAACCCAGCCGGATTCCTCGCGGACCCTATGCGGAGGTCAAACCTCTCAGCAAGGCGCCTGAGGCAGCCGTGAGCGACGATGGCAAATCGGATGATGAGCTGCTTTCGAGCAAGGCTAAGGCGCAAAAGAGCTCAGGGACCATGCCCTCAGCCAAGGGCCAGGAGGAGCGGGCCTTCCTCAAGGTGGACCCCGAGCTCGTGGTGACCGTGCTGGGTGACCTGGAGCAGCTGCTCTTCAGCCAGATGCTGGGTAAGTCTTGCTGCTCCGCCCCACCCCGCCCCTGGTTTTCTCCTGGCCTGCTCACTGCAAGGAGAGGTGGGGAAAGCGAAGCTTCCTCCCTTTCCCCCTTACACTGACCACTGGCCAGGTTCGGAGGGGCATTCCTGCCCAGATGTGCAGAGCTGCCCTACCTCCAGCTGTGTCTGGCTAATGCATGTCTTAAAGATGTCGCTGATAGGAGCCTGGGCTCTGCTGTGGCCTGTCGGAGGTGAGGGTGGACAATGGGGGCAGGAAGACTTAGGTTCTCAGAAAACATTAGCTCCCCTGAATTTTGAAGTCCATAGTCCTAATATGGCAAATCACAGTGAGGTTGGTAGAGACACTGGCTGAGGAGTGGTCTGCGCTGGATAATATATAGCATCCAGAATTGCTAGGAGAGCACTGGTAAGGGCCCAGATCTAGAGCACAAATGTACGGGGAGCAGATGTGAGGTCCAGTTGGTCCTTGGAGCAGAGCTGAGGCTCCACTTCCTCTGTGGATCCCGGGTGGGAGCTTGAATCGGATTTCCCGGGTGTGGGGGACCTGGCAACAAGAAGTGTCTGGGGCCAGGGAGGCGGGCAGGCAGCCAGCTGCGCGCATCTGGATGCGTCCTTTTCCTCAGCCCCAAGCAACCACCACTCCCATCCCCCTAAGTGTTTTAGGAAAAGGTCTGGGCTTTTGCGCGGAGACTGCAGAGAAGCCTTTGCCCTTTGGCTAACGAAAGCCAAGCTGGCGGGAAGGGAAGAACAAAGCTTCCTCGGTGGAGGAAGCTGGAGAGCTACTCCATTGTTCTCCAAGCCTGAACAGTCCGAGCAAAAAACCCGGAGCCAGCCCGGGAACTGTGCTTTCTTTCTGTAGAGTCCCTGTCCTCAAACAGGGATACACGGAGGATGTGCCTGACGAGGCTACAGTGTCTCGGAAGCTTGCACCGGCAATGCAGGGGCTGCGGGAGGTCGGCTGCGAGCCACCTTGAGTGCACGGACTTGTTGCAGGGGGTGGTTTGTGGGTCCTCAGACGCCAGAGCCCAGGGAACCCCATCTTCCTGGGTACCTTGCAGGCCAGTACTAGCTCTGCTGGGGGCTGGGAAGGGGCGTGTCGTTAGCGTGTGATGGGGCGGGGCCAAGAGGAGGATAGCGGTCCAAGTGACCCGATGAACTGAGGGAGAAGAGAAGCAGATGCTGGCCCAAGGCCCCCTGGAGAATGCTGAAGGAAACCTGTTCAGACTGCTGCAGTCTTTCTGAGACATCCCCGCCTGTGGTGTGGTGAGGGTCTGGTGAACAAGGATTCTGCCTCTGACACAGATGGCTTTTGCTGAGGCAGTTAGGAAACTGGACAAGGGCAAAGGGAGGAAGATAGCCTTATCCATTTAGAAAGCTGCCACTCTCCCCCAAATCCGATAGTGAAAGGGGGGTGGGGTGGAGTATGCAGAAGTGATGGGCAGAAGTGCCACCCTCTTGCCTGTTGTTGAGCCTACCAGAGGCCCTGCCCTCAAGCAGCATAGACAGACAATAAGGAAAACAAAGTGCTTGGCACTAGGAGGCCTGTGTTTTAGAGAGGGACTGGGAAGGGAGGCCTCTCTGCAGAAGGTGGTCATGGAATTGTGACAGAGATGTGGGGCTATGAGGTTTTGGAATGAACATAGCCTGAAACAGTGAGAGGACTGAGGGAGAAAGGGCCATGGGAAGAGGAGTGTGGGGACAGGTGTGAGGGCGCAGCCCCATTTTCTAGGTCAGAACTTGCTCCATTTGGGGTGGGTTAGCTAATCAGGCCCTCCATCGTCAAGGTATTTTCTACACTGCCCATCAAAGGCCTCTTAGTTGCTTCTCAAAAGGGGTCACCACAGACACTCTGCTAGATGGTCCTAGAGCTGGCTAGGGGCAGGAAGGGAAGAGAAGCCAAGCTGTGGTCCCTTATTCCCGCTCAGCTATCATTTCCCCAAGCACGCTTCCACGAGACATCTCAACAATTATGGGGCTACAAGGGAACTCCTCCCTTTCTTGCTGGGCGGATGCTAGACCAAAATGCAAGGGCCTGTCCCCTGAGCTGAAGAATGCATTTCCCCTGAACCCTCAGGTACAGCTCTTCTATGGGAGACCTAAGGGGAGGATGAGCCCACAGGTGTAGAGGGGCCTCATGAAGGTGATATGTACCAGGCCTGGGCCAGGCGAGCAGTTTTAAGAGCAGGCCTCATTGAGGGCTAACGCACTTCACTCTCAGCTGGGGGAGAGAGGTGGGAAGTCTGCAGAGGTTGCTGTACTGCCTCTAGCTGAGATGATCAAGCGTGAAGGTGGCGTCAGGCCCCAGAATACACTCTCTGGCATCAGATGATAGGCAGGCATTTGGAGACTGGGCCAAGCCTTTTCCCCGTGTGAAGATGAGGTAGAGGGCACACTGACCAGGAGTAAGGGGGATAGTAGAGCTGACTGGAACCCCAGGGCCTGTACAAGTGTGCCCACTGTGAGGACAGGCCCTTGGTGTAGAGCAGAGTGGCGTCTGGAGAGAATCCGCCTGTGATATCTCCCTGGGGCTAAAGTCACGGAGTTTTTGCTCTTGCCCATGAGGCCCAGTATCAGTTATGCACATTTCCTGGTGCCATCTCAGTCCCAGCTTCCCAAGCAAGTGGCAGGGAGGTTTGGCAGCCCCAAGTAAGAGCCTTTCTGGAATAAAGGGGACAAACTGAAACCCGATCACTCCTTTCCCCAAACTCAGCTGGGGCCCAGATGATCCAAACAGGCTCCCTGTCCCTTCCCTAACCTGAAAACTGCCAAGTAACTAGGCTTCCTGTGAGAGCCCCAGAAACCTAGAAGGCCGAAGGTGAGCCCCGGGGGAAATCAGCCAATTCCAATACCCTAGCTTAACAGTCCGTATAAGATAGTCTTGACTCTGGAGGAAGGCCACCAGGCCAGCTCTGAGGCAAAGCAGAAAGCAATATTCCCAAATCCTTGTCCAAGAGTCCTAAGTTTTAGTTCCTCCTCTGGGACTCAGTTTCCCCATGTATGGGTGGAAGAGACCCCTCCCATGGCTTATCCTATAAGGATGGTGGCAGTGATTAGACCCTGTAAACATCATGGGTGGATTAAAGAGTGCTTATATTAACAAAGAGAAGTTAAAATTACAGTTATATCCCAAATAATACTTCAGCTCATCAGCCCTTTATCTAGATTCAAGCAAAGTCAGCCCATTAATTCCCCCATACATTCAGCTTCCCCCACTGTTCAGACCTCCAGGAAAGAACAGACAGAGTTAAACAATTAAGATGGCCCAAGGTCAGGGTGTGAAAGGACCCAGGATCATGGAGTTCCTAGTCCCATTTCTTCACAGAAGGTGTCTGGCATCCAAGGGGGGTTTCCATGACAACAGTTCTCTATCCTCAGAAGCACAGACCAAATAGAATTGAGGAAGAAAGGCAGGAAGCTATCCATTTCTAAGGCACCGGGGCTTTGGGAAGGAGGCCTGGGAAAGGATTGCTTCATGGACTTGCTTTGAGTGCTGTGGGATGACCTGTTTTCCCAAGCACTTCTTCCCTCTTTCTCCAGTACCTTGATGGGGAGTGGGGATGTGACTCTAAGCAACCTAGATAACTGCTACCCAGAAAAGGCTGTGTGTGTGGTGGTGTGTGTGTGTGTGTGTGTGTGTCTGTGTGGTGTCTGGTGTGTGAGATGTGTGTGTGTGTATGTGTGTGTGAGAGAGAGAGGGAGGGAGGGAGGGAGGAAGGGAGGAAGAGAGAGAGAGAGAGAGAGAGAGAGAGAGAGAGAGAGAGAGAGAGAGAGAGCGCTCACCCAATTCCAGAAGCTCCACTCAGAGGCATGGTTGGTGATTCCAGGAGCTCTGTGAGGTCTGGAAAGAGTCTGAACAACCCTTCCTCTGCCTTTCCTTCAATTTGGGCTTTTGGGTAAGAGGGGACTTTTAGAATTGCAGGTTGAGGACTTGTAGCAGCGTGTTGGTAAATATGCTCGTGTGGAATAGGAGCTGACTCTGGACCTTGGGGCTCAGGGCCTCCTGCCTTCCAATGAGAAGACTCTTTCTTTCTCTGTTGCATTCAGGATGTTTTCATCCAAGGCTTTGGGCTCCACAGAGGATGGACAAGAGATTCTGTTCCTGCCATGGCTGTTACGTTGCCCTGATTGCTGAGACCAAAGCTGGTCTCCTCAGAAGAGAGGTTCTGTATCTCAGAGCAGGGAAGAGATGGATGAGGAGGTCTTAGGGGATAGACTCTTTACCTTGGGGAGAAGGTTCAAGGGGAGCAGAAGTGCCTAGAGCTGCTCTGGTTCTCCCAGATCATGTCCAGGATGATATTCATTCCCATTACTGACGGACTCCAAACCCAGACCACAAGCCTTTCTAGTCTTAAATGAAGCAGGACTAAGCCATCTAGGGCCCTGGTGGAGATTTTCTGATACTTTCTTCTTGTTTCACCCCTGTCTGTCCTGTGCCCAAGCTACTTCTGGGGCTGTAATCAGCCACTGACTGCCCTCTATCCTGAGCTACCCAGCAACTTCTCCTCCCCGCCCATCTCAGTCTTGCCCTTCCCCGCAGCTCTCCCTATACTCATTTCCAGTTCTCTAGCCTCTGACCCTCAGGCCCATGATGCAGGGGGCTCCTGGAGCTTGAAGGATGAAACAGCAGGGTGAGTCGCCAGTGTGCACAGCTGCAGTTCAGTGTCCGACTGCAGAGTCTCCTCAGACAGGCGAGGGTGGAATCTCCTCCTCTCTGCATAGTACTTAACCTTTCCTGGGATTCCATAGAACCAAAGACTGGAAATTGTCTAGATGAGCCACCCACTGAAGGCCAAAATTAATCCCTTTGTGGCAACAGAGGTAGGTGGGTGTTCTGTTTGCATGCTCCTGGTAGCAGAGGGCTTACTACCTGATGTTCCTGGAAAGCATTCATTGTTGGAAGAAGTTTTCTATTATTATTTTTATTATTATTTCTATCTTTCTGCTGAACCAAGATTATGCCTTCTAAAAATTTCCACCATGGTCCACATTTGCTCACTGAATCCCCCCAGATGAAGGTAGCCTGCCTTCCACAGAAGTTAGATGCCTCTTTGAGCTGCATCTCCTCTTTCTCCCTTTGCTTTTCTTTCTTGCCTGTGTCTTTTTCTTTTCTTTCTTTTAAGTGAAACTTCTTGGAAAGGAGTCTGACCTATATCCACCTGCTTCCCAGGTCGGCTAGAGCTCATCTTCCACCTGGGTCTCACTCCTGCCACCTCCTAATGGTCGCATCTTAAAATGCCTCCCTGCTGAGGACCCGCAGGACCCATCGCACCTGGCTACAGTCCTTTGGTCCTAGAAAAGATGCTCCTGGCAAAGGCTTTCTTTCCCTTTGCAGACTCCCTGAGTTAACCAGCCAGCAGGGGGGAAATGGGCGCCACCTGTTTTTCATTTGCTCTGGCTGACCTCCCCCCATACCCTGTTGTATTACCCAGATGTATTTGATGTCCAGGGAGCCTGCAGCCTTCCCTCTCTTGCACAGAAAGGGCCAGGGCATCAAACCCAACTGACTGCCCTAAATGGGGAGGTGACCTCCAACAGGAGCCCATAGAATTCCTGCCGTCAGGGCAGATACCTTTCCCACACTGCTGATTCTATGGCAGGGGAGGCACCTGAATCTCCATGGTTCAGTCCCACCTTGTTCAATAAGGTCAAGCTTCTGCTTCCTTCTTACCAGCAAATGCCAGTGTACTGACTGGGAAGATGGAGGCAGGGATAGATAGAGTTGGGCCCATCCCAGATGTTTACCTCTGGTATGTGAGATGCAAAGTGAAGAGATGGGAAGCTCCCACTGGGGGAGAGCTATTAGGACCTGCTGGGTGCCTATACTCCTCTGCCTAGCCTGGTGCTATGGGGCGGGGGGGGGGGGGGGAGGCAGGAGCCATAGATGTTTCTCAGGCTTCCATCTCTTGCTGTCAATGCCACTGCGTCTTGTGTTTATATACAGTTTTTCAGCTCCACTCTAGCCAAACCTCAGCAAGGCAACCAGAGTTCGGCTGGGGCCATGGCTTGGCCTGGGTCACCTTGAAATCTATTTTAGACGTCTCAATGATATATTTCAGGGCCATGGGAATGGGTGGTTTCTCCGCAGAGCCTTCTAATTTCTGGGTGGCAGTCTCATCCTGTATATCTCATGGTGCTGCCACTCCTGTGACTTGGGAAATGGGCACCAAGAACTAGCACTTTTCTAACTATGATCAGCTGCTCCCACTGCCTGTCCCTGTGGATCCGCACAGTTGTCTGAGGGTTATCCATTGGGGCCCTGCTGTTGGTTATGTGTTTGGTGTAGGAGGCTTGAGTCAAGAGTTCCAGATGTTTCCACACTGAGCCACCATTATAAGCTGTGACCTCAGGATGACTAGTAAGACAACAAAATGCACAGCACATTGGAAATATGGACATAATGGCTATGTGACACACAGCACAATGCCTAGGACTTGGGTGAGGTCGGAGTATCATAATACAAACTTGGAGTGAACTGGCAGTGAGTAGTATGTGTTCCCATGGATCAGTGCGCATCCGTACCAGCACACGCTCTGGCTTCCAACCCAAATGCACACAACTGAAGGTGCATTTATGTGAGTGTTTATGTATGTACACAAGAGTGGGACCAGTTGAAGAGTGTGAAATATGACCACAGAGGAACAACTTCCCCCAAACAGACCCCCAGGCAGAGACTGCAGGGTTCAGATGCCTGGCTCCTTTCCCAGACAAGCACTTTTAAGTACTGGTTACCCTTTAGACTCTGAAGACACAGGCTTTCTTTGCCCTTGGTGACCCACTAAATAGGCCCTTTCCTTTGGGGAGAGCTGGCAGCCATCCAGACAGGAGGCCCTGCCTTCTCTCTACAGAGTCCCCAAGGTACCACAAGGCCTAGAATTGCAAGATCCCTACACTGGGGAAGTACTTCCTACAAACCTGGTACCTGATCCTTCCAGGCATAAAGGAAAAGGAAAGCTCAAGAATGCTATACCTAATCATAATATTTGCTAATTGTTTAGTGTCTGAGAGGCATTGTTTTTATGCCATATACATCATCATTTCTTGGTATTTACAAGTTAAAAAAAAATGGAGACAAAAAAAAAATAGGTAAGCTGCCCAAAGCCAGGAAGGCAAGTGAGTACCCGAGCCAGGATTTGAACCTGACTTCTAGAATGTACTGCTTCAATTCAGAAGAAACTTATCAAACAGCTTGTAAGGGCAACCCAGCATGCCCTTAAGATTGAGACTTTGGGTAGACTCACTCGCTTGAGATGTGGGTGGCAAGAGCTCCTGGCTGGCTGGAGAAGAGGTGGTAAAGGAGAAGAAGAAACAGGTTGTGGGATTGTGGCTGATGGAAATGGGTATGCTGGGACAATATGCTCTGGGGAAACATTTGAGTGAACGAGAGCACACAGGGATTGTCCCCAAAGTCCTGTGTATCCTCCCTCTTAGGTGAGGTTGCCAGTGAGATTAGCTCTCCAGGGCCTTCAACTTCTGAATCTTCTGACTGGAGGGGCATGGCTCTTTGTAGCCCTTACTGAACAGGAGGCGTCTAAGGATGCCTGTGTTCAGATGCTGTCTCTCTCATCTGCAGTTCTGATGAGGCCTACTGCCTAAGGTGCAGTGTTCTTCCCTTAGCAGGGATTGGTCTTCCTCACCCTTAGCCATGGCGTGTATGTACCCTGCTAAATGCAGACCCTCAGCTCCCAAAGCCTGAACCAGACCACGCACAGCACAGCCCCAGACATTAAGGCAATTGCTTTGCCTCTCCTAGCCTCTCCTTCCCTCCCTCCCTCATCTTCTCTCTCCTTTTCTCCCTCCCACTTCCCACTCTCATTTTTCAAGATCTTGCTCCCATGTAGCTCAGGCTGGCCTCGAGTTTGATAAGCAGATGAGGGTGAACTCCGAATCGATCTTCTCACTCTGCCTGGGCTTACAAGCATGTACCCACTACATCCATGGACATTTTCAGTTATGCCTAACTTTGAAGCAGATATACACAGAATGGAGGCCGCATTTCAGCCTCCAGACTATTTGTTCGATTCAAGAAGCCATACCAAAGGAGTTAGAAAACTATTCAAAGGAATCAGAGCTGGGCATGGTGTTATATATTGGTAATTCCAGATGTTCAGGGAGTTTAGGCAGGGGATTGCACGTTTAAAGCTAGCCTGGTATCTTTGTTAGGGCTACTGTTGCTGTGATGAAACGCCATGACCAAAGCAACTTAGAGAGGAAAGGGTTTATTCAGCTTACACTTCCACATCACTGTTCATCATTGAAGAAAGTCAGGACATGAACTCAAAAAGAGCAGGAACCTGGAGACAGGAGTTTATGCAGAGGTCATGGAGGGGTGCTGCTTAGTGGCTTGCGCTAAATGGTTTGCTCAGCCTGCTTTCTTATAGAACCTAGAACCACCAGCCCAGGGGTGGCCCCACCCACAGTGGACTGGGCCCTCCCCCATCAATCATTCATTAAGAAAATGTCCCACAGGCTTGCCTACAGCCTGCTCTTATGGAAGCATTTTCTCAACTGAGGCTCCCTCCTCTCTGATGGCTTTCACTTGTGTCAAGTTGACATAGATGTAGCCAGGACACTTGGCAACTTAGTTAGACCCTATCTCAAAAAGAGTAAAAAGAGGGCACAGGGGTAGAGCATTTGCCTAGCATGTACAAAACCTGGGCTCGGTCTCCAGCACCCCCACCCCATCACATGGAGGAATCATACCCTTGGTACAGGGTAGAAGGCACCCTATTCATACAGCTTTGTCTGAATGGCTGACTTGAAGATCTCAGAGAAAATGGTCCTCCAGGGAGTGAAGGAAACGGGCCACCCTGGGGACTCAAGACTTCATTTTTCCCCATCTCTCAGTTGTTATAGGAGCCAGGGCATTTTGTCATGAAGCATTTTGTTTTGCCATGGAATCTAGTTGTTCCCATGGTGTCCCCATCTGTTCTAGAGTCCAGGGTTTGCCACAGGAGAGTAGGTACTACCTTACTGTCTTAATGCTTCCATGGAGCCTTGATGATGACAGAGCATCCAGGAGTTGCTGCAGGGTTCAACTCCTGGCTTCGCTGTCCTCATGTCTCTGCTTCAGCACTCCGGAAAGGGAGCAGTCCCAGGAAAGACAGCATCTGTGCCCCTTGCGGGTGGAGCATCAGGCGACCATGCTACGGTGCTGCTCCCTGTGCCTTGGCAGATGACTACAGATGTGAGATGGCCTTCTCCAGCTATGAAGGGTGGACCTGTGATTCCTGATACTTCCCAGACATAGGGTTTGCTTGTTTCTCAGCAGGCAGCGCAGAGAAATGTCTGTGCTCCTGTTGTCACCATTAAAGGGACATAATGAACTTTCAAGGGCATCAGGGGCAAGTCTCCAAGTAAGGAGGCCTGCTTGGCGCCCTAGCCCTTTCTAGTTCCTGAACCTAACCGGTAGCTTCAGGGCCACACCAAGCCTGACTGTAGAGTTTTGAGTGTTTGGAAGAAAGTACTCAACCCCAAGACTATACTGAAGGTTATATAATGTGCAGAGGTCAGACACCTTCATCCAAAGCCCTTTGGAGGACCACCTAACACAAGGAGTGTCTGAGACATTGGGGATTGGCAACCATGGTTACCAGTACTTACTGAGCACTCACTTTGCCGGCTGGGAGACAGACTTTGTCCGGAGAAACCCATCTTATCACTAGAATGCCATGTGATTCAAGGATTATGTATACAGTCTTTAACAACCCAAGCAGATTATAGAGCTGGAAGAGCCCAAGGGCATCCTGCTCTGCCTCCTGTGGTTGCTGGACTGTGGAGGTCAAATGACCAAGGTGCCAGGGGACACAGGCTAACGCTGCTTGCCTAAGAGGAAGGAGGGCTCTGTAGTACTTGATAACCGGGATGGCCTGACTACCACACTTCTGTTGGCTGGTAACCCCATGATCACAAAAGACTTAGCTGTGTCAGAACCCATGAATAATAACGAATGCCAAGCAACTTGCCCAAAGGCATGTGGCCCATTCATGGTGAAACTAAGCTTCAAAGCAGCCTTGGGTCAGGCTCCCACATTTAGCTACTAAACTCTACTGCCTCGGGCATGACAAGCTGCAAGTCTGGTCATTGCCCCTGCTGTATTCTAGAATTCATGGGCTCAGTCTTGCATGGCTTTGATGGTCCAGGTCTATTAAGATGGATTCTCTTCTGGCCTCTATAAGCATCCCTTCAACACCAACTATTTCCAAAGGGTCTTGCCTCTCAAGGTAATCACTGTCCAGTGTTGGAAGCTGACCCATGGAGGGGCATTCTAACAGTGTCATAGCTGGAGCAGGATAGAGCAGAGCCCAAGAGCTATAGGAGGGTTGCCAGGAAGGAGCTTCCTAGTAAAGGGCCAAGGCTTAGATACTCAGAAGCTGCTCTTGCCCTTTTGCCTGTGAATCTTTGATCTGCCTCTCTCTAAGTGCATCCTTGGGTAAGCCACTTATCTGCCAGAGACTTAGCCTCCTTGCTGGTAAAGCAGGGATCAGATTCCCCAGCTTCCAGATCTAGAGGGCTTAGGGAGGGAACGGTATGGTAAAGGGATGGTACAGAGGCTCCTGTGTCTGGGGCTGCAGATGTCAGCCCCATCTGTATCTTATAGTGATACTCCTTTCTATTCTCTGTGCTCACTCCCTCCCTTTGTAAGTAGCCCCTGATTTCTAGATTAGATTCCACATAATGCTGCATCATGAGGGTGGGCGTGGGAGGTATTAGCTCCATGAAAGGTCTGAGACTTATGAGAAAATCTGTAATTTGTTGACGTATGATGCACGAGGCACTGTTCTGGCATCCATTAATTCAGTTGCCAGGACAGCAGAATTAGGTGTTAGTTTTTCTTCCATTTTCCCAACAAGGAACTGTCAAGTGAGTGTGCCTCGAGTGTTTACCTCTGTAGTCACTGTGCCACTTGGCCTCACCCATGGAGAAAGTTGGACTTGTAATGTCCCACAGTCATGACAGATCTGCCTAGAGCCTGCTATTTCTAAAGAAGTGCATCTATCTGGGGTGTGTGGTTCTGTAAGATTTTGGTCTGGGAGTCTGGCTGGTCTCCTTTACTTACTTGGGTACCTGTTGCCAGAATTGGGACAGTTTGTGAGGTCTTTTGCTGGTACACATTCACACCATCTGCATGTGCTTCTCCACCCTGGATGCTAGTGATCCAGGGTGGTCTGAAAGGGCCACCTTGCTTACTATAGGAAACAGGTGTGTGCTAAGACCCTAGATCCACCCTTGGCCTTTGTGTGTCTGGGACCCTGGATGTCTGAGGTGATAGAAATGATGTCACCTTTGAAGGCCTACTCATGAGGTTTCATATCAACTCAAAATGCTTTACCCTTTCCTGTCCATGATCTTCTTTGAACCTGTTGTTCGTCTATCTGCAGGCTCAGACTAATAGCCAGCATTTGAGGGCCGTTGTGGGGATTGCATTAAAGACAAAGTAAAGAGTACCTGGCACACCATAGGCCATCACCATGTAATTCTGTTCCCACCTCCCCTACAGACTTACACTTCTGACCACTGTAGCTCTTCAGACCCCAGTGGTGACCAGTCTTCCCAAGGGACTCTTAGTTTGACTCAATCATTGAACCTGTTTGAGGACAGCTCAGGTTCTGAGTTATGTGTTATGAAGCCCTCTGGAGCTAGCTTTAACAAAACAGAGGGTTCGTTATAGGATACAGCATTACCAGGACAGGGAAGACACCAAGAATCAGCCAGGTTTCCAGGAGAAATGGAGCTAATGGCGCCAAGCATCTTCGCCTGCTCAGCATATTGGCTCTCGTGCTGGTCTGTTCTACACATCGGATTCATTTCCTCTCCTACCACTGACTCTGTTCCCGATCCACGTGGCAGCATGTGGAGCCCACACTCTGTCCAAGAGAGCAGCTGGTTTACCCAGGGGAGGAGGTGGAGGCTCTGACTGACCTATCACAAGGAGAGGAAGTTGGCTTTTTAAGGTTTTCAAGGGCATAGGTCAGTCTGGTGGTTGTTTAAACTCTTATGAAAATAAAAATCTCAAAAACAGTATGAAAAAAGTAGACTTTAAGGTGTGGAGGAGGATTGCCAAAGGGTGACCCTCTTGGTTCAAGGTCAGCACCCACTGTAACCCTTAGCCCAGGATCTAGCTTCAATCTAGACCAGGGTGAAAATTAGTAATGTCTTTATTTCGGGTTGGGAACTCAGGCTTGATCTGTTGGCTTACCTGGCCTGGTCTGCCTTCTATTGGCCTATTAATCTCTCTGGTGGCCTTCGTGGTCTCTTCCTGGGACTGAGGCATGAGATCTGCCCTTGTGATTTGTTATGTCACACAGCTGGGAAGACATCTGTGGAGGAATGGGGCCAGGACATCTTGGCTCCTTCCCCTTTCTCATGGGAACAGGTGGATGGGTTTGAGGCAGGCCTCGGATTTTCCATAAGTCCGGGGCTGGAGCCAAGGTGTTGGGCTAGTAGGAATGGGACCAGCCTTGCCTTAGGGGATGGGGTGTCAAATGGCTAACAGGAAGAAAGTTTCCCCAGTGGAGCCAGCCCTGCTTCTGAGCTGAGGGAACCTAGCCTGAGCCAGGACAAGGGGTGGATTCCTGCCATTTTCTCACACTCTGCAAGGGTTGGATTTCCTCTGCATCTGTGGATCACAATTACAATGTTTTTTGGCCTCTCAACTCAAGCACTCAGCCATAGCCTAAGTCATTGCTTTGTTCCCTTGGGGTCATCAAAGGAAGGACATAGACTGTAGTGGCCAAATACACAGGCACCAGGGTCAGACAGATCTGAGTTTAAATTCTTTTTCTATATTAACTAGAGTTGATAGTGTTGCAGCCCTAGGCATGTTAACCTCTCAGCTCTAACTTCTCCTAGCCTGCTGCTGGTCCACTCCAGCCCTCCCTTCTCTCTTGTATCCAGGCTGCCGTCCCCTGAATGCCTCTGTCCCTGTGTGTTATCTCCTCATGTCCCATGTCCACGGGTTGATTTGTTCCTCAGGTTCTGTGCAAGAGTCCCTCAGGACACTAGCTCTCTTCCAGCCGCCAGCCAGACTGCCAGACACATATAAGTGAGACCCGCAAGTGCTGTCTGCCTTAGACATGCATTTGATTGAACAATACCAGTATTCATCCATCTGGTAGTTCTTCCTTCTCAACTTTCTCCTCTCCCTATCAAAGTGACCCCTCATCCTCTCTGGCCCTCTGCCTTTGCTGTGCTCAGAGAAACCTGCATTGGCTTTTCTTGGTGGCCTCCACTCTTTGAGTTTATGTCAGTGTAGGTCCAACCTTGTCAGTTCCTAGCACTCTTACGGCTCCAGCTACTTGCTAGGAGAGGATGGGGTTTGCTTCCTTACCTCTGGCCCACTGCATGCCTGGCCTTGGTCTCCATCTAAACGAGACTTGCACATCCACTAGCATTCCCTGCTCCTTCGCTTCCTCTGCACATGAGTTCAAGGAATCAAAGCATATTTTTGTAGTCAAAAGTGACTGGAAATCAGGAGAGCTGTACCCTCAAATCTAAAAAAGACAGATGGGTAGGCCAGTCAGAGCCTCCTGGAGGCATCTCGTCACCTCTGCCCTCCCCTTGGCTGAGAGACAGAAGGTGAGGAGAGCCCGGGGTGCTCGGGATTCCTGGCTATAACCAGGTCAGAGACTCTCCATTAAGAGGTCAGTATTACCTCTGCCTCTGTGCCCAAGGCTGACCCCAAATTACCACTACTTAAAGCTTTTGCTTCCTGCATCACAGACAAACTCATTTCTCCATTATCTGGGCTAATACAAAAGTTGTTGTTGTTTTTATTTTTCAATCTATTCCCTCTGTCTTGAATTTTCCTCTTTGATACTTAGGATTCAGCTTTCCTTTCCTGGTTTTCAGATACTTTTGTTTGCTTTGCTTTTTGTCTGTTGTTTGTTTTTGAGGCAAGGTTTCACCAAGCAACTCTGGCAGACCGGAACTCGTCATTTAAACCAGGCTAGTTTCAAGCAGAGATCCCTCTGCCTCCCAAATTCTGGGATTAAAGGCATGCACCACCATGAGCAACTCTTTGGCTGCATCCAGTATCTGTTTTGATTCCTTAAATTCACAAGCAGAGGAAGTGAAGAAGCAGAAACTCGGGGTAAGTGGGTGGGTAAGGATCATTTGGATGGGGTCTGAAGCCAGATGAGGAGGTGGCCAGGGCTGAGGGAGCCACTCTCAAACATCTCAGTGGAGCACCTTCCAGATGCACTTGTTCTAAGTCATCCTGGGTGCTACAGTCTGCTGTGGTTGGGAGTGGGGAGGCCAGCACCCCAGCACCTTCCAGATGCACCTGTTCTAAGTCATCCTGGGTGCTACGATCTGCTGTGGTTGGGACTGGGGAGGCCAGCA